>OZ024920.1:8088420-8684358 GCA_964017225.1 Netelia inedita | reverse complement strand
GGGTGTATACATGCACACGATCTCTCATAGATAATACATAGTATGAGGGTATAGACAGGGAGTAAGTCGTGTCCGTCATTGCCCCGAGCGAACCGAATGGACGGAGGGAGTGCATGTGCGATAATAGATCCGACAATGCTTCCTGCCGGGCAATATAGTGTATGGGATTAGCTTCAGCGTTGTAGTCAGCCAGGTCCGTTGGTGGTGGTGATGCTGGTGCTACTGCCGCTGCCGTTGCTGCTTCTGGTCCTACCGAGTTCCATCCGGAACACGATGCCGCGACCGGGCTCTCGTTGTTTCGAACGAGATGCCTCATACCCCACGACCCGACCGCGTTAACCCTGGCTAGCGCACAGCAATTTTGGTATCCGTCGAATAGTTCCGTCGGGGACTCACCCGACGTACGTTTAGTTCGCCTATATGAAATTCCGTTGCACAGTCTCCTTGGCGATTATCCCAATGTCTCGTACATTCGTCCATCGCGATGATAATGGTTCGTTTTTCGTTGAATCGTGAGATGTTTTTGGTTGCCATTTAAAGTTTTTATTGTCGCATAATTGAGGGATGAATGTGTCTCAGGCACTCCAAGCCTTTGAATTTTCATTATATGCGATAACTTTTTGTTTTTGTTGACACGATATTGAATTTCACTTTTTACAGGGAGTTTTTGAGTTTTTGAGATACTTCTGGACCGAGGCTTAATAATTATACCGCAGAATGTGAGGGGAAGATAATATTAAGATAATGATGAAAAATATTCTGTTCCTTGAGTTTTAGGTAGATACATTTATTTATTCGTTGGAAAATGTTATTTACGATATTTTACATATGGAATTTAATCCAAGGAAATGGTTTCTAATCGATGTTCTTTTTTATAGCTGAATTTACAAAACGCATCATTGATTTGTATCGTTGTAGGTGTGCTCGGGCGGTCCAGGTCAGAGGTTATCGACCGATCAGTACAGAGCGTGCATTCGATCGCGAGCGCTTAACGAGGCTTCCCACGCTCAGTTGGGCTTCCTCGCGTTTCGCGAGGACATCGCTAGTCAGGCCCTCAATGTCAAAGCCTCGCTGGGACAGAAGAAGAAGAAAAAGTTACCAACGAGAAAGGAGAAAGCGCGGATTACGAAGCCAAAGATAAGAATTCAGTCGTCGTCGCCGAACAAGGATAAAACGATCATCGACAGGACGTCCAAGGATCAGACCTGATCGTAAGGTAGTCGAAAGTTGTCAAGTTTTCAGTGTAAATATCGTGTAAAAATGAAAGTATACCTATAAAGACGAGACGAATCGACGATCGCGTCGATCAAAGTGCGCGAAAGATTGAGAAAAAAAAACAATTATCAACTTTGCCCGATGGCGATGTCTTGGAAAGACATTGAAAATTCATAATTGATCGAATTCGATCGATCGGATCGTAAACCAAAAATCGAATTTTTCCTGGTTGAGAATTGTTAAAGTGACATTGTGATCTTCTCCCCCCTCTGACTGTGCCGGGGGAGATATTTATTTTATTTATTATATATGTTTATCGAAACGCGTTGACTCGTCTTCATCGCCGTTGACGCTTAGGCAATTCATATGTATAATACATCCTATACATATATATATATAAATAATATTAAAAAACGAAATTTATACAAAAATTGCGAATTACGTTTCGGATATTACGGACGCGCACGCCGGATGTCAATTAGGTAATCGAAGAATATCGTCGCATTCCATTTGGCTTGGAGTCGAAATAATTGATCGCATAATACGCGAGCGAGTGTCCACCAAAGATAGTAATAGCCAAGTTTCTTTATTAATATTTTTATTTTTCGAAGTAACGAAGAAAAAAAAATGTGGAGCGAGCGTATAATCGAGAAAACAATTCGTACTTTACACGAACTCGTATCACCCCGAAGACTTTCAACAGATCGAACGAGATACGAACGTTCTGTTCGCTATCAAAAGTTACGAAGAAGATTGGAAAAAAGAGTGAAATACCAAAGCACAAAGTTTGGGCCTGCCAATAAAAGATATTTCGTGTTGAATCGATGTATCGTGAAACTTTCCGAGACGTCACGATCTCAAAATTCATGTCCCAACACGGTATTCCTTCGTGTTTTCTTTTATTTATTTTTGTTTTGTTCGCCCGTCGGTTTTACGTTCGTAATTCTTCTTTTTACTTCGAGCGTCCACGTTTTAGCGACGGAAAAAGAGAAGTACTCTCATGGACGCTCCCCTCGCTATGTTGTCGAAGGAAAAATCGCGTTTTCCCGTTTATAACCCGTCCGGTCTCGCCCGGTACGAGAGAGAGAGAGAGAGAGAGAACGAGTGCAACGAGATACACGAGATAAATTCTCCTCGACAAAACATTCCGTCGACTTTAAGCCCGGGTTCGTGCGGGCGAGACCTCGAGTATAACCGGTAAGCACTTGCCGTTTTCTGTACAGCGGTCGTGCCAGAGGACAGAACTTTTTATTTTTCGGTCCTTTTTTTTCTATCCTCTTCCCTTTTATCGGGACAGGAAAAACGAGAGAGACAGAATGAGAAAAGAGAAGGATAGTGGGAGAGGGGTCGAAAGGGGGAGGGGGATCCAATGCGCCATAGAGAAATGGTGGAGGAGCCGCGTCGAGTGTAAGTACTTCGATGGAAAAACGTGAAGTGGAAACCGTGACCGAGCACGAGAGCCCTCCACTCTTTGCAGTGTATATATTGCATCAAACTGCCAGTCTTTCTATCGAGATTTTCGATGCGTTCACAGGTAAATTGATTTCCTACGTGACGAAAAAATAATTCAAATATTGGCTTGCCCGATCGTGTAAAAATAAAAGAGAGAAAGAGGCGCGACGGTGTGATAATGAACCAGTCTCATTAATTTATTTGGCATTTTTCGAAGAGCCAAAAAAAGAAAGAAGCGAGATCTCTTCGAAATTGCGAGACTGCGAATGTGGTAAAACACACACACACACTCATAATTACGACTATGTAGCTATACTTGTAATTTATTTGGGGAACGATACGAAATAAAACATGCAATTTGTAATGTGAAAGTCTTTTTATTATTTATTTATCATCTTTCTTTTTTATATATACTTAATATTTTTTTATGAACAGATTGTCACTATGTTTGTTGATGTAGAAAGTATCGAGTAAAACGTTACTGTTGGCTCTAAAGAGACGGATGGTAATAAAGGTCCACGGTTACGGAAGTACGAATTCCATCGTCTCCGATACAGTAAAATGAGTGGTTGCGTTAAGTTCGTGGCGAATATCGGAAATGTTGCTTGCGAACTTATCGCATCTCATCAATTATTCGTCTGCGGAATCCTGTGAGCAGAGAAATTACGAGGTACGACTGTGATACGTCCCTATCGATTAAGATTATTCATTCTCTCTATCTCTCTTTCTCTATCTCTGTTGATGCAAAAGAGAGAGAGAGAGAGAGAGAGAGAGAGAGAGAGAGAGAGAGAGAGATGGATAGAGGGAGATCAGAGCTTTATTGGATAAGTTTGAAAGGGCAGTATTGCAAGGAATATCTATCAACAGAATATATAGATAAAAATGAAAAAAACATAAAAATACACGAGAAAAAGTCGTAGGATAAAGTCCCGACGAGGTGGACTGAGAAACGAAGTTTTTATTGCTGTAACGGAATGACAAGAATCTACTGCATTTCTCTACCGCTCGTTATCACGTTCCTCACCCTGCCCTTTATCAATAAATATATATATATATATATTGTACACTCGATACAACGAAGCAGCAAGAATCGTGATGAAGAAAGTTTTTCACAGCTTCTCAATATTGGCATCGTCGGTAACTTTTGATCAGAGGTAAGTGGTGAATGTATAAGTAGATAATCATGCGTATTAAAGATTCGCGATCGACTTCCGCAACCTATCGGTATTCAAATTATTGTTGCCTCTCTGAATTTCTTAGTAATAACATTGAAAGTGTGGTACAAAATAAAAAAACGAGTAAAATAAGCGATGTGTAAGAATTTCATTTTAACGCAAATTGCAAAAAACAGAGACTTCTTGCGACGATAAATTTTATGAGCGTCGCAAAAGCGTGAACACGAGGGTGAAAATCGTTCGGGTAGTACGTCGGTTCGTTTCGATGACCACAAGGATTGCGGATTAAGATTCCTTTTGACCCTACCGGGTTCTTACGAGTTCGCCCCGAGGCGTGGCAGTGACGGCGTTGGCTAAGACCGAGCGAAACGAAGAGAACGAAGGAAAGGACGTCGGGTTAACCTGGGTTTCCCTTTGAAGTCTCAATTTCCGGATTGGGCAACGACCTTTACCTCTTTTCCCGTCGTTAACGCTGCAGACATTACGGTACCTGAAGCAGTGCCATACAGGTACAGTGTAGATACATATGCCACCCTGCAAGGGGTGTACTACACCCTCTATAAGGGGTGAAAAAAATGTATATACATATATATGTAGGTGTATTATTACTATCGATTTGTCTACAGCAGCTAGGAGGTTTTGCTCCTTTCTTACTTGCCCTTCTGTGTATAAAATTCTCACCATTTAGCATAAATTTTGTACCGCGATCATGAGAAATGTGTTTTTAGAAATAGCTTTTAGTAATCATCGATCTGATTGCCGCTAACCCATTGTTGAATTTAATGAATTTATTCTTTGCTCTAATACCAAATTCGATATCGAATTTACTCACTGCTATTTGAATAATTCATTATTTTGACAGTAATAATAAATCGCGTTCCTTCTGTACAGACGGCGAATGCTTTGAACTTTCAGATTCGAGCTTAATTCAACGATATTTCGAACGTTGGTTTGGTGCCTCTTTGCATCGTCGGCATTTTGTATAGCGAGGTAGCAGGGGTTGCGGATGAGTGACGAGGGAATAAGCGAGACTCTAAGATGTGCAAGTTCACACTCCCGAGTAATGGTGTGCACTTTCAAGCATGAAACAAACGCGTTATATAAACCGACTCCGCAAACCGCGGACTTCCGGAATTTTGAAATTAATATTGAAAAATGTACTCTGAAAAAACGACTTGTAAAAACTTTTCAAGGCCATATTTTTATCGGAGTTTTTCCGCGGAGTACGGATATTCTAGTTGTTTTTCTCGCATAATGGAATTTATAGGTAAAAAAATCAAAAAACGGAAATTATTGCAGATTTTTCAAATTTTCGCCTATCAATTACCAAGTATTGGAGAGATAACTATGATTTATGAGATGTACGGGAAATTTCCGATGAAAATATATATTTCAAAAGTCAATTGTGAGAAAAAAAAATTCACCCTTCCGACACCCTATAATTTAACTTTCTTTTTTTAATTTTTCTTTCCCATTTCTTGAGTTATCGCAAAAGATAATACGATCTTTTTTTTTCAACGCCAAATTTCCCATCGGCCATAGACGTTCAGAAGTTGTCCAGGCCCAAAATTTAATTTTTACCCCTATGTATACCAACCTCTCAACATCTATCGTAACTTTTGACGCGGGTCTAGACTAGAGTAAGAAGAAGTTTCCTTTCCGCGTAAACAGCACATTCGGGGAAACTTTGGGGCTACGGGTTACCGATAGAGATATAGATGGTCTGGTGGCGGGTGAAGAGGGGTGGGCGGGTGCTGAGTACATTATGTTAAGTTTTCGTAGGCTAGACGTTCAATAGACTGCGAGTATAAATTCAATATTAATACGTGTATTTCACGTATGCATATAAGTTCGTACGTGAACTATGAATGCGGGCAGTTCCTAAGCTAATGAAGATTCGTGAAGCAGCCTTCAAGCTGTATGAAAAAATATAATAAACCAACGTTTACGATGTTCATCACTTAATTATCTATTATTTTTTTCCGATGCACGATACAATAATAAACCGTTACTCTAGAATTGAAAGTATCATGCGTGACAGATAATACACGATTATTAATAATTTACAACCTTGGATTGCAATTGGCGAGCAGTTAAGGAGTATTTGTATGCACAGCAAGCCCCGAAACTACCGTTGGTAAACGATTCTCCTACAGAGCCAAACGGCATCAAGCGGTGACGGTGGCATTTCCAATTACACACACACACAGTTCTCCATCTACATTCAGTATTACACAACCTCCTCTCTCTCTCTCGCTCATTCCGGCTCCTTGCACCCCCCCCCCCTTCCCACGCCCCTCACTTACTCTGTGCCCTTCTCTGTCACTATCTCTCTCTTTCTATCTATCTAGCCCTCCACCCCTCTCTTTCACTGCTACCAGTCCAATAATTTCACTGGGAATACCGGGGTTGATAGTGCGACTAAATTACACACGAGAAGATTGAAACTATTGCCTCGTATTTGCACATGGAGTTTGAGATATCTATACATATGTATTACAACGAAATCGTAAATTTACTATTACAGAGTTTAGCATCCTCGTTGGATTGTAGGTACTATGTTATACGATTGGACGAAGAGCTTCGATATATCGAAACTAGACGAGACACGAGAGCTTTTTCTTATTATAATTCACTCGCTATATTATCATTGCATCGAGTTAATGAATTTCCTATGGTGTTTTAATAAATGCGACCCTATTGGATTATGTCGCAAATTATACAATAATATAAATAACACAAATCCGAACAGAATGCTAACGACCCTGTCATGAAAAAATAATTAAAATCTTAGATTTATCACCATTGTTGGGGAAAAGGTGCGGAAAATATCGAGCAGAAAGATTGCCAGTTTTATCCCGCGTTATTATCATTATTATAATAATTTCTTTCATCTGGAAATCGCATTATTATCGGATCCGTTGAGACGTAACGAAACTCGTGAACCGCGACGAGATCCGTAAGATGGAGGAATAATAATTCTATCCCCTTTGCAACCTTTCTCGATATTACGAGAAAAGGTAAGATATTTATGTTTTTAATATAAAGCTGGATACTGTAACGTCAGACATGCGACTTAGGGGATGAAGTGTTCTACCGAGATTCTCTCGATCGACTATGGCTATGCCTTGATCGATTAATTATTAAGCATTTGAGTTTTCGAGCAGAGTTCATCTTTCATTCAATGAATATATAATATGCGCACCCACCATCGTTTCAAATATAACGTAGATCGGAGAGAGAGAGAGAAAGAGAGAGAGAGAGAGAAAGAGGGTGAGAGAGGGTGGGAGAAGTAGAGAGAAGGAGAGACAGAGGGTCGGAGAGAGAGATTTTTTTTAATCTATAGCAAGCCAACACTGGAAGAGACGACGGTTCTATACCTCCTATTGCCATAAAAGAAGTTGAGAATCATCTTTTCTCTCCTTGATTCCATTCATCTTAAACCCAAGCCCCTTTGTCCTAGGTATGGTCATCGCATCGTCCTCATTTCCTCCCCAGATTCCCTTTGATATCTCACCTTTTTCTTCCGAGACTTCCCGATTTACAATCAAATATATCCTACTCTAATTTTTATCATCCCAGTTGATTAGATGACGCATAAAATATTATAAAAAATATTGTACTCGAAGTATTCTTGCCCGTGGTATTTTTCAAAGCTTCATAAACATTACAGTCAAATCTCACGATTCCCTTCACCCTTCTCCTTTGAATATTGCAGGATGCTATACTTTATTCACAAAATACCTATATTACTCATAGGAATGAAAATGAAATATAAATTGCAAACTAAAAACTAAATGGAAAAAAATATCGAAGTGCAGAAATGCTGGCGATAACTACGAGCGTCGGTCCGGATGTCGACAACAATGGTGGTTCGTGAGAACCGGAACTCGATGCTTTCCGGCTGGCAAACATCCGCTTCGATGCACACACATTCAGTGACACTCTCGATTCCTCTCTGCCTCGCTCTCACCGACTCTGCAACCACAGCGGAGAAGCGCCTCGACGCGACTATAGACATATATACATTATGTATGAGCCCCCATATATATATATCTGTGGGTGTGTGTGTGTGTGTGTATAATATGAAACGATCTCGCAGCCACCACCGCCGTTGTATATAAGAATTGCGGGGAATATACCAGAGTTTCAATCTGAAAGATGTAATATATACCGGGTATCCGATCAGACTGGGCTGCTACGCTCACGGTGAGGGAACGCTCGCCGAGCCTGCGCACTCGCACTCGATGAGACGGACATACGTGTAATAAGTGAGCCTCGATTACCGTGCACGTATAGTCACGTGTTGCACGAAATAGTAGGAGATTATCAGATAAGCATTAATTTAGCTAGTTAAAATAATGAATAACCAATCATTAATTAAACAATATACTGTACTTGTTTAAAAAAACGTGCATACTTCTCGTATCTTGAGGTAACAGCAATAAATTTATTCTTCGTATCGCTACAATATTTTTTCTGTGTGGTATAAAAAAATTGAATATCATTGTCAATATTTGCAATCTACGCTAGAAAAAAATTGAACGATGAAATTTTAGACGCACCGTTAATCGTAGAAATGAAACCTGGATGACGTGTCTCTAGCTGCCAGTTTTTTTTTATGAATGAACAAATTGGGTCGAGTGGTCGAATCGGAAAGGGGATGGATTCGGGGGTATGCTTCCAATTAAAATTCACTAGAGTGCATGTGATTTTTCATGTTTTTTCCAACACGATATTGGCAATATTTTCTCACCGCAGGTGTATAGGTATATTCACAGTTATGTTTTAAAATGAGGTAACTCAATCAAAATACAGGTTTAATATTCACATGTTTTTAACATGGTACTGATGTATAAACTGTGCGTTCTCGTGGTTTAATAATCGACTGCGTTCATTTCTCTGTTTTACTACACGAGCACGTAATTTAACACGTCAGTCGCGTGTTAAATTCCAGGAATGAACGTTTTTCGTGCGTTGATTAAAAATTTTACGAGTAAATGAAAAATCTGCCAATGGGTCTGAAATCTTTCCGAAAAAAGGAAAAATCTCAAAGCTTGGAAAGAGAACAAGAGCGTGTCCAAAGCTTTGTGCCAGTGATACGACTGTATTTCTAATTACACTAATTAAGAACTTTTTTTCCTTATCGCAGAAATTGGAGCGAGTAATTTTAGAATTATCGCGATAAAAAGCATATATGAAAACAAATGCAGCATACCCTTCTTTCATTAAAGTTCAAGAGGATAATTAGAGAATACTTCGAGAATTGAAATGGCAAAGTAAATACACGATGACATAAGGAAGTTTCAGCTTTAAATTGCGAATCGTGTAATACCACTCGTGTCGGGGGGTTGCTTTCACTGACTGAGAGCCCAGCGAGTAATTGGGTCAAAAGGGTCTCTCTTTCCGTTGGCTCTTGTCGTACGGAAGCCTGGCTCTTTCAACAGCACGATTTCCCGGAGCAAATCAAAACGAACGAAAAATTGTATCCAGTCTCATATAATAGGGAGAAGAAAGATTTCCGTCATATTTCGTGCTGGTTTCAGGTTTTTTCTCTCACCATTGTGGTTTTGTGGTAAAGAAACGAGAGAAATAAAGCTCGAGGTTCATCGTTGATCGCTCTCGGCAACCTAGTTAATTTGTCTGGGTTATTTGTCGAGGGAGAGAGGGAGAGAAAAGGTCGTTCTCTTTATCTATCATGCGGTCTCCGCTCAAACCAATGTACACACGTCTCCCTCGTGGTGAAAAGCTCAAGCAGCTTGCGGGAGCTTGGCCAGAGGCCACGGAAGAATTTGGATGGAAAACCATCACGATTAGCCGAGCGGCCGAACGAGAAACATGGAGAAGGGAAGTGTGGGGGTGAAACGCCGGAGGGTGCAACTTTCGTGTCTGCCGAGAGTGCTAATTATTTAGTTGATGGAAGAGAGATAGCCACATGGAGAGAACGGCCGAAGCGGAGAAAATGAGAAAACGAGGATTATATGGTGTGAGATTGAATCGAATTGGAGAAGACGAGGGTGAGACAAGCGAGTGATAGATTTCTGCGGTTTTGGCAGGCGAACACTTTCTCTTCTACTAAAGAATAATGACGTATCATGGCTTTTTTATCGTTTCATTCGCCAGAATAACTTTATCGTCGCTAAAATCGATGTTTCGATTTTTTTTACTAGCAACATTGTTTTTTTTATCGTACATAAATCAATAGCAAGAGGGTGAAAAACGAATTCCAACGTTCCCTGATTAATCGCACCGAGGCCACGTTATTTGACAGAAAACAAAATAATTATATGAAATGTGGAAATTTGACCGAATTTTATAAATTTCGTATAAAAATATTTATTAAAAAATATTCAAAATGTGGATTTTTCATGTACGGTTGAACCAATCATGAATCACGCGTTGTCAAGTTTGTATGACGAATAATCGTGTAAGTAATGTGTGTACACGTGGCTCGTCGAATATTTGATGGCTTAAAATACGATATATGTATACGTAGGTCGCGAAATATATACAGCGAAGGGAAGTTTTGTGTCGAAAAGAGGGTATATCCGTTAAATGGGTTTTTCACCGCCTATTATTCGCTGGTTTTTTTCACCCGATCTCTCTCTCTCTCTCTCTCTCTCACTCCCTTCCCCTCTCACCCTCTTTATTTCACACTGTCCTCTCTGCCACGTAATTTTTCGCTTTACGGTCGCTTCGAAAATCCCGGAACCATCGGGCTTTTTTCGAACGTGCTCTATAAGCGAGCGTACGCACTCGCACACACACAAACCTACACATACACACATATGCAGACATCTACCTAGTCTTGTCCATCAACCTGGTGGACCAACCGAAAATTCGTTCTCGTTTTAATGAAATCCTCGCGCATTCGTAAAAACGAATCTAATATTCCATTCGCGGAGGGAATTTTTCCTCGTTTTTCTTTTAACCGACGACAGCTGAAAATGCCCCGATAAAAAATTAGAATATATGTACCTCCCTGTCCGAGTTAATTCGGAGGGTAATTTTTTTTTCTCGATATAGGAATCAATAGGTGTTTTTTCCCGATTTGGGATAGCGAATAGAGGCAGAATACTCCTGATAGCCCGGTGCGACAACTACGACTGAAAATGGAACTGTTCAAAAAAATCAAGCAAGGGAAATGGCGAAGATAATCGAACGTGTCGCCAGCTACTCTTGCCAGTAATAGAAAGCCTTCTTTCAATTTGTACTGGGAAGTAAATATTCTCGTTTCCACTCTCGTGTCGTAATGTGTACTTCGTAAAACAAGAAAAATCAGACTTTTCAGAAAAGTCGAAAAAATCGTAAAAATCATTCGATTTTTTAATTATTTTAAATAAATGACGAAGAACGATATAAAATATTTATGAAGTAAGAAATCATACGATAAGTATGCGTTACGCGTCTTTATTAATCAACGCATCCATATATAAGCCTGTACGTATGTAAATGTGTGATATCTTCACGTACGAGACGTAAATCAACATTGTTTCAGCGCTGAGTAATTTGATATTCGGTCGAGCTCGGTCGCTCTCGTTTCGTTCGTTTTGCGTTCCATCGTTCCTACGGGACGGAAAACATCGGATTAACACCGGTCCGCGTCTTTTTCGCACCACCTCAAACTCCCCTAAAACCCTTTCCGCGCAAGCCTGTTTCCCGAGCACCCTCGCACCCATCTCGCGCCACGATCTCTCGCCGCGAGGATTTTTAATGCGGCCTCTTTTTTAAGTGCTCCTACGGCCGTTGTACCAGGTGGATATATCCATCGACCCACACATTCGTCAAGCTCTTATGTATATATATATATATATATATATATGTATATTCGTCGACGGATCACGTCGAGGCTACGCGCGCTTCTCGTTCGCACGTAATTCGGTTATGCTCCTCTCTTCTTTCTTCTCGTTCGCTCCAAGGTAGACGAGAATCGCGCGCCATGGGTGGGTCAGAGCGGTCTCTATACCGTACGTGTATGGTTTTCACTGCGAAGCACGACCGGTAGCACCATAAATAAAATTCGCAGCTGCCTTACATATATATTTTACGCGGCTCTTTTTCTCTCGGGAATTTTGATATTGCGAGCAATAAACATTGAAAAATGTGTCCCGATGAGGGATTCGGGCTATTCGAATGATAAATCGTCGCGAATGAAAAAAAAAGATACCGCACAAAAAAAAATCGAACCAACACATATTATTTTACGATATCGTTAACAAATTTTCCACGAATTTGTTTAAGATTTTCATATAAATATATGTTCAAGTTATAATATCGGACGAGCTCGGAACGAAGGAAAATTTTGCGGAACTCGTCATTAAAAACTCATCTTCGTGGTTTATTAGTAGCAAAGGAAACAAGGGGGAGAAGAAAATACGAGAGAAAAAAAACCCATCATTACTGGCTATAGTTTCAATGAGACGAAAAACGAGTCGAACGCAGTTGGCTAACGTTGAAATGAGGAGGAAAATAAAAAGGATGAGAGAAAAAACGAGAAATACAATCAAAGGTAAAGAGAGAGACTTCGTGGCTGTGCGCACAGCTTTTTCTACTGGAGGGTGCAGATACGACGCTGTCGTGTTTTTAAGCCCGAAGCTACGAGTCCAAGCATACGTATGTCATATATACATATATATAGGTGTATATATATATTTATCTATGTTTATATATATATATAGACAGCATCGTATCTCGTCGCAGTCGTTGAAACTTCCCCGAGCGAAAGAAAACCCACGCTCCAACGCGGTTCTTTACGAGTAAGGGAACCGGAATTATGATTATTTCGGGCAACCGTCGGATCCTCCTCGTCCACGTTTTCACGGAGGCTGTTTTTTAAAAATGGTCCAACAAACTCCGTCGCGCTCGAGCTCATGCTCCGATTGCCTTTTCAAAAGATAAAACCGAAAGTCCGCCAAAAAGAAAAGATATACGCACGATAATTACTCGTGCGAATACTTCGAAGCCCTCATGCAGATATCATATGTATACGACGGGGCGGGGGGGGGGGGGGGATACCAAGTTTTTTAACGCCCGAGAAAATATCTAACGGAAACGTATAATGTGAAAAACGGCTTGCCAGTCTCTATCGTTTCGCGTAAAAAATATTTTTCGCATTTCGAGTATCCTACGATTTCGTGTGTTTTTGCACGCGCTGTCTACATCTAAATTATTAAATTCGTCGTAACTAAACAAATTTACATTACTCAATAATTGTATTAAAATAATGATAATAATAATAATAATAATCGATGAATCGAGCTCGCTCGCGGAAACGAATCGACGAAACGAGGAGAATTACTTCCGCTTGATAATCGCGTCTGGCGATCAATGTTCGAAAAAGAAACAAGAAATTAAATTTGATAATTCTACCGTTCGCTTTACCCCGTAACCGTCGCACTTGGTTATTCGAATTTCATAGCTCGTCCGTCCTGTGTGCTGGTCGCGTGCGTACGGACATTGTGTATCGTGTATACACATGTTATATGTATAATATATAACTATACGGAGTTACAAGTCGTACGCAGCCTTCTCTCTGTTCGCGGATGGACGCGCAATGACTTCCGGATTTGCTATCCACGATTCCGTTCAGAGGCCACGCACACGCTTCGGGCTCGTACATCCCCCGAGGCCCCCTTCCACCGACGGAAAAGTATGTACTATATATATCCATAGAGAGAAGTCAGATACAGTGAATTTCATGGGCTCGCTCAACGAGAATTTTGCTGATGTTTGGCTATAGTTTGGATTCGCAAGGGTCTCCACTTGGATCAGCAGCGTCAGCAGTGCAAAGCGTAGCGTGTTTGCGCGATTGGAATGGCGATGGAGAACACGAGCGTAGAGGATTCGAGAAACGAGCTAGTTCCAATTCGGACACTCCCTCCTACCGCAATGGGCCAATTAATCGATGAACCGTGATAACGAAAATGAGGAAAATCCACTCGGTTACTCGAGTTTAGCGAGATCGATTTTCAATCTTTAATTATCTTTTTTCCCCTTTCATTATTCATATGAAAATGATTATATCGATAACTCGATGGAATTTGTACAAAATTTCGAACATTTTTGCGAATAAATGATTCGTACGCTTGGAATTTCAGGGGGTAAATTTTTCGAAATTCTGCGTTTTTAGAATATTCGCTGTATAAGTATGTACCAAGTCGATCGCATGGTTGCGAGCTAGCGCATTACATACAGAGGGAGGTTTTTTATGTGATAGAAAGGAAATGGATTCCAAACGGCCGTCACACTTGCTGACTCACGACCGACAAAAACTCATCGCCCCTAGAGGTCGCTATTCGCTATATATATATTAGATACGTAAAAATTATGTATATTACGTATATAACTCGCTAGCGTACGAATCTATACGTACGTACGCAAATAATATGGACGAAGATAGTCGGCGAATAGCGCGGCAAAAAAAACGTCCAAGCTCAATTCGGGCGTTAACCAGCGATGAACCGGAAAGGCTAACGAGAGAAGAAAGATCGCTTTCTATATACATACGTAGGAAGCCATTCTTCACGAACTATACATATATTTCTTTCAGCAACGAACGAGACGCGCAAAAAACACGACTCGTCAGGATATGGCGCACGAAACCATCCCGAATCCTCTCGCGTTGGGCTCCCGAGTGTCGAAAAAAAAGAAACGTAACAAAAATAATAATAAACGAAGGTTTCAGGATTTATCAGTATACGTAGTCGATAAAAATAAAAGTACCCAACAATAAACCGCAATGCGGACAATCCCTCATATTTTTCTCATTCACGTGACACGCCGAGGTTTTTAACTTGATGCAATCATTTTTCGTAACGAGATAAAAAAAAGTGTGAGAGCGAGAGGGGGAACGTGGACTGGGCGAGAACCGAGAGGAATAAACCATGCTATCGTAGATATATATATACGCGGTTATTATGACGCAGCTCACTTTTACGACGTTAATAATTCACAAAATTAACCAGAAGCCCGTATTTCATAGAAGGCAATTCGTTATTCCCCCGCGAAGTAGCCGGAACCTGGAGTCGCAAAGTTTGCAGCAGAGAAAATAACGTCGGCCATGATCTGGCAATGCTTATAAATAAAAACGAATACGGGAGGGAGCATTCACTTCCGGTCCCGATTTATTCGTTTGGTTCGGATAAATCGATGCGAATTACAAATTTTGCGGTATTTCAGATTGAGTTATAACGAGCAGCTTCTTGATATACGTGTAACGAGAGAGACAAACTATTTGCCTTCAACTTTTGATCCAATGGCGGAATTCCACTGTCCATTTCTTTCTTATCCCATTTCGCTTATACGTGACCCAGCTGCTTTGACGAAGCTGATAATTGCTTTACGATTTCTTCGTTTCGCTGGGATTCAGGATGAAGGGAATTTAATTCCCTCGAAAAATCGAAAAAATGTCGGCCTCACTCTCTCTGTCTTTCTCTTTCTCTTTCGAGTCTTTTGCTCCTCCGGCCCTTTCTCGGCGTTTAAACTGGAATCCGCTGCTGCCACTGGTCGTAGCATGGTACGATCACTGTGGTCGCAGCAATGTATAGGTTAGTCCACTGCAATCGAGAGACTCGTTCTTTTCATCCTTTGATTTCCCGGATCGGCTGCTTATTCGCCTTTCGCATTTCTTGCTTTCTCAGCAGAACATGGGGCAAAGGCTGATCATTAGACGACTTAACGTGGAAAGTCCCAAAAGTTTGAAAAAAAAGTTTCTTCTACATTTGGAGTAATGTCTGGAAGTTTGAAAAATACAAAAATTTCGCCAGACCATTGAAAATAGCCCTATTCGATCGTAAATTTCTCGGACATTACGAAAATCATGGTTATTCTTACGATAGATCAAAATTAATGGACACAAACCCAAAAAATCCGTGAAAAATCACGTTTTTTCGACTTTTCACCTACCTATTATTTTTTGTACGAGCTAAAAAGTACCCACGAATTCGTGATTAGCGAGCACTTTGCAATCTGCAATGAGTTTTGCCCAATATTTATTTTTGTATAAATTAGTTCTATCCATTTTATTCTCATTTCACTCGGAATTTTGTTATATTTGTACGATAAAAGTTACACCCTGCGAGCGTATAGTAGAACCTTATATTACATACGAAGGAGTTTCTGTACTGTATGTAACGTATAATACATGCGTACCTGCGAATAAACCTTCGAGAGTTTCCTCTTGAGCGAACAGGAAACATCCGTTGTGTGAATTCATACAATGCACGTAGTGCATAAAGCAAAATGTACTTCGTAGATTAAGTACCCAAGGCAACGTGCACATGTACTTAATTCACGTGAATACGGTTTCATGGAGGTTATAATACCTACTTCTAGTTTGGAGAGAATCCAACATACCGGTGCACGTGCGAAGGGCAGGTGAGTTGTCCATTACAAAGAATCTGTGCGTTTCGCAATAAAGTTAAAGAATCATAGGCGTCGTTACTAAACTGAATCTGAAATGTCGATCGAATTTAAAAACCGATGCACAGTTTATTGTACTTGGAAATAATTAGACAATATTACCATAACGAACCATTATAAACTATTTTAGAAAATATTTACAACAATTGTCGATTAATTATTAAAATATATCTATTAATCTATTAATAGCGAATCGTTACTGAATATTTGTAAAATCTATGATTTTAGCTATGACGCATAACTAATCGCAGCACGTATCCTCTCTTCTGCCGTCTATATTGAGTAGTAGCAACGGCAGTAGATACGGTCAGCGTATAGTCAGACGTTGCACTTGATAGGTCGATATCGTCTGTTCCGACCATCTACCTTCGGCGCTATGGGAGGTGGATTGGAAACAGCCTCATCACTGTGATGTACTTCTTACTGTAATCAAAATAGAACGGAATCCTCAAAGGAGATGTACATATGCTAAGGCGCTTCTAGCTCGTAATCAGGTAGCTAGTCAGACTGCAATTGACTCGAGAGCAGACATTCAATATCTCGCCTGGGCTCAAATTTGTACGTAAAGCACGAGCTTTCCGCGACCATTTGTCATCCTTTAATTGAAAACGGACCGATGTATGTATATACATACATACATTGATGTATACATACATTCAATTTGGTATGTATGCAGAGTGTGATTGTTCCTAATAGGACTGTAAATTATAAAGCCTATCCACGAACGTCGGCTTGAAACGTCGTTCTAGCGTTTATGGCTCTTCGTGTATGTGATGTGCTTCATTGTGTGATATATATCGGTTATACATAACATCGCCATACGAAGTTCAGCGAGAGGGAAAGAGAGGGAGAGAGAGAAAGAAAGAGAAAGTGAGAAGGGACGAGAGAGAGAGAGAGAGAGAAAGAGAGACTGGGACAGTACATGAGCTCGAGAGTTTCCTAACGCTTGTTCACCTCTCTCCACCGAACCCTTTATGAATAATCGATGAATCGCCCATAGCATAAAGCTTCTTAGCGTCCTCCCCCTGCGAGAGCTTCGACCGTTCCGAGCAGATCTCTCCCTATGTTCCCTTTGGTTGAAATATGCAGAGTGGATATCCCCTGACTTGAAACAGAATGCAGAGAGACACACGGATCGTCGAAATTGTTGCGCATTGAATTTCCTGCCCATATTTTGTTAACTTTTCCCATAGTTAGAGAAATCGTCAGCTTTAATTTAAGAATTGGTGTACATAGTTAATCGTACCATTTAGACTCCTCGATTATCGTTATTATCTTCGCTTCGTTCGGTTTTGTCATTGAACGAAAGTAAAGTTGGGGCGTGAGAGGCGGCGACAAATCGAGACTGGAGAGTGTAGTTGGAATTTGGAAAAGTTCTGACGATGGTTGGGGATTATACAAATGATGGAGTGCACATTAAAGGATAATCGCAATCAGGTACCTACATAACTCGTCAGCGAGTTCTCGACGTAATTTTCTCCATTTCCTGGAATTACAAAAATGTCGTCGATCGAAAAATACGATCGGCCCGTAATGCTTCACCATGGATTTGAATCCTTGAGTGCTTATCGAGCGTCATAAATAGGAAAATAAAGATGACATTACACAAATTTGGATTAATTTTCGTTCAAACTTTCCCCCATAAGATTAACTTGGACGATAACGAGGATACTTGAGTTCAATTCATCCACCTTATCACGGTTTTTTCAGCCACCGGCGCAAGGATTTCGTTGTTAGAGACCGTTCGAATCATAGTATGACGATAAAAGATCCTTTCGCTATGATTAGCTCTGTAATTCAATCCTTACAATCCATCTCCCTTCACGCTGCATTATCTCCGCGAAGTGATAGGTATTCGATCGGAATCGTCTGAGGGTAATAATAGTATGTACATATATACCACTGTCATCATCGTTATGTACCAATCAACAGTTCGGACAAATGGAATTTCCGTTGCGATTTAACAAACCGTGCAAGTTATTCGCACAGATGTATCCCGGAATTTAGATGCATTTCTCGATTACTCGCTATCCTCGAAACGCTACAATCTTTGCTCGAACGAGATGTATATCCGTGTAGATCCGCGAAAACGCATATAGAACTATACATATATATTACAACCGTCATTATATCCCGCAGAAGGAGCGAGGGAGAGAAAGACAGAGAGAGAGAGAGAGAGATAGAGAGAGCTTAGGATTGCAAGTCCAAAGCGATAATTGCCGAGCGCATTGCACACTACCGTCAGAGCTTGATAAATAGATTGAGGCAGAGTACGAGTGTGATTATTAATCGTATAGTGCATAGTAGTAGTGCCAGCAGGTTACGGTCGGTATATATAAGTAACGGTGATAGTATAGTACCCGTAGCCGCGAGCGTATATTACCCCGTTTAGCCTGATTAATGTCGCGGAATGCAATGCGTTATTGCAATGAGGCGAGTGGCCGAGAGAGCAAGATCTCTACGTAGGTCCTTCTACATCGGTCCAAACTGGTAAACGAGATTTTGCAAAGCGAACTATATACATATGCATTTATCTCTCTATACAATAAAATAATTTCACGATCGCTGACGTGGAAGAGGGTAGGGTAGGGGTGGCAATAGCTTAGCAACCAGCGCGTAGCAACCACAGTTACACAATTAGTTCCAAACAATTGATGTTTACCAGTCGCTGCAAGTCACATACTCATTTTACAGGTGATGTCTGTGTTGAATTACGTTCTTGGCAATACCGATCAGTTGTAAAACTTTCAATATCGCAATATTTATGGTTATCGCGGTGATTAAAAAATTGGAATTTTTTTATTTTTCGACCCATCTGAGAGGTTCTTAAAAAATCAGTTAATACGTGGAATTCGAATGTTTTTGACTGGACTACGTTTTATGATAAATTCCCGGTCAACAGTTAAGACAACTGCAATAGTTTTAAATTTCTTTATTTCTGTAATTAATCAACTTAGCTATTTAGTGCCCGACTCATAATGTTCACCCCATACGATACGATGACACGAATTTCCCAAGGGGAAATTCATTGGATTTAGTTTCATTCTGTGATTACTCTTCGTCATTGTAGTCAACTAGCTAATGTCACGGAGTGGATTTAGTAACGGAGCAGCTATCGCGATGAGATGAACATAGTCGTAGAGTAGTTATCTTCATGGAACGGATATAGTCACGTACTACTTTTGTACAGGCGGTAGCGAGACCGCGTAGCACCCGTACAGTGCGAAACCCGGATATATATATTGTCGTGGCACATAGTACGCGCAAACTGCTTCGGTTTCTCACCCTCTTCCCCGACCTCTACCGCGCTGTCTCAGCCCTCTCGTAAACGCGATGGAGGAAAGCTGGCCTGTCTCACCCCGTCCTCGCACACTCACATCGTATGTCCCTCTAACCCCATCGTGAGCGCATCACGCGGCCTCGCTTCGCTACACCAGGGGCCTGCATCGGACCACTCTGGACATGTTCGTATTGGCTTTTGGTGCCTCGTGTGCCTTGTGGTAGAGAGCTCCTACCGCTGTTTCAGCTTCTATGAATAGCGATATACATACACGTGTAAAATATGTATACGTATATCTATACCTGCATGTCGTACTGCTTACGGTTGTACATTAGGTCTATGGAAGGGGCTGGTTGGTACGTCCGCTTATTGCATATTCCGTACCGATCCGAGCGATACCCCAGAATGGTGTATCGTGAAAGGGCGTCGTATGGCCGATATTGTCCTCACGTGCAGACATTGCCCGAGCAGCAGGAGGCGAACGCACCAGGCAAGAGACTGTACACTGCTGTTGTGCCTCCACACGTTGCGATGATTCCTTATAACAATCCAAGTGCTACGATGTATCGAGCGCTTCCTAATTGGTTTCGTCTCATCGATAATTATGGGATAATGATATACGAAATCGGGTTTGCGGTTGGGGAATGGGTTGCGATTACGGCGGATTATAGTTGGTCCTGTTCCATTATGGAAAATGTGCAGTGACAGATGCGGGTGCAAGCGGTCCCTGTTAAATAGCCGAAGAGATTCTATTTTTATTTTTCGATTGGTCGCCCCCATGTGTGACGTGGTAACCGTAAGAAATTTTGAAAAAGGAAAGACTTCATATTCATGAAACTAAAAACCTTCGAACGAGCCGCACAATCTTTGAAGAAATAAATTGTCGGAAAAGAATATATTTTTAAATTATTTCACTTTAAAATACCCGGCTGCATCTGATCCTTTGAGAATAATTTACCAGCGATATAATTATGAACGGTTATAAAATTTCGTTCCGTCTTCGAAACGAGAAAATTGTACCGATCGTTGCGTGATTTACCGAAAAGTCCGTCGAGAGTATTCGAGGAAAAATTCTGGAGGAACGATGAATTGCTCTCTCGTGTGTAACACCAGAAGGATGTACCAAGGGTTGGCACAGTGGAAGGCATATTACCAAGAAGGAGCATTCGCTTGGCGAATTTCACGGCAATCCTCCTCCACGTTGGCCGACCAGTTTCGAACGGGCGCGGCGTTTCCCCGGGAGCATCGTAAATTGCGAGCGAGTTTTGCAAGGAGAGGATACACGACCGTGAGAGAAGCGAGTGGTGGTTGTTGGCGGTGGCTTCACTGTATATATCGCGGGCTGCTCGGCATTCTCGCGGCTCGCGACGTCTCTCGTGCACACACGTTACGGGACACCACTGTGGCTCACGGATCTTGAGTGAGAACGAGCGCGTTCGGGTTGAACTCCGGCAACCCTCGTGACGCCCCCGAGACTCAAAAGGGTGAGAGACGCGTGCCCCGTTCGTGAACTATGACAACGTTTTTCGCATCCACCGCGTAAAACGAAAGAGAGGGAGGAAAAGGAGAGATTACCGAAACATCCCTTCAGCACTTTGCCACGCTATAAATTACACTACCACCCACGAAACAGAAAAATAGACCATTAAGTATATTAGAGACATGGCCGAAGTGCACTTTGCAGCGATTTTCGGGAAGGGAAACTAAAACTCTCGCGGCGAAACGTATTTCAGGTATTATTTTAATCCGTGATAACAATTTGAATCGTATTTAATGTAACATCCCCTACACCTTTTTTTATAAATACTTGTTTTATGGAATAAGTATTATTTCCACATTGGAAATTTCGCGAAAATAACTGGGAAATTCACGATCTTGTACGAGAATATCTCGAAATTCCTGACCCGGTTATTTCAACGATAGCCATTGTGCGTTCCAGCAATAGAACTTCGGTATCTAATATCTCATTATTTTTTATTCGTTTAAAATTGCGCAAAACAAGATCTCCAAGAAAGATGGAATAATTAACGGGTTGGTCGTGTTCGATTGGTTGAGATTTTTTCCACATTTTCTATGACCTTCCGATGTCGAAGTAATCAGCATTTACAGAACCGCAGATGGGGTCTAGCGCCGATGGAAAAATAGAGGAAAAAGCTGCGCAACGCACCGTCTCTCGTTACGCTCGCTCGACCGAAAGGTGGACGTTGGTTAATCGACGCAGCGGGTTACTGTGTTATAATTACAATTTCGTTGCTCCCATTCAATATACGTATGTACATGTACCGCGTAGTGTTCATTTTACACGCAGGGAATATGACGGTTGACCGGTTGTACGCGGAGTGGAACGTTTGTTCTTCGTCCATGGGGGAGTTGGTCGCATTTTTTCCACTATGAGTCATCACCAGATCATTCCCCAGGCAGTCGAAGAGACAGATGTCTTTGTCAATATTTGTAAATAATTTATTCCTTATATAGCCACGAATTATCGCGTTTTACTGTCACAGGAGACGCGTGATACTTTCATTTGCCAACTATCTTGAACCTTGAGGGATGATTCCAGTGTTAGTGGTTTGAAAAATACTGATTTTCATGATTTTTTTAAAAGTAAAATTCGATAATCAGTCCAATTTTAGTTGTTTATTCCAATGACTTAGATATGATGTTTATGAAAGTTCATATTTTTAGATAATGCAAGAGACAACGTTTTCAAACCAATTTATACTGGAATGTTCTTTTAAAGCAAGACTGAATTAGTAACCCAATTAATAAAAATAATTTTAGTCATTTGGCAGTAAGATTGTTTCCCTACTCGCCTAAGAAACTTCTAAAACATCACCAGTTTAAGGTACTAACCATGTTAACTATGAATTATTTTAGTTTTTTATCTCCAAATTTAAAAAATTTCAATTTCTCAAAATATTCGCACATTTTTTAGGACCAAACGAAAGAATAATGACTGGATCTGTAAAGAATGGTTCATAGAAGTTTATAGACTTACGTAGCTACGAGTCGTTTGACGTTTAACTCGATGTCAAAAAACGGTTTATAAATGCAGTCGCAACGACGTGCTGAAGCCCTTTTGCAAAGCGTGAGGGAATAACGCGACCGGCCAAGTTTACGGCCGTTGGTCTCGCGGTGCATGCAATTCAGTATAGCGTTGAGAGAGCTCGCGCACGGTTAGAGGCGCTAACCGTGACGCCCTCCTACGAAGAGAATTCCCCGCGCAATTCCGGAGTTTCCTACTTCCTGCCTATAGTCTAATTCGGTTACCTGCTTTAGCTAGTTTGCCAGCCGGCTGGAGTGTGCAACCCAACCGCCCTATCGTTCTTGTGTGTAACACACATACTCTCTCTCTCTCTCTCTCTCTACTTACTCACCGTCGATTTACGCTTCCGACTGCTTCACTTCGTCCCCCACTGGTGACAAGCCTTGCTCCTGCATATAACTGTAGCTATAGCGTATTCCTTTTCGTTCAAGTTTGGAGATAAAAGATCGACAAAAAATCAATTAAAAAGAAAAAAAGCAACAAGGTGCTTATGAATTCTCAACAGAAATCTATGTAGGTAAACTTCGAATAATAAAATACATTAAATTTTGGACTTTCTAATGCGAATTGTCCATTGACCAAAAAATAATTATTACAAATATTTATCGATGAAGTTTCGATGAAATTTCGAAATATCTGCCTTCGTTATTTTTAATTAAACTCGAATAAATAATATAATTAATAATTTCCGTGTTTTCGAATTTATTACTTTTAGTAAATAAACTATGGAACAATCTCGAAGAAATAAATCTCGGTTATAATTAACCTTGATTTGTATATTCCCTGAAATATCCGAGGATCTTTCATCAGATATCATTTTTATACTCCCTCGAATTTTTCGACCGGGTCTTATGTAGTTCCGGTATGAATATTCTCATTCGCAAGATGGGGTGAACGCCATCGTAATAAGTCTGACGGTTGGGTTAACGAGCCCGCAGGGATGTAGACGCGTGATGATCTGGACATCAGAACCACCAGAGTTCGAAACAACGTAGCCGCAGGCATCAACCTTTATACGCACGCACACACACACACACACACACACACACACATATATATATATATATATATATATATATATATATATATACATTATAGAGACTGGAGCTGACAGCAGTAGCAGCAGGTGCGGAAGGTGGGACGAGGAGGGAGAGACATACCGGGCAGACAGGTACGGCAGGGCGCTCGGCAGGACCAAGGTCAACGGAACCTATAAAACAACCTGCACAAAGTAAAAACCCGTTCAAAGCGCGGAGCGTCGCGAGCGCGTTAACACACGCGCATCGTCGAGAACGCGATAGTACACGACGGATATTAAAATCTACAAAGACAACGGTGACGAGATTGAGAAGAATATTGCCAATTTTAATATCGTTACGTGGTACTTGTTTTTTCATTTCTTCACAACCAAAAAGGATTTCCTCGTCGCGATGAAGCGTTGGGTAGCTTCTACGAGTTGCAAAATGATTAAAACGGTAAGTTCGATCGTGTAATTGACGTGTTGCGACAAAGAAAGTGATGAGTTTAGATAATAATTAAATTCCGTTATCGAACGGAAATTATTCATTTTGACGAGAATTTCGCGCTAAACGAGTTAAGCTCGAAAAAGCGTCGATGTGCGCAGTCTCCTCTCGTGACGTATCGAAAGGAAAACAAACGCCATTCGACGCTGAACGTAATTAGTGATACGCGAGTGTGTATGAAAATAGAAGTGACGCGTGTAGATTATCGCGAAACTGTGGAATAAAATTAGAGATCGACGAAGATAGGCGAAAAGATTGACGTTGGAAATTTGGATTTAGCGGGTAGAGATGTCGCCGATGGCGATTCCCCGAAACGATCGCTACGAGGCATCCACGAGTTGTAAAGAAAACAAAGAAAAAATTTAAGAGTGAATTAATTGCCTCGCTCTCTCGCGTATATATAATTACGAAGTATCTCCTGGTCCTGAGCCCAATCTTTGTAATTGAGTTGGCAATAAATTATCGGCATCGTGAAAGGACCGAGATACTTCTCTCGTCGCAAGACGAACAAAAAACGAACGATACTATGGGTTCTGAGTATACGGGAGCGAAAAAAAAACTCGATGAATAAACAAACCATTGGTTGAATAACTAACGGGATCGCAACGTGTTTCGATTAATTCTGACGGACGTGTGAAAAAGACAAGTGAGATCGGTAACCGCGTGTTAATTTTCCCGAGAAGCGTTCGCCACGATCGTTCGATCGATTAGTATCGATTTGATTATAAATTAAGTATCCATTGATTCGAACTTGGAAGAAGTGAGATCAAGGTCACAGTTTACATAATTCGCGCTTCCGTTAAATTAGTTATGAACGAACGAGCGTTACTTTTAAAATTAGTGATAATCACGTTTCGTACTTTCCTCGATTATTTTATAACTTATACAAAATCTTGTATCAAGATCGTGGATATTATCATTTTCTCAGGGAACAACGAGGTGAAGAAGAGAAAAAAGGGAGGGGGTAGGGGGATGAAGGAAATAGATAATTCCCACGATAACGATATACACCAAGGAGGGGGGGGGTGGAATGAGGGGAGGGCGCCTGATGGTTAGTAGATTAAAGAGCCATCGCGCTTAATTGAATCGTGCCACGGAAGGTTATCCTACCTCTCTTGCAACGGCCCGCGAGTGCCTCCTCGACAAAATCACGTCACGGAGGGTCGCTTCTCAACCCTCCCGTATGTATAGGCGTACCACTTATTCTTCTCTCTCGTTATATCCGCACGATACTTCCATACCGCGCATCCCCCCCCCCCCCCCCCCGCCCAGCCACTGGAAGGATACGCAGGGGTAGCTCACGGTATATCCCCCGGAACTTCCTTCGTGAGATTTCCTCTGGCTTCTTCTTCTTCTTCTTCTTCTTCTTCTTCTTCTTCTTCTTTCTCCTCCTCTTCTTTTTCTTCGCCCTTTTCTCATTGTTCTTCTCTCTGTTCTACTGCATGGCACTCGGGGGGCTTCTTTAAGCGGCGAAAGATTAATTAAGCCTGGAGAATCTCGATTACTGCCGAAGGAAGACAAAATACCCGTATATCTCCAGGTACCACACGGCTATTCACTACGCCGCGTACGCTTTTCATCTCTTTCATCCCTTATACGCATCTCGGGAATAGCTGAGAATGATGGTCACGGGGTAATCAAGACCACTTTATCTTTTTTTCAGGAAATATTTTTATATACGAAAATGTATAAATTTGTTATAGTAAAAATGTTTCTTAACTTTTATTTTCTTACGAGTAACGCGTAAGTTAATTATATTATCGGTGAATACTTTTTTTATATAATTAAAAAAATATATAAAAAAAGGACTTTTCGAAATAATTCTGATTTAAACATTTTTCTATATAAAAAAATTGTTTACGTGACGTACGATCAATGTTTACTGCATCGACGATACGAAAACTGCCCTATCGAAATTGATCTCTCCCAGGTGCTTTCAAATTTGTTCAACATGATTATAGTTCGGAGCTCCTTCACGTTTAAGAAGCTCCGTTCTGCGCCAACTTATTTCTCAAGCGACCCTCGTTGACCCAGCTTTCCCCTATTTGGGGCTCCGGGCATCTCTTAGCTCCGGGCTCTCGGCGTTTCTATACTCTCGAGGTGTATATCGACACGCCGTTTTCCTAGAAGACGAACGAGTGCGGCGAGAGCGTGGAGAGAGCTTACCTCGTCTGCTCGTCGTCGTCGTCGTTCTTCCTCCACCCAGTACAGAACACGTCGAATTCACTGTGCGTTCGACCAATTGCCCGGGCTCGTTGTACAGGCTCTCTCCCCCTGACTCCCTCACCCTCACGCTCTCTCGGAGGGATTTCGATAAATCGTGGGTACCGAAACCGACGGTTGGTAGGTTGCAGAAAGAACACCCTTGAGGTTGAGAGTTGAGAGAAAAGAATGGGAGGCGCGCACCACCGCGAAGCACGTAGGGCTGTATCTATATATCCGTAAACGCTTCGACGAGCAAAGACTCGATTAACTTCGCTCCTCCAGCGACGAGTAATTGTTTGAAACTTCGTACATCTCCCTCTCCCGCACCCTCCTTCTCTCTTTTCACTTCGCCTCGTGGCTTCGGTTTTCTTACTTCTTTTTTTTAAGTGTGTGTGTGTGTGTTTTTGTGGCTTCTTCGTTTCGCTATCTTTCTTAATTTCGTCAGTAGCTTATCCACTCGATCGTTACCGACGGCGGTGGTTTACCCCGGAAGAAAAATAAAAGATCTCTCTGTTTATAGTGGAGAGGACCCAGGGTTGAGTACTATACAGGGGAGGATAGGGTATGTGAGTAAAGAGCGAAGGAAAGTAAAAAAGGAGTACAACGGTAAAGGAATGAGCAGGACCATTGGGACAGTACGACAACGACCGAACGTCACCAAAGTAGAAAGAACTTTGAAAAGACCCTCCTCGGTACATTGAGTGTATCTTATACAATACGTATATTGTCCGGCAGAAACAGCGACGAAAGACCAGACAGGCTTCTCGAAAAATCGGGGAAACGAGAGTAAGAACAAGGGGAAAGACACGGTACCGGGGCTTTCGGCAACGCTTTCTTCTCCTGTTTTTTTTCTTCTCGAGCAAGACTCTCGCGAAAGACCGTATCGCTCGGGTGGATATAACGACCACACAAAGTAAACGAAGAGAATCAATTCATGACGAAGTCGACGAAAACGGCGACGAGAACGACGACCGCGAGGAAAGAACACGATGATGGAAACGAACCATTGATCGACGAGAGCTCTTTCGCGCCGCGGTGTGTGCCTCCGGGCGATATTGCGCTTGCTTCGCTCTCCCTTTGTCCCTCGTTTCTCACCCTCGAAACCCGCGGGGTATTCATTTTCTTTTGCAGGATTTTTCTAAAATCGGGAAAAAAGAAATTCGTCTTAGACGTATAAACATCTTCTCGCGGCTTGTATCTACCGAAGCGAATTCGAGGACGTTATGAGAATTAAAGACGAATGCAGTTTGCTCGACTGCATTGCGGATTACGTTTCACTTGATAACCCACGAGTCGTTGCTATTGATATTAAAAATTAATTCTCGAAATTGTGTTAAATATTAATAATTAATATAAAATACATTTATATAATAAATTATTGAGGAAATGATCAAAGTTTTCATTGACGTCACAGTCGGGACACGCACCGTTTAAATATTTATTTTGAGGTGCGTTGAGAGCTGATATTTTCATGCAATAAAAAACATAAATATTGCAAATTCGTAATAAAAAATATCCTCCATACCACGTGTATATTTGAGAACTGAGGATATACACTTTATAAATATTCGTCCACAATGGTTATCGTTCGTTGGCTCCAACGACCACCCATGCATGGAATATGCTTCTTTGTCCCCATACACGCATCGTATATAGATACACATATATAAGTATATCGTCTACACGTATACGGTGTATGGATAGGAGATGTGGACAACGGATTTCCGTTTGTCCGTTAGTGTTTCGCTGATAAATGTGGGAGAACTGTTATATTCCTCGAACTTCATTCGACGCCTGCACACCCGTTACTCATTTCTTTCTCACTATTCCATGATCGATGAGTCGTACGAACGAACGGATGATCCATCGCTATGATAAGTCACCGAGATGTGGCAAAATCGGGGAAGAAAATAATTTTGCTATCGAGATAAATCGATGTACTTTATCGAAATCAGTTTCATTGAAATTATTGTAAGCGATATGAAACGAATGTCAAGTAGCAAATGGTACGAGGGACTGATAAGTAGATAAATAGAGTGAACGGAAGATAAATAAATTTCTTTATTTTCATTAAAATTCGTTACATCTAGAATAAAATTGATTTTAATAAAATTTGTGGACTTTTCATGGTGTACCAGCAACGATTCAACATCCACGGAATAACAATTAATTAATAAACGACCCGACGACAATCTCGAACAAATAAAAATCCATGTAAACCCATCGTGGGTGGACACAGGACGAGGAAAAAAATCTGAAAAAAATGAATTTTGCTGAAATTTAGAGGCGAATGAGTCGTACATAGGGCATTTACGCGTCTAGTTGTAGCGACACTCGTGCATTTTCGTAATAAATAATAATTATAGAAAGAGCGCGGAGAAAAGAAAAGGGACAACGGGAAACGAGGAAGAGACGCTATAAGCTACAAAGAGGGTGAGGTAGAGGGAGGAAGGTAGACAGAGTGAGAGGAATGGAGTGAGAAAGTGTGTTGAAGCGCGGCTGTTTTGACAAAGGAAGTACATTGTGGTAAGAGAATAATGGTCACAGGTGCGAGAGTCGCGGGGGCGCCACACGAGGTTCACTGAGGTGACCCCCCGCCGCCGTTGACGGTCATTGTACGCATCCCTGTACGTATGTACATATATGTGTGTGTGTATGTATGTATACAGGTAGCATGCTCTTTGCCCTCTACCATGTCTGCATGACGTCACATCCGCTTTTATTATTTCGCCGGACGGAAGAATAGCCGTAGCTCTCGAGGGTTCGCCCTCTTGTCTATGTATATACGTATACACACACACACATATGTATATATATATATATATATATATATGTATACACAGATCCGAGTACAGAACACGTAACGCGAGGAAGCTAATGGACTGCCTTGAACCCTACTCGTTGCTCGTACGTTTCTCGCGGCGTTCGCCATCGTGCGCCGAGTGAACCGAAAAACGAGTGAAAAGAACGTAAAAAAAGAGGAATCATGACGAGAGGGGGGATGAATATAGGAGTAGCGCTCCGGAGAGAGCGAAATAAAACAGAGACGCAGCGAGACGCATCAGGACGAGTGGAACGAGGGCTAAAGTGGGATGGAAATCCGCCCCCTGATTTACGAGTTACCGGCCGTGGACCTCTCGTCGCCACGCTGATCTCCCTTTTTTAGTTCGCGAGCTCGAAAAAAACGCTCTCAATGAGAATAGCCCGCTCCTCGCCAACCCAACGGCTATCTCTACGTGACGAACAATCTCTATGGTCGAATTTTATTATACAACCGGAGAAGCAATTTTTCGTTATTTGTCGTGCGTGCGTGGAGTTTGTAAAAGGCAAATAAATTTGATGAAAAATCATTCGATATATTTTCCTAGTAAATTAAAAAATTACGAAACTGTTAACAATTACGATCTTATCGATAACGAATTATATGCGAATTAATTTTTGACTTGTCTCATCGAGTAGAAAACGTGCAAAATGCGAGTCTCTTGTAATTTTCATTTTCGAGTTAATTGATATTGCGCGATGTTGCTCGATTACACGAAGCGTCTGAATTTTTTCTCGCAACGGTTCGAATATAACAGAGAGTGACGGAATTCTCTCGCAAAAGGTTTCGCTCGTATAACTATATTCGTAATCATTTTTAAAAGAACTTTAATTATACCTCATAATTTCTTTGTTATGTACATACATATGTGTCATAATTGCACCGGGGGTATTATATGCATGTGAATCCATTAAGCAGAGCTTCTGAATTTCGCTGTCCTTGGTACGAGAATCATCACAGTTTTGTCCGCCAGCTTATGCGGTCCGATGGGACACGGATGATATGGCCGAGAGTGCGCTGGACATTTTATCGCCGGCAGCCTACATTCATAAATTCATTTCTTTATATTATATTTTCATGGCGGCATGCAGGAATATAATATGAGTCGTGTCGACTCAACTCGACGAGATCTAAATTTTTGCTCAACATTTTTGAAATAACGCCTGACTTTTTGTTTCGTGTTCGTTACAAGAGAAAAACAAATCGTTATCGCATAAGGGATGATCAAAGGGTGGCAAAAAAAATTACTCTACGAGGGTGTAAAAAAAATTGTATGATCGCTGTACACGGAGGAGAAAAGGGTCGTGAATGGTCATCCATGTGTTATACACAAGAATAATTATAACGCGCGTGATACCTTTTAGGTTTAAAAAAAATTGGCATTAAAAAATGTTCAAAATATTTTTTTCCACAGCTTCTTTTCATAAATTTAGATTTTTAACACGTACGAGATTTCATACCGTATGAATTTATTCGCAAATTTTTTTCTGTAAGTCTAACAACGAACGATTATTTTGATTTTACGATAGAAATGTTGATCAACGATTTTATTTGATAAAACGAATGAAAAAGTGTGCCGCGTTTTAGGCACCCATTTTCCACGACGTAAAGTGCATATACGACATATTGAAGAACCTCTAAATGGTGTTGCACGCGTCGTGCTCCCGTTGCCAATACTTCGCGATTTGCTCGAATACGTGTACGACAATTTTTCCCGCAAGCTCCTCCACTGCCTCTAGCTTATGGAAATTTCACGAATATTGAGATTCCACCAGAAGGCGAGAGATAGAACGCGAAAGAAAGTTTATTTTCCCGCAACGAATCGGTATTTTTAGTTCTAATGCACTCTGACTTACATTCAGGAAAATATGATCGAGTGTATTTAGCGGTACTTCAATGGTTACATAATGATAATAATGTTCAACTTATTCGATAAAAATTTCACCCTCGCTTATTTCACCCCCCCCCCCCCCTCTCTCTCTCTCTCTTGGATTTTTTTGATCAAAATATGCTTATCCCTCTCTATTCTGACAGCAGCAGAGCGCGAGCGACAGATCGAGCAAGGGAAAATTGGGACCGTGTGCGTGTATGTACAAGAGAGATCGTAGTATGGGTTCTCGCATCGCCGGATAATGCAATGCGGTTCGGAAAATCGCTTCAATCTATATGATACGAGAAGCCTATGTGTGCTAGCTTGCCGCGCAAACCGCGACAGTGACGTGCGCGCGATCAATGGAGGAAAACTCGTTCAACGGTCGAATATCGTTATATGTACGTATAGAATAGGGGTGCGCGTGCGTTAGTCAGTTCGCGTATGTATGTGCGTCGGTGCGTTATTCGAGGTTGCACACGAGCGCGCTCGATGCAACGAACGTAATTTCCCCTCGGGGAACGCAACTTCTATATATACGTATGCTTGAACGAACTCCCCGTGTGGGCCTTTTGCGTGTGTCACCGGAAAACTCACTTTCGTACGAACGCGTTTATATATACGTATGTATCTGTATAGGTAAACAAATATACGTATATATATACGTATCCTTCTCGCGCGAGCTTTTTCGACTATTGCCGCAACGCCCGCAAACACCGTCCTACTTTTCGTCGATAAACTCACCCCCTATATTACCTTTTCTGTATCATCTCATCGATATTACCGGAAAAACAGAACGTGTCACGACACTGCGTTTGGCAAATATTTTCAACGCAATGCGATAATCATACTCAACCCCCGAATGCGCGAGTGGCAAAAACGCTATGGTGACTGGAAATACTGGAATATTTATTGAAACGGTCATATCGAACGAATGATAGAAAATACATTTTTTATTTTCGAATAAAAAATGTATGAATCGCGTATAACCGTGATTTTTTTTCGATCGATAAGTTGTCATCGTTACATTTTTTTTTATCCATCATGAATTTTTGGGGTTAAAAATAATCGGCCGTTGCGAACCACGATCGTGGGGTAAATGGTGTCTCGTAAAATATTATGATTCTTGTCGTTAAATAATGCACGAGGGGTATATGTACATACTAAGTGTGAGTTCGATGGAAAAAAAATATATAACGATAACAAAAAAATCGTAAAAGCTAGGACCTGTGTACGTATAGCGTGTGAGGGTGGTGTGCCACGAGAAACGTACCATATACACTCAGCTATACATATATATATATATACATACGTATATACAAGTATAAACGTACACACGTAGGTATTTAAGATTTAAATGCAAATTCGCTTTACTTTTGTCGGGTTAATTGAGTTTCGTCGGACGAGAGGAGGTGCGAAGCTCGGTAGCTTGCAACATATATATATGTATATATATATATATAGAAAGAGAGAGAGAGAGATAGCATAGTGGGTGGAAGGGCGTAAACGCTTCATTTATTCCGCGGGACTCATTCTCTATAGAGATATACGAAAGCTTCGAGCTTTCTCCACGAGCGACATCCCGGTGCTGGTCCTCTCGTCGCCGCCGCATCATCCTTCTCGTTCGGGCCCGTAGTGTACTCTAGCTTGAGTAAACTCGACGTACTAAGCGTCATAATTCCGTTCGTCCACGGATTTACGAGCCTCGACCAAATGCATAATGCAAATCTGCGTCCAGCGTAAAATCTTGGTTTATATATATACAAGTATATATATAGGCGAGTATATATATATATATATACATATACTCGTATTTATCTCAGACTCTTGGACGATGTCGTCGCATGAGCTCGTTATCGCGTTACTATATTGTGACAACGACATTTTTTTATCTCGGTAATGGAGCAAAAAAATATTCAAATTTTATTCAACAATCACCCGTAAAACATCGAAACGCGTGTCTTCTTCATACCATCAATCTCGATAATATACATGAATTTTTTATCATTTTATTTATAATCATCGTCGTGATATTTCTTTTTAGGTATTTTATTAAAAATTTTCAAATTTGCGATGCGATTATATTCAATTATAAAATTATCATAGCAGCAAAGAAGCGCAAAGTGAAATTATTCTTAAATAAGTAAAGTTTGAAGGGAGAAACGGTGAAATAGAGATGGAGAGGAAGGAAGGGTGGATTTATCTCGAGAGTACGGTATATAGAAACGGAGAGAAAATCCTCAATCGTGCCAATGAACGATCGCTTGATCATTCTCGCCTTATTGGCAAACCGCGTTTCTCTCCTAATCGGGCTATTATGCTGACGAGCGAATTTGCCCCGTAGCACATCCGCCGGTATTCGAAGGTACGTGCTGATACGATATATATACGGCTCTGGCGTAAGTTTATGTGAATCACGAACGCGCCGGCACGAGGTTATTTCATTACCGGTACTGCGGAAAAAAGACAGACGGGCCGTTAAATAAAGGGGTGAACGTTAAATAAATACTGAGCGGGAATTGAGGGACGTGGAGCAGATTATATTCGTGAGCACCAGCGCGGCCTGTAGACGCTAGACGAGATTTTTTCGTCGCTATATCCAGCGTCCCATTAACATGTCCGTGGATTTCCCTCTTCGTTTGAATTCTCTCGATTAGAATTCGACCTATAACGCCGAAATACTGCAAATTATTTAACGCGAGTCTTTGAATTTATTTTATAAATTAGAATGAGAAAAATAATAATATTCATAACGAATGGTGTTTTTTTTTTAGATATTTAAAGCATTATAAAAAATAAAGCTAAAACAATGTGAAAATTAAATCGTTCGACCGATTTTTGTTTGACAAATTTGCCGTAGTTCGTTTTCCACTACGCTCTCGCGCAGAGTTTCTTAAAAAGACCCTAGGGTCGTTCAAACATGTATCGGAAAAGGTGAATATATTTTTCGCCGAAAAGAAAATCGACCTCAGAGGTCGCGTTATTAACCGTTAAAAAAGATTCTCGGGAGGTCGAGTATATAGCGAGCGCGGTAGAGAATTTGAGGGAAAAATGTAGGAAGCCATTGTCCCCGCTCGTTATTCTCTCGTGCGTAAAATTAAAAAATCTCGGTCTAGCCTCCGGTCTCTCGTGAGGTAAAAACGTGGACGCAACCCCTTGGGAAGGACGTAAAATATATACTTTCGTGGCTAGCTCTTCCTCTTCCTCGCCCTCTTCCTCCCCCGCTCCTCTACTCCCTCTCTCCTTCTCTATCTCTCGGACGGTCGTAGTACAACCGTGAATGAAACGACCACGGCAAATTCGCTGCGGATTTTGTCTTTCTTGGTCCTTCGAGAATGCTGACGTCGTCGAAGAACGACGTGGACGAGCAACCTGGGATTATCGAACGACGTTAATTAAAGATATCAGATATACCGGTCGTTACGAAACGTCACGAATATAGGAGAATGAGTATACATATATATATTTTAGCAATTGTAAAAATTGTTTAACAATTCGTTTAATAATTATTCGCGAAAAATTACACGGAAATCTTTTCCTTGGATTGAAAATTAAAAAGTCTTTTTTCTTTCCAACAAAACAATAAATAAACATAAATAACTATATTTAGTTCAACATTTTTCTCGCTCGTTTATACACATTTTCTTATCGTGTTTTTTCCGTATTTTTATGACGAATCGGAATAAAATCTTGAAACATACGCGAATAACTGTTTGCGAGAGAGCCGAGAGACAAGGCGCGTGGATTACGGCAAACGCGATTACGCTCAACGAGGCGTGCGACACCGTATCATCGAGTGCGATTTTATCACGCAAAGATAGACAGCGAGTGTCGCACAAACATCCCTACTACTTTCATCCATCCTTTTGCGCAGAAAGATTCGCGCGACGACTAGAGCCTTGTGAAGACAAATATCAATACGTCAATATAATATACGTTTCTGTCTCGTACGCTACGCACACCCTCAAATACCGGAAGCAAGTACTCAATATAACGAAGAACTTTTAAAGTACGGGATAGAGCAAAGAGGATCTTATTTTATCGCGAAAACGCGAACGGGCGAGCGTGTGTAACTTTGCGCCGTATACGAGACAAGCAGCTTGAAACATTTTTTTTCTTTATTTATTTACGAGTATTTTATTCCCGAGAAATATATTTCCTCCCCGTTATCCTTCGCGATTCGATTCTCAATGCGGATGGCATTTTTCAATATTTATTATAAAATTTTATGTCGTATCGTAAATATTCGTACGTTCGATCTCTTTTCTTTCCAGTTTGGATCTTTGTTCGCGGTGATTCTGCTCCTGGATCTGGTTCAAGCGGAGGAGGCTACGACCACGGTTTCGGCAGCGACTACTCTCGGAGCTTTGTATCGTCAAGCTCGTTCGGAACACTACGGTTACGCGAGTCGATACGGTTCGGACAGTTCCGTTTCGTCCGGAGCAATTGGAATTCGTCCTGAGCCCGTTGAGCATCGGGACGCCGCGTATTTCGAGTCGCGTTGCATCACCTGCGACCCGAACAAACCTTCTGTACCGGATCGAGGGTGAGTTTCTTCATCCGTGTATACCTACGCTTTTCATTTCATCTTTATACACGCGTATCTTTCTCGGGATGTTTCGTCCACTTTTCATCTACGCCGAAACATCTTCGCGTAGTTCAGATTCACTCTCGTCCTCACGGTCCTCACCGTCCTCGTTGACACCGACAACAAACACCCCTTGCTGCTACGTTCTCCAATTGCCCTTTTCATCTCAATCGTCTTTCTCTCTCGCTCTCTTCTCCACAACCCCCTAGCCCCGCAGGCTTCTCTCCCTCTTATATTAGAAAAGTTTTCCCTCGACGAAAGAGAGAGAAAGAGATTTTCTTCTTCCTCTCCCCTTCTTTTTCTTTCTCTCTCTCTCTGTCTTTATATATATATATACGTGTTTGTGTGAGCGTTTGCGCCTCGGTCGAAGATTTCGTACGACAGTATAGTCCGAAAACTCTTCGGTAAAGAAAAGAAGAGAAAAAGTATCGAGGGGTCGGGGTGGAGGGGGCGATGCAGAAGAAAATGTTCTGCTCGTGAAGTAAGGATTACGAAATTGCTGTTCCCGAACTGGTTTTAATGGATTTTAGAAATATTTTTTTTACACCCCTGCCACCTGCGCTCGACTATTTATTTTCGTTTTTTTTTTATCTTCTTCTTTGCGTTTCTTATGTTTCAAGATGGAGGCAAAGACCGAGAATGGGCTATTACGACGAGGACCTCGAGGATCGAAGATATCGCGATCGTTACGATGATTATTACGAGCGTGGTGGTGGTGGTGGTGGTGGTGGTGGCCCGATGTCGGGATACGAGTACGAAAGGCCAAAGGGTATGGGCTTGGGTTACGAATACGAGAGGCCACGAGGATCACCTCGCGATTACGATCGAGCAAGGGTATCGCCATATGATTATGATCGAGCGAGAGGTCCGAGCTACGAGTATGAAAGACCAGATCCTTATTCAAGAAACGAGTTACCAAGACCGATCCCTATACCGGTCTATGGCGATCGGTAAGAAATTTTCGAATACTACATCGACACAAATTAACATCTCGTTCGTCGAACGATTTTTCTATGATCGAAATCGATCAAATTCAATTAGAAAAATATATCGATATTTATTCAAATTTACATTAATAAATGGATATTTATTTATTAAAATTATTATTTAAATTGTATTACGATGATTTATTTATTTTTATTTATGGTCGTATAAATTATTTGATTTTATTCCTCACTTTAGGTACGACATGCGTTACGATCGCGATCGTAATTATCACGATCCAAAATACGATCCAAAATACGATCCAAAATACGATCCAAAATATGATCCAAAATACGATTCGAAATACGACCCGAAATACGATAGGAATTACGAACGTGGCAACGGTTATGACAACCTTGATCAGCGTTATCCCTCGTACGGAAATCGTTACGATCGTTACAACGTACCGCGACGACCGATCGACCCGATCGATCCGATCGATCCTTACGCCGGCCGATACGATCGTTACAATCGTAACAATTACGGTATGCGTTACGAACCTTACGATCGATACGACAGATACGATCCTTACGACAGAATGCATTGGCGACGACCGTCCGAGGATCGTTATCCATCGCGCGGCGATTCACCGGACTCGAGAGGGTACTATACTTCCGGTACTTGGGGACCGGGCTATGAAAGAGGTTACGCAAGTGCGTGGAACTATTCTGGCACTCGTGACAATTGGAGGGATCTGAACAGAGACCGCGATCCGGGGTAAGAGCCAAATAGTTCGTTCGATTATTATTTACCGATCTACCTTATCGATCGAGTCCGACTTTCGCAATATTTTCTCAAACTCTCAAAAATAAATTTTTCTACTTATTTGAATTTTTAAAAGTGTTTTTTTTAAATTTTGTTTTAATACTAGCTTTATTGTACATTTTATTTTGCAGAAATGGCGACAACTGGAGGGACTTGAATCGAGATCGCGATAACGGGTAAGTACCTGTTCGCGATCGTTAAGTACACCCAGTCTACGATAAATTTTCACAAAACACGTGTACCAATTCTACGCTCTACAGTTAGTCATGTCGAAATAATGAGCGTTTCACATGCAAGAGACATCCAATAGGGGATGATATACATATATATACCTGTATATGAATATCGATCCTACTTTTGTAGCTCTAGCCTTCAATGAAGCCTAATTGAGCTTTTAAATCACTATTTTGGTCGTTCGAATGGCGACGATGATATTTGGGCCATTTCCATTGAGCAGATCTGTAATCCCGTGAAATTATCTATTAAAGGAGAGATTACCATAGTATTTACCGCGGCGTAGGAGAGAGGATTAAGTTTATTTGCCATTCAATCTTTTTATCTCTCTCTCTCTCTCTCTCTCTCTCTCTCTCTCTCTCTCTCTCTCTCTCTCTCTCTCTCTCTCTCTCTCTCTCTCTCTCTCTCTCTCTCTCTCTCTCTACGTAATTGTAACATAATTTATATCCGTCGCTTTAATCGCGATAATCATGACGAAATGTCGATCGAGAGAAGATTATTATAAATTGAATAGAATATAATCGAATATATTTCCATAAAATGATAAAAAGTATTCGAACGAAGCAAAGTCAAAAATATTTAGTCGAAATGATATTTTTTACGAAAATATGCTAGCGTGTATGCTTAATATTAATTCACATACGGATATCGATTGGAAGCCTCGTTTTTCGGGCATTTATTTTGATGCAATTTCAACCCCGTCCATCATCTCGTTTTTCTCGACAACCTCACGATTTAACGACCGAACGGAGCTGACTAGCCTCGTTCATGACAATATATATATATATATATATATATATATATATATATATATATATATATATATGCGTGTGTGTGTGTGTGTGTATATATATAGATAAATATATTACTATATACAATACCGACTCTGTTACAGGCTTTATCGTCCGAGAGATTATTTTTACGACAGTACCGCAGCGCCCGGTGCCGGATCTCGTGTGACAAGCTATCTTCACGATCGGCCGGAATCCTCGACGAAGCCGGACGCGACGGATCGCGACAAACCGACCAGCTCGCCCCAGTCGCAGGATAATAAAGTCTATCAAGATTAGTAGAGACCAACAGCCAGCTAACCAGCCAGAGGAAAAGCGCCAGTTCGAAGCAAAGGCATAGAACGCTCACAATACATCTACATACGGAATGTCCCGTTCGAATATTTCCACCAGAAATTATCATGACGGCTTACGACGAATAAATTGAAGAATATTCTTTATAAATATTTTAGAAAATCAAAATATCGCAACTTTTAGCTGTCCTTTACGTCTCGATACCGCGCCAACTCGCGAAGCCAATCGGTCGACGTAACTTTATAAAGTTGGCAGAAACGAGAAGTTTCATGGCAACGGAATGTCCGCAATTGTGGTTCGTAACTTTGAAATTGCCGCGATCGAGAAACGCAGCGTTCGAGGTCTCGCGATCGAGGATTTTGGCTGAAAACGGAATAGCCGCGATCGTATACGTTCGATGTAGCGACACTTTTAATACTCAAGGGGGTGCTCATTGATGGCCCAATCTCGACGTCCGCGTTTTAATAGCCCTCACAATTCGGCTCGTCCTCGTTAAATCTCTCCGAGCGTAACAAGCCTTTTGCTCACTACGGTAACCCTGTAACTCGATCACGCGCGAACTCACACCGTCGACGACGTTTCTTCGCATGTACGATCATTAAAAACGGTACGTGCTGCGGTACGAAATCGTGCTCGTTCATTTTCACCGCGTACCACAAATTTTCTCATCACGACGTCATCGCGGTTGCTACGTAATAGATAAAGAGAGAGAGAGAGAGAGAGAGAGAGAGAGCGAGAGGGAGAGAGGGTGCTATATGCGAAAGAGGTCCAATCCCGTCAGGATCCTTCGAATCGAGCCGGTTAAAGTGCTCGTTCATTTATATCACTTGGACGAAAATCCTACCGCAGGATTTTCGTGGAGCGAAAACTTGTGATTGTCTCGACTGGATAATAACGTTTTTAACAATGTTGGAAATGTCTTCTTAAAAGAAAAGTTGCTTCAGCATTTCTTAAATAAATATTACGTCTTGAGAATAACATTTAAAATAATGAATTTTCGACAAAATAAAAAATATCGATAAAAATACGTTGGACAAAGACGAGAAATATTTGAGAAATTATTGGATGATGAAGAAATGCTTATCGAGATGCAGCTAATTACGATAGATAGACACGAGGGTCTCACACGTATCTACAATTTCAAGATTTTTCTGCGTTGAGTTAATTATTACCCTTTAATTAATGATCGTTTAAGCGTTCAAGCAAGAAACTTTAACCGTTTCTCGCGTTGCACGGTTATATAATACAGTATAGTACGTAACGGTCTCGCGACTCGCTGCAATTATGATTACGTCATTTTGTACCACCTTGATCTAATAATTATAAATAAACGTCTGGATACACAATTGTTCGTTCATTCGCCCCGTACAACCCTCGAAAGTTCGGTCGTATAATTATCTCTCTTTCAAATTCATAAAATCAATAAAATTAGTTTTTGGTTCTCGAAGCGATCGAAAGTATAAGCCAGAACGGTATTAACTCGCTCGCTTCATTAAATTTTAACAGGGTTAACTTCCATCACGATACTTCAAACTTTCAGGCACGTCGATTAATTAAAATCGCTTTTGATGAAAAATGAAAATAAAAATTGACAATCAACGCGATATTATTATAATTTATACGACACTTTCTGCAACGGATATTTCTGCGTATTAAGGTAAGTATAAATAACTATATGTGCATGTACACAGTTGTAGATGGTGCACTTTGATTTCGAACGTGAGAGGAAAACGCGGTAGCGCTAAAGTTTCGCGTCGACTCTCGACCAAACTCTCAGAAAGGGCTTTAGCTAGGTATAGGGTTGGGTCTTGTCGCGGAGGCTTAGCTCCGTCCTCGTCGTCGAGAGAAACATTGGAAATTAATCCAGGCTGCCTTATATATATATGGGTCTCCGATGGTACGAGGGTACGTACGTCGTTCAGAACTCATGCCCGTGAAGTTTCGTCCTTCGTTTTCCCTTCTCCGCCAAGTTGGTGTCCCGGTCTCCGCAATCACGGTTCCAAAAACTATGCGGGTCGTTCCGCACTAATTTCACCCCCCCCCCAGTATGACTGTCTTAAATTTTTAACAACTTTTTTTAATTTTTAAATTGAGCTGCACAAAAATGTCATTAATTATTAATATTTGTTGGTTACTTGGTTGAATAACTATCGAGAAAAGGGGTTGGATAATTTTTTTAGACAAATTTATCGAAAATCATAATAATTCGTCCGAAAGTCGTGTAAGTCGATAATACGAATAAAAAACTTTCTTAAGATCCGTAGGGAAGTTAATTTAGCACGTAATCTCCGATATAGAAATACATACGTGCTGGAGGGACCGACCGTAGGGCGAAATTTATGTCTCAAGTTCGACAACTATTGTATATCGATCTCGATACCTCTCGGAGGTTCGGCCATTTCTGAAGATCGTTTCGTAACTCGGCCCTACCAAGGCCGTATCCGCATTCGCCTCCTTATATTTTCGCGTCCACCATCACTTTCTTATACCACTATCGTATATATTTATATCCACCGAACTCCAAACACGGCTTGAAAAACTTTTCGCAACTCTTGTACAGCCTTCCACCGGTCGCGCGTTTTCGTTCCCGAGAGTTTTAATCATGGGGAAACCTTTCCGGTACACCTGACGTCTTAGCGAACGACAAAAAAATGCCACTTTAATTTTTTGTTTCTTCGCCAAGAATGGCAAAGTTACGCGGACTTTTAGGTAAGCACGTATATCAAATTATACATGTATGTGCTTTATACTTGGCTTGCCGTTCGCGTGTGCCAGCCTGACCATGCGTGCGGCCTACGCCAACCGTGCATGGGAATGTCGCGTTTCTACCCAACGATAAATTTCTCGATTCTAAACCCTCACTATAAAACAAGTTAGGGAGGAAAAAAATAGACCTCTCTCGCGTGGTCGAGGAATTTGCATTGGTATACGGCTATAAATATTCCATTCTTAGCCATTCCATTCTACGAAGAAAGTTTGAATAGGAAAAAAATGTCCTCTCGTGGATTGGCCAAAAACGAAAATCGATTGTCTGCACTTTTGGTCGGTTACGGGGATGGAACAATTTTTTTCCGGAAATCGAAACCACGTACTCTTTCCATAACCGGCCCATTTGGGCATATACAAAGTCATTTCGAATGAGAAAAATGTCCCTCTCGGCGTGAGGGATGAAAATCCATGGTAAAAAAGAACATTCTTACAGGAGCGCTTTCGAACGAGATGACTTCAAGAAATTACATGTGACATTTTGATCCAAACGCAAAATAGTAAAACATAGCGATCGAAAGAAATAAAAAAAAATACAATAAAAAAAATTTCACTCCTAAAGTTTACCCTGAATTCGCGATAATCCAAAAATTGTCTCGCGAGTACCGAATCGAAGAACGAATGAAACCATAAAGATACCGTCGGTATTTCAAGATTAATCGAACCACCAGCTTGCTAGAAGGTAGATAGCGATAGCGACACAGTGTGCATAAAGTTCAGCTAGAGAGGGCGAAGTAAAGTTTCGCCCGAGAGCAATGAGAGACAAGCCGGAGCGTTTTCGTCCAAACGTCTCAGCGAAAGTCGTGCACGTTGCACCCTCTCACTTTCCCTGCTAATTATACCTGTATAATGTATGTGTGTGTGTATAGAACGTTTTGCCGGGTTCCCAAGAGTCGTACGCTATGCAAATGCCGCGAGATTATGCTTTGGCTCACTCTTCTCTCACTGGAGGCGGGGAAGCGTTCGTTGTGGAGAGCTACGTGCCGCGTGACTGCATTATTAAATCGGCTTGAAACCGCGAGCTCCAGCCGCGACACACACCGCGATCTCTGAATTCGAATGGGCATTCACCATCACGGAGAGAGAAAGCGCGAAAGAGAGAGAGAGAGAGAGAGAGAGGTACGCGAGAGGGGGAACAAAGACAGAATGAGAGAGCCAAACTGTTCGAGAGAGCGAGCGAATACTCACCGAGAGTTCTCTTGCTTCACCAACTATGCTGGTGAACTTCGCTCACCTCCATTTCCCCTCGTCCTTCCTCGCGGAATCCATAATCCCCCCGGTGATTTCAGACTGATTACAGAATTTCATTACTGAAGCATCAGCCGCAACGGAGAGCTTATGCTTACATAACATGTGTGTATGTGTGAGTGTATTTATATGTCGTTGTAGGTGTGATATAGATGTACGAATGCGTATACGTACATCTATATACTATTTATATATACGACGTCAGACCGATGAAGATGATGTATTCATAGTGGTAATTGCTGGCTAGAGTCAGAACTTCGACAGTGGATCTGGATATAGAGGTGCAAGAAGCGCCTCGAGCCGGATTATGCGAAAACTACGAGCTAAGTAGATAAGTACGGTTATAGTCAGACGTACGGAATATCTGATACGTTTTTCTTCTTTTTTTTCTATTTCGAGCACGAAGCTTATGATTGATTTAATATTTAGGGGATGGCGTATATCAGTTGTAAACTTGACTTTGCGTAGACGAGAATTCCGGATATGAGAAAATCAATTATTATTGTGATTAACGATCGAGGAAATTAATTATTTCGATTTTTATCATTTTATTCGTACTTTCAAATAGAGATATACTGATTCTGGTAAGTTTAATTCTTTTTCAAGTTACAGAGGTATGTACAACATGACATACGAAGAGGTGAGAGAAAATATGTGGGTGTGAGTCGGGAATGTTGGCACGAATCGAATGACGAGGGACAAGGTTAATTCAGGGTTCTCGTAATCGTGTTTCTCATTGGCTTTGCGTTGGTATTGATGAAATTTGCAATATTCCACAAGGCGTTTCGCTTACAGTCCAAGGCCTGAAGGTAAAATAACTGTAGTTTCACTACGGTGGTAAAGGGGATAACCAACGAGCCTCCCGGTTTCATCAATAACTTCCTCTGGGGTGTCTAATGCCATCGGAGAAGTAAGGATAGCGAATCCGACACAAGGGCCAACGAAAAGCGAGGGCAAAAGCGTCATCAGTGTGGGCACGCGAGTCTCGATCGTAAAACTACTTCCAACCATCCCAAAATTGGACGATCTAAATGCTAATGTCGTGGTGTCGATACGCTTCAGCGCAACAAGATAGAAAGAGGGAGAGAGAGATTGAAAGGAAACAAGAGATCTCTCTCAGTGTGATGCTGTTTGGTCCTCGTAAAATCATGCGAAGCATAAAGAAAGCGAGAGAGAGAGAGAGTGAGAGAAAGCGACCTGAGAAATCAGCAGCGAGAAAGCGAAGCTCAATCAAATCGTAGCTCCCGCAGAACTCAATTTAAATCGCTATTCTTCGAGAACCATCCCAACCGTCCCCCATGACCCTCTATCCCTGCGAAATTCACTTCTCTCTGTCTCTCTCTCCGCTCCCAATTCTCCCAACTCTCGTTCGAGACAATTTTACCGAGAAAGAAGTCGATTATTACTACCACCCCCCCCCCCTCCCTCCTCAGCAAAAAAGAACTTGGAGAGCTTCGATTTTTATGATAATATATCTTATTCATTTCCTTTCATCGCACAAATTAGCCCCGTACTCTTTTATTTTTTATCCTCAAGGGTGCCATTTCAACGCGAAAGTAACGACACCAATTAGAGATCGATTTTTATTTCCTTTCACTCGTGACAGGCCGAGGAGGGTGACTAAAGTGGAATTACTTTTTCAACCCTCGGCGCGTGTGTATATACTTAACGTACGAAGATGGAATACGCGCGCCTAAGAACTTCCTGCGACGTTGCGAAGAAAAAAAAGTTCGGATTCTTTCTCTTTATCGTCGGATCTCCGAGAGTGTCAAGACGTGAATGAGTATCGAAGGGGGCAGAGTTTCGAAACAGAAGAAGAAAAAGCAGTGAAGCTGGCTCTCGGTTTTAGCTCGTGGACGAGCTAAGAATTTTTACGAAAATCTTGCTGTACGAAGGAGAAAAGGACCGGAAATGAATTGAAGATTCCCCGTTATCGAAGAAAAAGAGAACTGTATAGAACGAGAAACCAAGAGACCAAATCAAGCTACGATTACGTTATATGTATGTTTAGAGACAATCTGGTATTTTCTTTCTTCCTCGTCGTATGTATATAATATCGATATACATATAGATGTATAGAAAGTAAAGAGTTGGTTGAGATAGACTAGAAATAAGAGTAACGGAACAGATTACTGCCAGTGCCTCCCCAATCGTACGCGTTCGTCGTCGATAAGATCACGGTCGTATACGTACACTGGGTGGAAAGGCGAGATCGCGCGCCTGAGCTTTGGGACCCTCCGGGCGAGATCGCGATGGAGAAGGGTGCCCTGAAAAAAGATAGGAGGAAAAAAGGGAGCAAGCTTTTAGGGGAATAGTTACTCTCTTTCTCGCTCTTGCATTTTCTCTCTCTCTCCTTCTTTTTCTCGCTCCCTTTTTCCGCCCCCTCACTTTTCGTATTTCAGACGCGAAACTCTCGTTCGTTTCGACCCGCCGGCGAGAAGAACGTTCAGCCAACGTTCTCACTCGGACCGAGACCTCTCTTCTCCCGAAGCGAGGTTTTACCCTCGGTAAAACTTGAAACTAATACAGTGAAGTTCGGCCGTCTCTCGCCTAGCCCGTACGATTTTTATTTTATGATTTCGTTCCTTTTTTCTTCTCCTTCTTACTACGGGTCCTCTTCTTCTTCGTCGCGTCTAAAACCTTGGGAGGAACGGAATCCAATCGAGACTTTGCTCGTGAATCGTCCGTTATACACGGAAAATATCTACTTACGCCACGAATTCCTCGATATAGCGTAGGTATCTACCCTAGGGTAGGATATGTGCAAAAAATATATATAAGACAGGCGTATACCACATACGTGTCCGACCGTATGTATGAGAACGCGAAAACTTCCCCGTTACCCACGAAAGTAATATTCGCGAGGAAAAGAGAGATGGTGCCGTGACTCTCGTATTAGTCTTCGCGCCATATCGTCCTGTTCCCGTATAGTTTTATAAGACTCCTCGACGTCGTCTCCCGTGAGACTAGAGCGAAGCTGAAATTGCGCGAGCTATTACCTTTTTCCCCCCAAAAAACTTTGAATAATCCTACGACTTTGCGGAAATAAAAACTTCCTGAGAAGCGAGAATTAAAATATATATTAGGATTTTTTTTATGCTGATATCAACAATAAGATAGTACGTCAAACTCGTTGTAATTTCCACTCAAGATTTGGATTGTTCGAAATTTCACGACAGATTTCTCATTTCCAATTCGTTCGTGGATTATATTATTTTTTAAACGAAGGCTTTGTTTTTTTAATCGACAACGCAGCCGACTCTGTAGTAAGTAAAACTCTCGAATAATGTCGGTGTTCGGGTCAATGGCTTATAAATCTCTCGCTTCATTGAGAAAACGTACGAACACCCTATATCTTGATCCATTCATACGCGTCATCGTAAAATAAAGAACAATGAGAGCTGTATACAATACGAGAGAGAGAGATGAGAGAGAGAGAGAAAGCAGGGAAGATACAAAGAGCGGTGTTATCGCAGCATACTATCTGCATGCGATTAAATGAGAGCATATAGTCCGGCTGTGTGGTTTAATTGCCGCGAGAGGTTCGTTAGGAAGTGCGTTAACATAACCGAAGGGTAGTGGGTGGGGCCAATTCAGCCTAGGGAGTGTCGTTGACCTTTTAAGAGGGATATCACCAGCCCCAAGCATAAACGTAACCCTTTATTGCAGCTTACTTCGCGTATAGCAGCTATATAGTTCAGATATATATATACATATACAAAGATATGTATATAGGTATACATACATATATATTTATCGCGAGAGGACCTCGGGCTCGGTGCGAATGAGAAAACTGCAGAGCACCACACGTATCAGAGCGTACGTTGCTCATGAGCTTTCTGGCATGGCGAAGAGCGTTCTCGCTGGCAGGAGAACCGGCAACGGCAGCATCAGCGGGAACAGGAAAAGCAGAAGCTGTGTAGTGGCCGGCGAAGGGGTAGTAGGGTACTGCTGGTACTGCTGTGTGCCATCGTCGTAAACCCTCGTCCAATATCCACGACGATATAACGAGAACACGTCCGCGCTCAGACGTTAGCGCGTTCACTGGGAAAGAGAGGCGAGGGGGGTGCGGGGGAGTGGGGCAACAGAGGGTGATGTTGGCTTGAGCGGCGAAAGACCGAGAGAAAGAGAGCAAGAGTCAGAGAGGGAGGGAGTGAGTGAGTTAAGGGTGGGGATGGGGTATAGGGCGAGCTGGCGAGCAAACAGACGAGAGGGAGTCTCGCGAGACGGGGGATTATTCAAAATTCTGTCGTGGCCCCGAGAACGGTGATTTCTCTTTTTACCCCCCCCCCCCCCCTCCCCCCTCTCGACCCGGTCACACTCTCACTCGCCCATCGTTGCTGCCGCTACGCGTTCACCAAAGCTCGCGTTGCCGTCTCGCCGCAGTCCCGAGCGTTACAGGAGAGCTTCACGGTGCCTCGTAAAATAGCTCGTCTTGTCGGGGCAAAGAAGAAGGGGATATGGCGAAAAGGGGGGTCGAAAGAGCGAAGCGGGAGTGGACTACGGAAAACGAAATGAGAGAAGACTTGAGCATCGCTTTAACTCCCCCCACCTCTCGGTCCCAGCCCCTAAAGGAGTAAAAGGGTGGATCAGAGAAAATCTCATATAAAGTCGCGAGTTGAATGATGAGCACAGCTAGGGGAGAGGGAGGGGGGTAGGTGGAGGATCACCTGCGTATATCAGATGGAATTGGGTACGCGGCGAAATTTGAGAAAATTTTGAACGAGGGAAAGAGACGCCCCGGGACCCCAATGTCGTACGAAGTATCCAGAAAAAAAAAACGTCGCGATTGGTAAAGTTTTATCCACGCGTCTGTATATATGAATAAAAATTCTTTTTTTAAATTTATAACGTTATTATTATCAATAAAATAATTTACGCTTCGATAAATTATTATTACGAGGTATTATTATTATTGTTGCTGTTGCTATTGTTAGTTTTGATATTATTATTATTATTTGAAAATTTTCTACAATAGTTTATCCAAGATACATTTTACTTTTGATATTTGGAAAAAATTTTCAAGATCTTAATAAATGATGGAAAAGTGCACGAAAGCTCCGAGTGCAGTAGGCTCGAGTAATCTGAAAGATTTAGTGACGGCGCACGCGGGTATGGGTATAAGGCTTTCGGTGAAAATAAGCAAATAAAATATGATAAAATTTAAAAGAATAACAACGATATGAAAAATGAAGACTCGTGGTTCGTGCGACCCGAACGAGGATCGGGAAACGTGCAAGGGGGGGGGGGGGTGAGAAAACGCGGAGGGAAAGCACGCGCACACACACACGCGCGCGCCCATGGACACATACGTGACCGCTAAAGGTCGATTCCTTATTTTCGAGTGTATCCTGTAACTCGAGCACGTATCGGCAGCACTGCGACGCCCCTTCACATACTTACACACTATACCACACACACACACACACACCTGTGGGCAGACACGTTTATGTGTTCCTCTTTCTCGAGATATAGGGCCGAGTCGTGAGATGCATTCGTGTGCCAAATCTTCGAACAGATGGGGATATTTTTCTCTCGACGATCAAAGCACACTCACGAATGGTGTAACCCAAATTTCAAAGAGTCCACAGTTCTATGACGCGATAAAAACGTAAAACGAGGATGTTCGTTTCGTTTAAATAAGCATCAATTAAATTTCATCAAATTTAAACGAATAAATCGTTTGATAATTTTATTTTTATTAATTTGTCGCTGATAAGTTGTATATCGTCGTAATTCCATTCTAATATTGGCTATGTGATAAGCACGAATTTCGATTAAGAGGTCACCTTGATTCCGTTAATTTTCGTCGAATTAAATTAAAGTCAATATTGAAATTCTTTTAAATACCGTAGGAACTATTAAAAAAAATTATTGCAAATAAAAAGGTCAATAAAATTCGATTTTATTTCAATCACTTTATAGGTGATCCATTTTCCCCGTATTTTCTTCCAATTGTAAATTCTAGCAATGGGTTATCTATACTCGTGCAGCATAGCGAGATATATTGGGCTTTTCGTTCGATTTGGCTGCTGTTGACATCTCCTATCTTCTCTCTGCTGTCATGTGGCCGCTCCCCCTCTGAGACCGAGGAAGAGAAAGGAAGACCGAGAGAAAGAGTGGGGGAGAGAGAGAGAGAGTGAACTGGGTACTCAAAGGGTTTCTCGAACACATATAGTACGAGAACGTATGGAGGTCATATAGCTCGGTAGTGGAGTACTTCTCGAGTACTTCGAGTGAAGCAAACAGATGCTGTCGACGGCGTACTTGACGCTGAGGAGCTCATTACTCAAAACGGCGCGCATATTAAACGTGCATATCTGTCTCTGCCTCCCACCCTTTCGCAGTCACTCTCTCTCGCTCCTACCCTCTCTGTCTCTGTCTGCTATTAGTCTCTTTTCAGACATGACGAGTCAAACCGTGTATTGCCTCCTGGCAAACGTTGGCTCGTTCTCTGTTCCAGCGATCAATGGCTCGTTCCTCCATAAATTTAGCGAGAACGTCAAAAATGGATTTCGTTTCCAGGAGGTCCTTGATAAATCTCACTAATGTATTCTCTACAAATTCACATTGCTCGTGCTCCATTCATTTAACGCAACATTTTTTATTCTACAATCGATTCAAAACACTTGCGACCGATATAGTTAGTGATAAAAAACAGTACAAAAATTTGCCAATGATAGTCGGGAATGAAATTTTGTAAAAATCAGCGAATGGGTGAAATATATTTGCGTTTATTATTTTTAATTATTATTTCTCGTAATGTAATGTGACTCCGGTTATTATCGACATTATTTTATATATAGGTAAATAATGAACCATCAGAGTATGTTTTAATTAAGGCCAACAATATGAAGAAAAAAATCGGTACTGTTTTATTTGAACAGTGTCGAAATTTTTTATATTTCTCCAGTGTCGTGAAACCACCATCGCGTGTATCTCAAATGAATAGTTACTCAGGTTGTCGGGCCCTCGGGGTTTTTATGAAAACACACGTCTGTGCTGCTGATATGTATATGTATATATATATATTGTATTCTTGTCACTGCATTGAGTTACCAAATGGTTGTACATACGTTGCAAAGCCTTTCAAATTATTCGAAGCCGCAGTCTGTATCGTGCTACTTGACTGTCACTGTCCCTCTCTCTCTCTCTGTCTCTTGGTTCATCTTTATGCACCGTGATTCTCCGTAAAGCTCTCAAGGGAGGCCAATCCTAATGAGAGAAGGGCTACCGTATAATACTCACCCAGTCTTTATTCTGAAGATGTGTACGTCTACGTGTGGTTTCCATCATAATTATTTCACGAAATCTTGTTGGAGAAAAAACGAGAAAGAGCTCGCAATCTCCACCTTATCGTATCTTCGTTTTTTAGCTAAAAATAAAGTTCACCGCTCCAGAAATCATCGAATTATCGATTACTTTTACACGCTCGGCAGAATTGAGATTTCTCTTTTCTAGAAAAAGAAGCGAGGCAGACGAAGAGATTAGTATAAATATATTGTAATTCGTCAGAGTTGCTTCAAAAGAGGGATGAATGGACGCGAGAGACCGCAATTTTTTTTTCTTTTTTTTTTAAAGCTTCACGGCACAAACAAGAGAGCTATCGGTTAAATTGGATTCTATATTTGTAATAGCTCTGACGTGCATTCCAGGTGATGAATTTGAAAGCGATGAAACATGTTTCATTGTCAGCTTTGTACAAGGACGGCGCACTCGGCGGTCGATAATTTTCATTCTCGAGAGTCCTGGTGAAATGGGACGGTAGACATACGCGGAATATGGATTTCGATTTGAGAGCTCAACGTTGAAACTATCTTAGTGAGTGTGACCCAGATAACTTATATATATTAGCTTTATAATTTATTCACATAGCATGGTTTCATATTCGACAAATCATTATTTCGGGTTTTTTTGCATTCCCTCCTAGATTTTTCAAGATATCGGAAAAAATAAGGTCCAAATCTTCATCAGCGAGCAATTTCCGCTTCCGTTGCTGACCTCCCTCCCTAATCTCTAACTGTAATAAATTCATTGATTGTGAGAGGAGAAGCGATGTCGCTGGAGCGTATATATATATATTCTGGGTATTCTATACATACACATAAAGGTTAGTAGTCAATCGTGGACTAGTAGCAAACGCCATCTACTCGCGTTATCGGGCAAGCAGCTACCCTAGTTGCTACGAGTCGAGTTACATCGAGATTATCCTATACACACTTAAGCGCACAAACCTGATGGACGTGCGCACCAACCGAAATAAGACACGAAACCGAAAGTCGATACACGCATAAGCCATACATCTTCGCAACACAGATTTTCATTCAATTCTCTTTTATTGACATTTGTAGAGAAGATCTTTGGCTTATTTTTTTAACTTGAAAATATACATTTTTTTCTTAAATAATATCTCTTTATTAGATTCAGGTTCGTATCTGAAAAATCGTTGAGAAAAAAAGTAATTTCACGATATTAGAAGGAAGAACATTAATTTAATTGCTTATTTTGATTAATTTTTTAATAGACAGTGTAGACGATAAAACTTTTAGCGTATTTAGTAGACTGCTAATAACGTTCGCTTCGTGTTCCGTCGTGCACAGTTAGCAGATAATAACTGATAATGGCCCCGAGGTTCGCAAAAGTTATGCCGATACAAAGAGGCAAACGATAACTTCACATTCAGATAAACTGCACCCTTTCCTTCTTGCTCCGGGCTTAAAACTCGTTACGAGATAAATCGGGTGACATTTTTTAGTCTCCCTTTTGCAAAAGTTAATCAGGTTGCATCCCCCAAATGACAAAGAAAAAATTGGTTCCTGACGTTGAGGGAGAATCGTTCGTAGTACAACCTTATCGCTGGACGTAAAAAAATATCAGATAATTGGAAAAATGCAAAGCGTGGAGCAAGCAAGGTAGCCAAAGAGGGAGAATGGGAAGAGGTCGTATTGAATGCAACTTTCGCATATCGAGAAGCCTGAAGGGATGAACGAGTCTTGAGGGAAGGTTAGTTCGGGGTACACAACAAAGAGGAAGATAGAAAGGGCTAAAGGTAAGTCTGTCGTAATAGGACCCATCAGTAGGTACATTACGTAAGTAGGCCAGTCTATACTTAAGAACATCAATATATATATATATATATTGATACGGTAGCAGCCTCAATATAATTTATTGGAGGTTAGGACACGACGAATATAGTGCTTTTGGAAGGTTGGTAGTTAAGTAAAGGGTTTTTATAGAACAAACTATATTTTATTTATTGAATCTCACCCATAGTCAAAATACAGTGAAAAAACGATCTACTATACTTATGATCGCACTGAATCACCATGTTGCTCTTGTACGTAATACAGTATTCGTGTGGACGAGAACAAGGAGAATTAATGAGAAAGATACAAACTGCACATCCTGGAAGACCAAAGAACCTAAAAGTGTACGGAATGAACACAACTGATAGTACCCATCTTTATATTCATTCGCTCTTTCACGACAAGTACTCCACTCGATGTGCACACGTATTTTCTTTCGATTAAGTAAAATACCGGGTTAAAATGTACACACCCTGTTAAAACGTCATAAAATATATGTTTTTAAACGTTGTTCAATCGATGACGCAACTTAATCAAAATTTGATATAAAAATAATGAAAAAACGTCAGCAAGGACCACGGCTCGTTCGAGGTACCTACAATGTAACATACATGCACAACCTTCGATATGAATATAAATGTATATGTATAACTCGACGAAACTTGCAGGTATACAAGGGCATGGGCAGGGATGACGATGGTCGGAGAAAGCGCGACCATTTTAATGATTCATCGTGGCTCGTTGCGGCTGTATAACGTAGTTCGGACACCTGCGTTCGGTTTGACCGCAAAACCGAGGTACAGGCGAAGCCGGCCGCGATAGTAGTGAAGGCCGAATCGTTGCAATAAACTGCAACTTGCCCAGAAAGCTTTAAGCCCGAAGACCGTCTCTCTTCCTCTCGCACCGTCCCTCTATCACACCATCTTGCTCTCTCCGTGCTCTCTCGCGGCTTCGTACAAACAGTCTGTAACTGCCGAGGATGGTGAGGGTACTGATGTAGCGTACCACCCTTCCTCTCTTGTCCTACCCTCTCGCTCTCTCTTTCTCGCCACTCCATCTGCTACTACCGCGATACACCGTACGAGAGAGGACGCGAGCATCGAGCGCGACCACCGTACCATCCCCATTTCGCTTCCCCCTCCCCCACCCCCCAACCACGCCACTCTAGTGCGGTTCGTCGTCGTTTCGTGGTTGCGCCAGAAACGAGGGCTCTTCACGTATGTGGAATGTGTACCAGCAACATATATCTATGTATATATATATATATACATATAATGATAGCGGGTCACCGGTATACGGAGTATGAGAGGTGTACTACGTTCTGGAAAAGTTCACCTATTCCCATACTGCACGACCTACGAGAGTCACGACTATTCCCCCGACACACGCTCTATTTGGATCGCGAGAGAACACGCGGGATGTTGTAAACGCGATCCTTTGGTGTTGCGTTTGGATTTGGGTTTGAAATAATTCGTAACGTAAATTAAAATATACCGAATGTATTCGCAATACGATATGTCAAGTTTCCTGTGGGTCGCATCAGCTCTTTATACCTACGTATATTTATCCATCCGCGAGAGCAAATTTACCTGAATGAATTGCAGGGTCGTTTTATTTAGCAAGGTTTGAATTGCTCGTCGACGGAGAAACATTATTGAAAAATTTTTAATTAAATTTTTCATCAAACAGCAAAGGGTTTTGGAGCAAGTTTTTTTTCTGTTTTCTTTCATTTCGTCGACAAGGTGAAAAACCCGCTCGTGAATTACACATTTCTCGCAAAGAAATTCCCTTCGAACTTTTTGTACCAACGATTTTTTGTAATTTGAGCCCATAGTTGATAAACGTAACGTTGGGGCTTTGGCTGTAATTTTGGCGTGCACCCTCGTACGTGGCATCAGGAACACAGAAATACGGAAGGGTTGTGTACGCATTGGTGAACCGGCGATAACATTGTGCACGCTGTATGCTTCATTCATCAAGAGGGCACCGGCAGCATCCAACAACAACGAGACCGGCTCCGTGAGGTCTCCGCACCGGAAGTGATAACCAGTTTGATCCGATGGGCAACAGGTCTCGCTGAAATTTCGGTGTACTGGGCGGGAATTTACGCTCCGAGAATGGCGCGATCATATGAGACGACAGGATCTATTATCGGCGGTCGGATCGATGAATAGGGCATTCTCCCTTTATATATGTATATAAACACACACGGACATATATATATTAATCCGTGGACGTTTTGAATCTATCCTTTGTCAACGATACTGGTCGACTCTCGCGACAGATAACTCAGTCTATATTATACGCTCATGTGTGTGTGTGTGTTCATGTGCGTATAAATCGAAGATTCGAGATCAAATCCAACGACGACTATGAATTGGTTGCGAGCGTGCCTCACTCTATGTTTGATGCCTCTCTCCTCCCAGTGTCATTTCACAATACCATTCATCCCCGAGATCAACGATGCACACATATCAAACGTCGAGGGACATTGTCAATGTACGTTGCGCACATCAACGTGCATGCAAGCCTCGATTTCATCGGACGTATCGATTAGATATACACGTCGCATTATGCGAGTCTATCAACATGTGTTAATTGCTATAATCCGGTGAAGCTATACTCGTAGGTCAAGTTATTACACAGGACGTCCTTATCGAGTTGCAGTCAGCCCTCGATCAACCGCATATAGAATTTATGCGACATAACAATTTTATAAATGTTTACTCCAAATTTGCAGTTGCAAATTTGGTTAGTTAGTTAGTTAGTTAGTTGAAAATATATTTTAGACGAGACGTTGATCACGATTTCGCTGATGAATACATTTTTTGTACCCATTTGGCTAGTAACTTATCGTATTATTCGAAACGACCACCGACCAATGAATTCTGATTTAATATCGTAAATTTTTCGATGACCCAGAAATGTTCGTAAAAATTTAATCCACGTGAATTCAATGGATTTCTACAAATTATTATTTAAATGCAAGCGAATGGAATAACAAATGGTTAGTTACATTTATAAATGTATTAATAGCAACAAAGGTGTCGTTTGATAATACTGCAAAGTTGGCTAAACAACCGATGCAAACTTTACTCGATAGTATAAACTCTCGATCTTGCCAACTCGAGACACATACACATGCGCGGACACGTACATCTAGGGGGCAACAATTGTTGTAATATCTGTTGTCAGTTTTGTTCTACTTATATACATACAAATATGTATATACATCTAATGCTTCTACACACATATATGTATATGTGGGAGCCTGAGAGGGTTGGGCCGAATACAACGCCAGGTTTCAGACAGAACGTCCGCTCGTTCTCGACGAACACGTTACCATACTGCCTGCTCTGTTCCGTTATATCTACGTAACAGTGAACATGTTAGATACGTGTATCTCGTTATCCGCCGTGTTATAACTCCAGAGGGAGGGAGAGAGAGAGAGAGGATGCCGTGTTTGCCGGTATGGAGCTGCTTGCACCACTTGGACGCGCGTGGCAGTGGCGGAAGAAGGGCCTGCCAATTATAACGATCCCGACCGAGTTTCGCGTACACGTTCTCTCTACCATGATTGCACGATTCCTGTACACCCCTGGCTAGACCGACAAACTTGTCTCCTCGGCTCGAGTTTCTGACTGGCACGTGCTAGAAGAGATAGTTTCAAACGTCTTGCCAACCTCCTTCACCTTACCACCCCTCCGCGAACAAGCGCCCCGCTGTCCCTTATCTCGGCCGAAGATTCGATCGGGGTCAAAACTAATATTACAACAGCACGAAGTTGCTTATTGCGACGATTTATATATATATATATATATATATATATATATATATATATATCGTCGAAGGAGAGCCAAGTTTTCAACGCGAACAAAGTTAAACGACGAAGCAAGATTCGGTTTTTTAAGGCTTTTCAACTTGTACAAAGTTCGACTATCATCAAAGCTCGTTTCTCTGATCATAGTGTATACTAAGTTAAACGGGGATGAAAGTTGATTTCTGACTTTCATTTTTTAGCGCTCGCGAAGCTTAACTAGGGTCAATGTACGCTCTGTGTTGATATATTTTTTTGTTAACCGACAATGTTCAACCAGAGTCAGACTTCGCTTTAATTATAGAGGAAATGGAGTACGCATAAGCTTGTATGTTGTTCAGAATTGAAAATAATGCAAACATTCTTCCCACAAAATTCTTAATGCGAATGTAAAAGAAGGGCACATTTTATTAGCGAGCGAGTATGTTTAATTAAGATCGCACGTATGTTATTATTATATCTCTGTTATCTCTCCTCGAAAATATTTTATCGCTCGCGACGTGCGTACGTATCCCCGTATCACGCACATATATCTCACCGGGGCTATCTATCCGCGGTAATGATTTTTCTTTTACCAAACAGAAAAAGAAGAACGAGAAAAATACCCACGGGAAAAGCAACTGAGAGGATTTGTTCGCTATGACCGTAAAATGCTCCATTCGTGTTTTCGCGACTTTTACGAGGTAATAAAAATAGCGAGGTACATTTTACACTGATGCCATTTCCCATTTCTCCTCATCGTTTTTAGCTCGTGGCCACGCCGAACGAATAGTATATAGAGTTTTGTGGGGCACGGAACTTACGGTCGACCGAGCTTTCTCACCGAAGAGCTTTCAATTCGTGCTTCGCATTAATGACGACGTTCGCATAATGGAAAAGATTTACGCGTTGTTTTTCGATAAAAATATCACGATATTGGGAGATTTACGAAGAAATGAAAATAATAAAGTGTATGCTAATTTAATGTGAAATGAAAATTGGAAATAAAGCCTGTTAAGATTATTAATTCGGTGAAAAAAAAATAAAATTTGATTAAACAATATTCACACGTGGTCAAGATTTTTATTAAAAATACGAGTGTATATGCTTGTCAATTCATTAGCGGGCGTACAGCCTGTTTGGCTGGCTGGCGAACAGGTATCTGGTATGGGTATCCCCACTCCTTCCCTCACTCGGTAGCTCGCTCGACTCGCTCACCTCGTGAACGGGCGCGCTACGGCGTCAACAGTATTATAAATTAAATCGACACAAACAATGTAAAAAAAATCGAAAAACAGTATCAACCGATTAGTAACATTAAATAAATAATAGAAAAATTAAAAAAAAGGCAAAAAAGTTGTTGGTCGAATCATATTGACCAGGCTGCCAATGCGGTCCCACTCCCGGGCGCGATCCCACTACTGCTCGCCACGGAGACTTTTGGCTGCTGGGTTTCCCCTCTGGCCCGGTTCGCCTCTCCTTAGCTAACCTGGCCACCCCGGACTCCTCCAGGGTGCCCATATTGATGGCGAGCTTAGTGCGGACGCCCAGTCGACGTGGAACCCGCACCAGCAGTGACCCCCGACCTCAGATCCTCCACAACAACTAGCCTCCTTATTGGCCGGATTACAGGAGCCACCACACTCCCAGCTGAAGTTTCTAGTACCGAATTGTCTATATAAGTTACAACCTCGACACAGTTCTTAAACTTTATATATAATATTTACAGTTTTTAATATATTGCATAGCAGACTTCTGCAAAATTCGATAATATTGACGGAAATGAGATTTGCAAAAAAAAAATTTTTTCATCGTACGGTACTCGTTGACGCAGTTCACCGTTCACCGCTTCTAGTGTCTGGTTGCGGTAATCGATGACGATGTGCTATATGGTAATTTATGCTATATATATATGTTTCAACCAACATTTCTCAATGATGACACTATCTCGAGGAATCGATCACAAATGGATGATTAGAAAAAAAAGAAATTATCTCATGTATTTATCGTTGTTTACAGGAATTTATTCTGTTACCTGCTTGTTTAATAATGTCAATATTTTTGTTGATCCAATACTCTTTCACGCTTTTTGTACTCGTTTTATTCTCAGTAAAGGCTGCCGATAACACGACGCAAAATAAAAGCTTGGACGATAAATTTTTTCGAAGTTACGAGCAGAAAAAGAAATTGGGATGTAGAGGAAGTGTGTTATCTGGGATATTCGAAGTATGGCTCCACCGATCACGAAATGGAAAAATAAAGAAACTTAATTACAAACAAAAAATAATCAGGCACTAAACAATATAACTCTGTATTTTACGTAATTATTCCATATTCTCGGAAGATGATGAAATAACTTAAATGATCGAGACGAGTTCCATAACTAATAAATACTTTTCTCAATTATACGTCTTCATTGGCTGCCTTTTATTAAATTCTCTAGAAAGTTAATTCTTCAATTACATAACCTTTGAACTAGCGACGCTAATTGATTCATTCTTCGTATAATTGCTCTTGAATTTCGTTCATGAGATTTTAACGAGCAATCGTTAGCTTCGTACTACATATCGACTGCAATCTGTCTTAGCAACAGACGGTACATAACAGTTTTTACGATTTAGATCAAATTTCGGAAAGGAGAAGAAAATTAGAAACTGTTCGATTAACAGACGTATTTCCTAAGATTTTTCGTTACTTCAAATGTCAATATACCTTTAAAAAATGACTGAAATGTTCTTTACCGAGCGAGCAGTGTTTGCTTTTTGTCGTGCTAACACGTGCGGGCATCATCGATCGTGGGTTTCATTCGTCAGAAGACATTACAAACAACGTGAACCGCAAGCCAAACTAGCACGTATCGATCGTTATCCAGTAAATTATTAATTAAATGTATTAATTAATTCAATTGTATTTCAATGTCCAAATTCAACAATGGTATCAAAATATTATCGTCAATTATTCAATAAATTTTACCATATTAAAACAATGCGTAATTATCCTTTATAAGCTACTACAGCACCAAATGTTTATACCCCATTTTGTATCATAACACATTGAAATTTCGACGAGCTGAAAATTTGTGCAAATTACAAAAACGATAGTCGCCGTAGATAAGATTCTACCTCTTCCCAAAAATCCGTTGCAGATCGTAAAAAAAAACGCATTACAGTATACGTTATCGACTGTGTCGGTTTTGCGTTATCTTATAGGCGTGTAAAGCTAAAAAGCATGTAGCCAGTTGAAGTCCAAAACTCCCGAGCGCATTAGTTAGGTATATGGGAAGCGATCTGTCCGACCGTTATCTTGACTTTCGTACTCCGTTAAATCCCTTAATTAAACTGAGAATGGAAAGGCCATTAAATTTTCGCGTTTCACGAGTGAGCTTTCCCCGCTCATTCTCTCTCTTAACCGGACGCTAAAATTATGTGAGGCGGAAAGCGCATAAACGTAAAGATTGATAAACGTTCCTATTCATTGTACGACGCTGCTATATACGCACTTTGGCCCGACTATCGCTTTTCTATGTGCTTCATAGTAATACATATATATATATATATATTTATAGATATATAATACATATTTTCATGTACTATATAAATATATACGATTGGAGGAGGAGAGCGAGAACGTAGTCGGCAGGCCGATGCAATCGCTTTTCACGAAATAAATCGACTCTCTCCCGTTTTGTAATCAAGGCAAGATTTTAACGATGCACCGAAATTCTATATATATCTCCCTTGCTCTCTTCCGCTCTCTTTCTCTCTCATATACCCAAACTAGTGTAGAAAAATCAATCGCACCTCTCTCTCTCTCTCTCTCTGTTTAACGGTCGAGTGTTACGCCCATCTTACGACAGGAATAAAAATCGTGCATTAAATTTAAACGTCATAAGCCTACACGAAGCTTTTAACTGTGATCAATGTTGTCATAAATTTTCATAGTTTTTATCACGTGCGTTACATTTTTACGATTTTCATACTTTTATAATGATCCATAATTTTCTTATACCGCGTAATGAACGACCATTTTTTTCTTGTTATTTTCATTACTATCACTAAATAACGATTGAATACCTACCATTAATCGTTCCGTACAAATTGCGTTTTATCGTTAATTACATTATAACGAAACACGTTTAATCCTCACTTTCGAGAAAATAAAATCGTCGAAATAATCCTTATCAGCGATGATTAAATTGATGAATATTCATAATGGACGACTATACGAGTTTTTGATGGCGAAATAAAACGAGAAAAAAAACTGTTCACCTCCTACCGTGCGTTATCCCCGTTCGAATTCGTCGAATAAATTAATGCGGAATCGCTAATTGCCATTAGTCTGGTGATTATGTAACGGGTGAGTACACATCCGTGGATAATAACGGTCGCGTGCACGACCACGCGAATGACGAGTGGAAATGGTCTCTTGCGTCGTTCTCTGTATACTATATATATTCATGAACATATATATATTCGTATATTCCCCAATATACATCAGCTTCGATCGATTAACTTCGTAATTACGGAAACGACTAATTCGCGAAGGAAGGTCATCGGAGTTGGTCCACCTGACTCGTAAAAGGGGAGGAATCTCGTTGTTCCATTCTATGGAAATATCGTTCGGTAAAATTAGCCCGGATTTACCCTCTGCGATATTATATATATACACACACACTATTATATATATATATAATAGTCGCAGAGTCTACTGCTGTCCATAGTATCCGCAACAAATCAAATTACGCGAAATTTATTAACGTCGAGAGAGGGAGAGAGAGAGAGAAAGATAGAGGGTTAAAGAGAGGGGGGAGAGAATGTGTCCCAATTCAGCTCGGAATTCCGGTGCCCGTTCAATTTCATTCTATTTGGGGACAGGGACCGTATATAGAAGAGGAGGTCCAACAATTTCCCATAATTAAAACGTTCGTTATAATATTAATAACCGGATGGCAGCAGCAGGAACGGCGCGAAAATTATTGAAATGCGCATACATAGCAGATAGAGCAAGAGATAGAATTTACGAACGTTCAACCGAAGTAGTAGTGTGGTAATAATTTTAATTATCTGCTCTAATAGCGTACCCGAATTACAAAGCTGTTCGAAAATATGAATTCACTTATATATACAGGCTCTCCCATCTTAATTTATCGATGGAAATTATTCAAGGACATGAGGTCGTATGAGAAAATATTTATCACGAAGCTTTTATGATTTTGAAGGGGGCATGCAAAGGTCACCTTGAGATATTTTCCCGTCGAGACGTTGAAATCACGCGAAAGCGAACCTATAATTTTGTCTCCATCAGATTTTAAAAGAGATCAAGACAAATACATCTAAAATGAATAAAAAAATATGTGACAATTTGAATTTGTTTAAATTGTCCAGTCATTTGTTAGTGAGCCGTGGAGGATAGCTCAAAGTCAAACGTAAGCTCACACTTGACACACCAAAATGTCCTACCGAAAACCCGATCGCCTGCATTATTAACATTCAATGGGCAATTATTAATTAGAAATTAAACAAGACCTAGAGTACTTAAATATCGCAACGTCCAAAATTGTAATCGTGCCACCTCCTCGTAGTACACCGTACGTCATACTTATTTTTCATAGACGAATTAAAATGGGACAGCCTGTATAAATGTACAGTGATATGGTTATATCGAGTGGACCGAGAAGTAGCGCATAAATTAATGTGTGCTATTTGTCGCCGCTGCGTGCCTGATCGTTAATACCTTCATAGCGTCCAGAGTCCATACACTGAGAGCAACGCTCGCAGGCATCGGATACCGTTCAACTAATACAATACCACATCCCCACAGTGCGGCCTATTGGTGATAATTCATAATTGAGGGTCGCGCGAATTCACACAGCGACCGTGTACCCTATCAAAATTCCTATGTACGCTCTACAGAACCGTACGCTCTCTCTTGTTCTCACACCGCTAGTCCTCATTCCCTATTGCTATTATTTATTACCTGTGATTCAACGCGTTTCGAAAATGATGAGAGCGCACTTGAACTAAATTTTTTATTTTGTTTATTCGTTAATAGCTCTTACCGCACTTCAATGTGTATTTAAAAAAAAACATTATATACCTGAAAATTGATAGAACAATCATAATCGTGTTACATAACAAAAAGATATTGAATTTTTATTTTTTCCCAAAATAGTAGAGTTCAAGGTCATGTTTATTTGCAAATTATCGATCTGTATTGAACTAAATAAATTATCAAAATGACGCATGTATGTATACGTATACCTATGTTATGCAGTCGTATCGCTGAACCTCACCGCGAGATGCAATTGCTAAATACGAGCGAGAAATCTCGCGGGCGCAGCGAAAGCGGATTAACTTGTCTCCGTGCACGGCGGAAGTATTATCGTTACAATATGACGTCGTCGCGCCGCGGATGAAACTCTACCGTATAACGAGATAATATTTATGCCGCAGTGGGTCAAACGCATTGCCCATTAAAAGTTCCACGTATTATAGTATATTCGTATTAAATTTAAATATGCATTTACGGAGATATATAATTACTAGTTTATGCATACATACAAAGATAAATCTATATCTATATATATTTGTCGACGCAAGGATGCGCAGGCTATTTCGAAAATTGGCAAACCGCGCAAGTGTTACGTTTCTCGGGTTGGGTTTAAATGAACCCCGAGGCTTCGGCGAAAGCTCCATATGATTTGTACTCAATGATACATTTCTAGCTCAATACTGTAATACCATTAATGGATTTAAGGGACTGATCAACTTGCAAAACATGCTTATCCTCTCTCCTTGCCGAAATGACAGGAAGAGAATAATATTCAAATTGCAAGGGGATGTTAAGTTGGCTACGATTTACAATATTTAAATAATTTTGGGTTGTCAAATATTCTTCGTAAACTCGATTTTTTTCAGACAGCTCACGGCCCAGATCCACAAATTTCTTATCACGAGAAGTCCTGCCAGAAACAATTGTGAATAATTAACGTAAAATCGTAATTTTCTTTTTCACGGGCGATTTGAAAGCTGGGACGATTACACAAAAAGCGAGAATGCAACATGAAGTCGATGAGAAATGTAAAGTTGAAAACATTTTAATAACAAAACCGACACCAAATTCTCTTTGTGCTTACGACTCTTTTATAATTGCGGATTAATGAAAAATTCATTTTATAATTAAAACCGCAGTACTTGGTATCTGCTGATAACTGACGGTACCACGAGTGTATCTGCGAAATGTATATGGTCAATTCGCGATAGTTTTTAAATTAGAGACCATTGAAGTTGTCCAATCAGAGAGCTGGAATCGGCGGCGTTCGAACGCGATCAAGAGGATAGCGACGCATGTTCCAAGTTTAAATGGACATCGATCGTAGTCGGCGCGAGGCTAGACTGGACCCTATAGCTATCGGATGAGCTCATCGAACGCAGTCGTTTCCAGCTCTCCGATTGGATAACTTTCATCGTTTCTCATTTAAAAACTATCACGAATTGACCGTGCGAACTTCGGGCGTTAATTCGTAATATCGGCAGCTACCCGCAGGTACCAGACGGTGCGAGACTTCTGAAACGGTCTCTATATATAGTTCGATACAACGTATAGATAATACACACCTGGTGTGCTATAAAAAAAATTCGCGTTTTATCGAAATCAAAATTATAGCATCGCGATATCGATTTACTACATTGTCCAACGGCACAGCCTACTGCATAGGTGTGTACAAAAGTCTAGTCGCGATAAAGTTGAGCTCCCTATCATGCTAGTATCGCGACCCTCGACACGCATATATATATTCTTTTTTCATCATGGTGCCAGACTGTCCTGGTCGTCAACCGCTAACTCGTTCCTACATGGCAGATAATTGGTGGACATTTTGCACGGTCTATATGTGTATTTATATATTGAGCTCTCTCTATCTCTCTCTCTATATATATATAGATCTATAACATCAATCAACGTCAACGACAGCAACCGAGAGAATTTCTGCCCAGCTTTCGAAATCCCGTGGTTTGGGCCATCGTCCAATCGCTCGCTCATGTAAGGTAATATCGCGACACCACACGCAGTTTTCATAGGTACGAGCCAACAGATGCGCGCTGGTCTAATCACGAGACGGTGCATTTTTCTATCGCGAGTACGACGTAATTATGACTTTCTTGCGATGATTTATATTCTAACGAACACGATGATTTAGGGGACCTTGCTTCGATCACCAAACTTAGGAGGAATGCCAGTCGTTAAAAAAATTATTCTGCACTTTTTCAACGGGAAGTATTTATAAGCAAAATAAAAATAGTAAATATTTTTCGTTAACGACTAATATTTTTTTCATTTGTTAAACCCATTTTTTACAGTTTTTTAGTGTGATATACATTTCCATAATAATAAATACGATCGATAATTAGGCAATATGATGAATTAATTAAACACCAATATTTGTTTAGTTTTTTAAAATTATTGTAATGAAAAATATCACTTCTGGTAGCTGCTGCCACTCTGGTGATACGAAGGGGCAGTCACTTGGAACTAATACATGCTCGAGAATGACGACCGTTGATTCAACAGGGTTCTTCGATACCACGAGGCCACAGGCCATTGACGTTGAAGCGCACGTACTATATAAATATACATACATATTAAGTGTTTATGAAACTAATTGTAAATACAAGTTCGTTGCTCATTCATAGGGTAGCTTTATTAAATATTTTCATTCCACGTAAATCCATATTCTCGTAAGACGTACAAAAATAGCCGTTACCCATAGGCATAATTGAAAGACGTAAGATGAAATCAAACGTTCGTCATTTCGTCGATAAAAGTCTGTAATCATTGATTATTCAATGATAAAAGCGAGTGGAATGATAGTAAATACACGAATAAATCAACAAATCAGCGGAGCTCGTTAATAAAAAATTGGAACACTGACAGTGATTATCAATAATAATCAGAACTCTTACGATTACACCGAAAACGTTGTGTAAAATCGAAGTATGCGATGATCGATTACTCAAATTTGAAAAAAGTCAGTCCAATATACGAATAAATCAATTAATTAACGGAGCTCGATAATAGGAAATTGGTTAATCGATAAAGCGTATCGATGACAAAATCAAATTTTGCAACTTCATTATAATGATTTATTAATTCTCCGAAACTCTTCGACGTTCTTCCACAGCTCTGTAGATTTCAGCAACCTCCGAAGATGATTTCTCCAGATGTCGGCCAATGTGATATCTCAGCGCGAGTCCAACGGTGTACTGAAACCAATAAAGGGCAAAATATTCGAAGCAACCTCACGAGTGCCCTCCATTTCTTTTTTCATCGTCTCGCTTGTCTTCGCGCGAAACTAGAAAGAGAGAGAGAGAGAGAGAGAGAGAGAGAGAGAGAGAGAGAGGAAGGCAAAGGAGAAAAAAAGAATTGCGTCGCGCAACGTTGCGGCACGTGTCACCGTACGACAATGAATTCTTTCAGTGACATTTATCGTTACGCGAACAGCTGTCGGTGGTAAAGCCGCGACTACGTTTATTCAATAGCTCTCCTGGCCATTTTCCCGAGAGGTTCTCGAGCCAGACTACACACGAAATCTTTGTGCGGTCAGCAGGTCTCGGGGTCTATCGGTTCGATCTTCCCATTCGTCAAATCTCTCATAAATAGAGCTCCGGCTCGTTCTCAACCCCCGAAAACCTAGTTCTCTCGCCGGAGACAACGCCAATATATCGCCAACTGTCTCGGCACCACAAAAAAAATCTCGTACTGACGTATTTTCGTTTTTCGAACAGCAAACAAAAAATTCCCGCGTTCCCAAAAAATTATTCCTGCCTGTGTGAACAAAAATTCCGAATTTTTTTGACATAAATGGAATTTTTACCTCGATCGACCAGTTTCTCAATAATTGAAATATTCTCGATTAAAAATAAAATTATTTCAACCGATCGTAGAGCGAAAAAAAAAATCTGCGCGCAGGTGATGTCGCGTTCGTGCTTATTATTCCTCGTTCTTTCTTCGTCTCGGACGGTTACGTCGCGCGCTCGCGTGCGCACGTGAAAGATTCACCCGTGGTGATTTCAGGGAGAGGGGTCGGCTTTGTGTTGTTTGTCAGAGGGAGGCACGTGCGCCCGAGAATAGATAGAGGAGAGATCCTTGGAACCGTTAGGATATTATCCTCGCCAGGAGCTACCGGGGAACAGCGCAAAAGAAGAAGAGCTATCCGAGAGAATCGAGCAAGCACGGAGAATGCCGGCTGTAATAACGCTGACAAGAAAACGTTCTCTTTCACTTCTTCTTCTTCTTTTTCGATTTTTTGTTCTCTCCCTCTCTTTCAGAAGAAACGAGAACGTCCTCGCTTTTTTTCTGCCCCGCGCGTACTCGATAGGGGAACTAAATCTCCCAAAGGAAACCGTCGAGCCGTGCAAGATCAAGACTCGTGCATAAAGGTTACGTAAAGTCTTTTGATAGGAACATCCGGATCGCATCTGCCTTTTAAAACGTCGGAGATTTGCTCTGTTCGAATGGAAAACTGCGTAAGATAATGTTTTGAGAATAATGCCTAATTGTACAATAATTTTTGGGACCAATGAGCAAAAAAATTATTTTTTTCGTACGAATGATATCGTTTGAAAAAGAGCCAGTTCTCGCACTAAGAAACACGTAAGATAATTTTTGGAAAAAGATCATGGGCACATTTTTATAACAGTGTATAAGAAAATATTTAACAAGAAAAATCATTTTCAAAAAACGGCGCGAGATGATTTTTCGTAAAGTCGCGAATTTTCGTCACCAAGAAAATATTAATATTCATCGTATCGAAATGATTTTAATTGTAATATAATTCTTGTCACAATAATTCTCTCGTCAAATCGTACCGAAGAATATTATCCTCGAACGATGCGTATGTCGAGGGTAATATTTTCAAAAAAATAAATATATAAATTTATGTTATAATTTTTTTGACAACCCCAGCCCAAGCCCAAACCCAAACCCATACTCACATGATAAAGAGCCGAAGTTTTTCGTAGATACACGGTGGTACGAAGAATCGTACGATCTTGAGATCGTTTTGCACGAATCTCGACGCGTTGCCTGGTAATCGTGTCACCAGACTCGAGAACCAAGAGTCTCGTTGGTCGATATTCGACGACTTTCAGGTGAATTCTTCCAATTCCTGCGAACATGCGACAAAAATAAAGAAACACCCACACGCTCATCACGTGGCTCGCCGGAATGAATTTGCCACTGATAAGACGAGAACGAAAAAAAAAAACGAAATTGTTGTACAATAATAGTTCTCACCCAAAATAGGGAGTTTGAGGAAGGCACGATAAAATTTACCGACGGAAAGTATTTTCGCGTCAGCTTCCTTGAACCTCGTTAGCCAGGGCAAGAGCTGGAAAATGTTGAGAGAAAAATAAATACAAAAATATCATTAGTTGATTGAGTACCGTTTGGTCAATTGGGCATACATATATACGAGTATATATCCGACTGACCGAAGTGATTAGACCCGTTGTCTGTAACGGGTGATGAGGAAGACGGGAGGAGGAGAAGCTGGAAATCTTGATTGCGAAACACAGAGTGATGAGAGGAGGGGGAGAGGGTTCGGCAAGATCAACGGAGCGTTCCACGATCGGCTGATGAGCTAACCAAGGGATCTCCGCGACAATCGGTTAGACGTGATTTCAAGCCGACTTGGTAAACTGCATATACAGACATGACTGGCCTGCTTCGGTCTCCTGTAATTGGGAGCACCGGAGGGAGACGGAGAATAGACAGAGAGGAGAGGGAGAGAACAGGAGAGGGAATCGAGATTCACCCTTTCATCCTCCCTCAGCAGTTCTCGCCTCGCCCTCTATGTTCACCGTGAGAAATACATCCGAGCGTATTTCTCGTGGTATAAAACCATCTAAATTTGAGCCCGCATTACGTATGCGAATTACGTAGCGAATTGATCGTTCAACGAGTTCTACGTACACGATGCTGGCTCTTCTTTGCTAGAAGCCTCGATTCCCTTTTTCATTCTTGGGTTTCTTTTTCTTTCGGTTTTTCTTTTTCATGTCAGTTGACAGAATGAATGCGAGGTTCGGTGATTGTCATTATTATAATTGCTGGGATATAATGAGATCGATAGCTAATCGCTTGGACAATTCAAGAATTGTCAAAATCTTTACACGACAAGAAAATGACGTTGGGTCTAATTTGACACCTCTTTTATTACTAATTAGTCCATAGGGCGAAATAAAAAAATTAACATTGAAAAATAAGAATTTCGTTTTTCAAGTAATGTCTCGTTATGTTTTTATTTCTTCGACTCGGTTTTCAATTAAACTTGTTGAATAATTATTGATATCGTATGAATGAATTATTCATTGGTCTGCCGATATTATACGTGCGATATATTTTGTTTACGTTGGTAGAGATACAAGCGAATACAAGTAACGCGATCAAATTTATGTTAGTACTAATTAAAAGTACAATTGGAAACGGAACGAAATCAATGCGGGACGAAGATCGATCGATATAGATAGCTTCGATTCGTTATAAATCGTATAGCTCGCTGATTGCTATTTCGCGATTAAATGAACGAAAATCCTCTCGTCCACTCTTATTCAAATATCCGGCGTACATTTGTTTGCGCATCCTTTCTCTCTCACGGGAGCCCTTCCGTTCTCAATTATTTGTAGCTAGCACGTCTCGTTCCATTGTTCAACCTACCGCAAATATTTCTCCAGAGTTTATCAAAATATGGAATGAAAAAGAATGAGGAAGAGGGCGATAGACCGCGAGAGAGCGAGAGGGGATTTTGCGTCCACTTTCAAAACGCAACAAACAACCAATGTTTTAACGAGTCATATTTCCGCCATGCGATATTTGTACACCCGTAGTAATAACAAAACCGAGTTTGTATTGAATTTTCTCGTCGTTCTTGTACAAAAATACGAGCTAGCGCGTCGAGCTTTCGTTTCGATCGGGTCGCGGTACGTAACGCCATTTTTTCGAATTTATTCACGATAAAAAAGAAAAGGAAAACAAACCAAAATCCATTTCATCCATCGTCGTTGGGCAAATGTTTCGAGGAAAAAAATGAAATAATTTCCGGTTGTTAGGAGACGGAGATGGTTATCGAGGTATATTTGCAAGAGGGAGATACGGGGAGAAGAACGCGAGCTTTGTTGGAATTGTCGTCGATTCGTTTCTATTTGCACCAAATCCCAAAACCACCCTTCAACTCCCCAACGTCCACGTTTTGTTCAATCCTCTCTCGTCCACTCCACTATTTTCAACTAATTGTTGACAGTCGGCAGGGACGATTTGCCGCAGCCTCTGCTCTCGCTCTCCCACTCTGTCCGACTCTGTTTCAGCGCCGAGTGATATAAAATAAGCGGAATAATGTTATCATTGGTTGTAGACATGCGGTAATCGTGGCGGGGACGCATTCCCTCCCGCTCGTTGGACCGTGGCGTCACCTATGTGCATACAGGCAAGCACGCCCGTCGTTTAATTACATCCCGAGTCATGGAGATATTTTTGTTTATAATATTTTCGCTGGTCGGCAAAAGCAACCCCCGTGTCGCGGATCCCTTTCGATCCTCGCGCAAACCTCGCAACCCTCGCACGCGCGTGTATATAGGTATACGTTTTTGATTCAACGAAACTCGCCGTTCTTCGCGCTATGTATACGAGCTGTGTGCTGTGTCCAATCACGTTCAAGCCCCCCGGGGCAGAAGAGAGCTAGATCCAAAGAGAAAGAGAGAGGGAGGGTGAGAAACAGACACAGTGACAGAGAGATAGAAAGAGACAGACAGAGCGGGGCTTTAGCGAATTTACACGAGCGTTGTTACGAACGAGCGGCCACGAAATTCCTCGTAAATACACCGAAAACGAAGCCTCTGTTTTGATTCACAACGGAATTCCCTATAGTTGATCGACAATTTTTGTTCTGTTTTCTTTTTTGTTAATTATTTCAATTTTTTTAGTACCGACGAAAAAATATGAATTTTTTTGTTGACCTTTTCCAAAACGTGTTCTTGCATCAAAAATTGAAAGAACGACGTTGTCTCAGCGTCGACTTTCAGACGGTGATCGATCGCGTAATCCTCGTGGTCCACTTCGAACTGGTAAATTCCGTAAATCACGTAAGCCAACAGAGCGATCGTTAATGCCATGCACAAACGCGTTGACTTCATTCTTCCGGAGCTTCGACGAGGATAATGGCATTATGCGCGTACTATGTTTTAATGTTTGTGTTTTCGAAGTACGTGTTTAATATTTGCTTGGTTAACGATCTTTCAAAGCGATTACGGTCGATCGAGAATAATTACTAAACACCGTCAACTGCTTATTGGATTTTTCTTTTTGTCGATTTCGATTCAATCGTTGATCCAGTGAAACGTTTTAATGTCGATCGCAGCCAACGAACGTCGGACGAATACTGAACCCTGTTCTTTGGAGTCGAAGCTCGACAATGAACGTAGACGCACACTTCGACGGTTCTCTCGGCAAAGTATAACGAGACCGAGCGGTGAAGCCATACACGAGATTCGACACTGTTACAACGTCCACGTCCGTGGCATATCTTGTGTTTCATGGTGCAACTGACGTCAGGGAATTACTTTAAGTCGCCTGTTCGAAACTTTCGTAGAAAATAAAACGAAACATCGAGCAAGCGGGAAATCAGGTCTCCAATGAATTGAATATGTGCCGGAAGCGGATCGAACGATAGAGAGAGAATTTCCGTTGATAAGATTTCATTCGGATTTGCCGATTCAGATGAAAACATATAGTCTCAGTTTCCTTTCCAGTTCCAGCGTCTTTTGCTCAATAGACAATCGTTCGATCAAAATGTTTCAATTGATCGCAGATTTTTTACATCGTCAAGCTTTAAATTGATTTTATTACTCGATACTTGGTAATTGGTTTGATTGAAGTTTATTTTGAATTTTCCACTCGATCGATTCGATCGATTTTTCATCCTCGATCCACCGAAGTAATCGCATCTCTTTCAATTGTCAAATCTCCTAGGCAGGAAAACAAATCTAGCCTGTTCATCAATGATTTGATGTCCGCAATGCTGACACACACCGCGGGCCCTTTGAGGTCTGCAACTCTGTGTGAAATGCGCCTATGAGCGTTGCTCATATATTTGCGTGTATACATATATATATATGCCCATAGATAGTTTATATATATATATATATATATACATATAATCTGTCTATGGACGTAACTTCGACACTGCGTAGCACGCAAAACCCCTTCGCCCATGTACTCTCCCGTGTCGTTTCCGGTCCCAAGGGGGCCACCGAACGACCCTGTCCGTCGGAATAGCGAGAGAGAGAGAGAGAGAGGGAGTCATAGAGAGCGTCGCTCTCGCAAGCCTCCCGTGACGATTTCGAATAGTCGCATGAGCGCAGGTATGTAAATAAGCGCCACGGCTTTCACATTGGACGCGAATCGCAGCGCGATCGAGGCGCAACGCCAGAGCTAGGCCCCGCGATTCAATGAATTATTCAGCGAGCCGTGAGCTGATATCCGGCTACCGAACGTTTCTATGTTTCCCACACATAGGACGTTACCGACGTCTCTCGTCGTTTTCCAATAATACGAAATCCCGGCGTTTGACCAAGCCCTTCTCGCTACCCTCGGCACTGACAATTTGGCCGTCATTGTTTTCCGTTCGTGAGAATTTTCGCTCGTTATCAACGACATTTATAAATATATATCTCACACGTGCGAGCATTTTTTCCGAAGTACGGGGGTGTTTGTTACCCCTACAGCCCCCACCCCGAAAAAAACAAAAATCACCGTTGCGCGGCTTATCGTGCACAACAATTTTATCGATCTAGAATTTATTTGAATGAAATGAATTACGTTTGCATATCGTTGAATTAATCGAACGACTTTTTTATCAGTTTAATCGAACTTGTAATCGTTTATTCGATCTAAATGATCTTTTTCTTTTGTTACTTTTTTCAGGATCGATTAAGACTGTCTTATGGATATATTTCAAGCGAATATTTCTTTTAATACTGCATAATTAATTCGAGGTCGGAACAAACAGCAATTTCAGTGACGATACAAGGAAGGTTAACTTAAACAAACAAATTAAATTAATTTTTAGACCACTTTACGACCGCTGCAATTTTTCAAAATCAACAGGTGATCAACAGAATTTATTTGATAATGATTAAATATGATTAACCTTAAAGTAAATTATTGTTTAGCTTGAGTAAACCTTGCGTAAATCGAAATATTAATCCATTTTTCGTTCGTAGGGAGTACGCGTTCACGTTTATCTTTATTCTCTATCGGAGAGTTCGTATACCAGTCGCTCCTCTTACCCGAGGCTTCCATCCATTTTCTCGTTTCATCCATCGTGATAGTGATAAATTAACCAGGATAGACAGGAGATCGGATGATTTCAACGTGGCTAATTACAGCCGAACATAAATTAGCCCCGGGCCAAACGTAACAGTGCACTGTGTAATGCATACACGAACGCGTATGTACCCACGGTACGAACCTCTCGTTTTTGAATTTAGCCGCGGGACTTGGTCTCTCCAAATCCCAATTTAAATTGGTCTTTGCGTCACTAAAAATTCATGGCAATGTAAAATTCCCCATATTTGCGTTCTATCCTTAATTTAAAGAAAAACATTAATCATTACAGTCATCGAACAAGAATAATATTCCGGCGATGAATAAAACAAAATTGATTCGACCCAGATAAATCTTACGTCGCTCGTAAAACAGTTCATTCGTTTTAATCAATCAATTTTAATCAAAAAGTTTTCCTCACAAATAAAAATAATCGTATTCGACTTAATTAAAGAATAATCGATCTTCAATTTATTTCATGCAAATAAATGAAAATAAATTTTACTCGAGTACAATTAATGAATTATTATTTCCTGCATGGTTTGTCATTTATTTAATAACTTGGCTACGATTAGTCCTCGATGACACGTAACTTTCTCACGGCGTTACGAGCCATTCGCGAGGCCCACCGTCCAGTCGACTCTTCTCGGATCACTGCGGAAAATCACATGCTGGCATCTGCCTATATAGCTATACATATGCATGCGTATAGCAACGGTAACACAAGTAGATAGCGATGATTCGACACGTGACCAAAAACAGAAACTAAACGGAAATATAATGGGCCCTCATGCAAGCCCACACATGCCACCGACGTCCTTAATACAGTGGAGTTCTCCCTCCGTTGGCTTCGAAGCCCTCTCCACTCAACTCTGGCCATATAGGCGTACCGAAGTGTCCGGTCTCCGTGTATAACGAAGCCTCCACCCTCCCTGGGTCACGTTAAACTCTGACTTCCGTAAATTTCTCATGCCCCTATCGTCGCTCTCCCATAGCGCACACCCCCACGAAAACGAGGGGTCGAGGGAAAATGGCCTCTCGACGTTTTATCGAATGGTTCTCTCCTCTCACTTTCATTCTCTCTCTCTCCCTCTCTCTCCCTCTCTTTCGGTCTATTACACCGTGGATCGGCCATTAGCCTCGATTACCAGCCAGAATCGGGGTCGCGTGACCTATCGTATCAGCACAACGAGATCTACGCAATTATTCGTTTTCCCTCCGGTCCCCGAAGCGGTACGAATGGCTATTAGATTCGTTGGATTCGCACCCACCGCGATTAAAACGTGACCGATGAGCCGACGAGCCCAATGAACAGGTAAATTTGTGATAACGGTGACGATGCCAACGATTCGGTCAAATATCGTTACCCTCCTCGTACTGGGAGTTTTTATATTTATCTTGATAATTCGAGAATAAAAAATAAATAAAAAAAGGGGGAGAAGAAAAGAAAAACTTAATTCAGGCTGGAAATTTTGAGGACGATAAAATTGACAATGACGTGATTAAAGTTATACAGAGGCGAGAAATTAATAGACGCGGTAACGACAAAAGTTTTGCGAATAAGGGCAGATCCTTGGTTATGTTTTTTCAGACCAGTCCCCTTTTCACCATGAATAACACGCCGACAAAAGTACGTATACGTATATCCGATGTTTCGTGCTCTCCGAGACAACCTTTCTAATTGAGTTTTCTCTCACAGCGTGAAAGAAAAGTGGTGCGCTGGGGGGGTGGAAAGGGGAAAGAGAGAGAGAGAGAGAGAGAGAGAGGAGGAGGAGGAAGAGGTTGGTGGAGCGCATATCTTCGTTAGAACTTTGTACTCTCATCCAACTATAGAACCGCGTGGGCTAACGGGATTTCCTTGTTCCGTTCGCAACGTGTGTTACCCGCCGCCCTTTGCTCTACTACTTTCACACCGTAAATGGAATAAATTTTCGCGTCTCAAGCACGTAACGTCTCGAGACACGTAATAACTATCCCTTCCCTCGTTCGTTTATGCCCGGATTTTCGACTAAACGAAATGAATAATCTCGAGATTCAGGCCGGGGGTTGAAAAAAAATAATACCTCAAGACCGAAATTTAGATTCGTGCGTAGATTTTGGTCGTTTCGATATCAAATTATCATTGAACGAATGAAATTTATCATCTCAACGATTATCGAAGTAATATTGAAAAATAATTGACGACGAATATCGACAACGTACACTGTTGAATTATGAACGATGAAAACGAAAGAAGAAAAAAAGTATATCGAAATCATTCGAAGAGGGGGAGTGTGATGGAACGCTGGGGTTGCGCCGATAAATCGTAGAAGCGACACCGTGAGAGTGCAGCATTGTTGTCCTACGTCGAGTTTTGCCGAAAGGGGAGTGAGAGTTTATACGAGGAGAGAGAACGACGATGGGGAAATAAAGAAAAGCGTCGTTGCATTCGTTTCTCGTCAAAATTTTGACATCGCCTCACTATAATCCCACGTATATATACGACTATACATTTAACAGTAGAATACGACGAAGGTACATTTGGTAAAATCAGGGAGCGAGGGGGTGCGAAAGAAAAATGCGCTCAAATCTTGAGCGTCGACTATCACCTGGTGCCCATTGCCTCCCCTCGCCCTCCTGCCTGGGCATGGAGATTAAGTCCGACAGTGACCCTCTGCAACCTCGTGAGAACGTTATACTCGACTTGTTATCAAAGGGGAGTGGTGGGGTAAGGGGAGGGCGTCAGATTTAACTTGGGAATAGTGTGGACAGAACATGGGAATGCCTGTACGTAACTTCTGAAAGCATGCCTTTACGTTTATATACCTATGTCTTATCATAGCACGTTATCTGAAGTATACCCATGAATTCCGACCGTGACAAAAACGTCGATACGAGAATGGAAAATACCGATTATACACGGGACTTTGATAATCATGAAAAAAATGTGATAATTTTCGAGGAAAAATACGTCAAGGGCGAACGATAAACAGGAAAAAAATCGAAGGATATGAAAAAAAAAGAATGTTAAATTTAAAAAAGGCGCATCGCGTCTTTGTGGTCACGAGTATCGTCGCTACACGTTGGCTATGAAACCTTTGAAGCCTCGTGCACATCCACTCGTCGGAGTCGGGGGTTAGGACGAAGGGGGGCGAGAGGAGATGGTAGAATCCGGCAGGTACCTGCTTCCCCGATCGTCAGGACTGTTACGCCGAGGTAGTGAATAGCTCGGGCGGTTACCGGAGAAAGAGCAAGAGAGCGAGTGAGAAGGACGGGGATGAAAGGGAAGTGAAGAGGGTTGATGCACTTGTTACATGGGACACCAATTTCCCATGGTCCCAGGGGTTCTCATCGATTCCGGTCGAGCGAATCGTATCCAAAAAAAAGTGTCGCCCGAATAAAAAAGAAATTTTATTTTCAAAGTTTTCTTCAAAAAAACACCGTTGTACAATTTGAGATTGAAAAAAATGCAAAATTCTAGAATACGAGATTCCACACATTCCAAAGTCGATAATTATCGTCGTACGATTAAAAAATAGTGATTCACTTGTCCAAGATTTATTTTTGACTCGAACTCCCAGAAAATTTGTAATATCTAATGGGAGATAAAAAAAACATGGAACAGAATTATTTCCATGTAAATATGACGAGGGTTGAGCACCACGAAGCTGCATAGAAAGGCCGGCGGAGGGTACCGACAAGGTGGCACATCCGAGCGAAGCTCTCTTCTATTTTCACCAACGAAACGAGATGTGCAAATACATATGATATACATATATGTATAAATATATAAATACTATACGTGTATTTATCCATCTATATATAGATATATCTATATATAACTAAGCGTGTGCACACACACGAACGAACGTTAACTCTTCGTTCGTCGCTCGGTGGAGGATCCTTCGTGATGACGGAGAAAAGAGGTCTCTTCGTTCGCCCTGTGGCATCTCAGGAGCGAGAGCGGGCCAAGAGAGGAAAGGACTCTGAAGAGGCTCGATTCAATTTCTCTCCCGGATCGAATAACCAACATGCGGTTACATGGCATAGCCAGGAAGACGCGTGTGCTATCTTGCGTTATTTATTTTCTCTCTCCCTCTCTCTCTTTCCCTCTCTCGCAATGTCTCTCTCCATCTATATTCCTTATTTTCCTCGTTCTTTTCTCAACTTGAACTCGACGGGTTTCAACTCCGATATCAAGCTTCCGAGACGAAGGATGCGGGAAGAAAATTTAAAATTGAAGAGAGGCAAAGAAAAGGCGCGATAAAGATGTATACGTAGGTATATAGATATATGTGTCGATTCGTAACAGACTCCGTGTGTGCGTAGGACAGGAATCGATCTACCAACGTGTGATACGCAAACATTCGTTCGTACCATTCGCGATTTCGAGCCCGGGATTGATCCATTTTCGAGCACGTATCTAGCCGAGATTCGCAGATTTTCCATCGGTTTGAATAAATTTCATTCGTACGGGACAAAATATTTTCAGCACGTTTTCACCGACTTATCAATTTTCGACAAAGCGTCTCGTGGAATCGTAGAAAATCCTAATCGAACGACGGGTAGACTCTCGACTCGTATAAATATCAAATTTACACGATTTTGTTCCCATCACATATTTTTCATCGTTTATAAAAAAATAAAAATAAAAAACAAAAATAAAACAAAAATTTGACGGAAATACTCCATACTGTGAATGAAAAATGGGGACCGGTGAGCTACAAATCATCTCGGACAAACGCGTTCTCGATTCACAACGTTGCGTCGTGAGAGAGTACGAGAACATTGCTCGAAACTCGTGCACCAGAAGTACAATAGATTTCTCGAGAGCCAGAAACTTCACATATATATTATTATTATTAAGAAAGGAGAGTCGGGGACCCGGGGGATGCTGTGTTCCAAAAGTACGACGAGGGGTTCCATACGCTCCTTACAACCGATCGTGGAACTTGTACGTTCGCACATATACGCACACATGAATATATGTATATATGTATGTAAGTGAAGGTATGTAATGTACTCGTATATCGGTAAGGATTTGGCGCAGTTCGAGCCCGGTGCTAAGGCAAAACCGTGAGAACGCGTCAAGCAGCAGATGCGTGTACAGAAATCGAAGCAAAAGGAGACGTGGCTCGTACATAGTGGCCTCGCGGTGTACGAGAGGGTGAGAGCGCTAGGGATACGGAGTGTGCGCTTTATAGGCGAGGGGGAGAGAGAGGGAAAGAGAAAGAGCGAGATACGAGAGCCTACCCCAGGGGGATGAAGGTAAAAGGCCCTGGCGAAGCAATTCGAAGGCTGAAGAGGAAGACGAAGGGTATGAGACAGAGAGAGGGAGAGAGAAGCTTAAGCGTCCTCGTACAGTCAGAACCCTTGACTATATGTGCCTATAACGATCGCCGAGGACTCTCTCCGCACCAAAGAGGTCTTCGTGACAGAGTCGGAAAGAAGATACGATGCTCGTTTGACGTTGTGTTTTGCCTTCGGCACGCCAGCATATGCACGCGCAAACGTCAAAGACCGAGAGCGAGTAGTTCGGTCCGAATGAAAAGTCATCGTTGATACAGATTTCTCAACGAATCTGCAATCGCGCGACATCGGCGCTTTGCTTTTTTTTCTTCTTATTTTTATATTGCTTTTCGTTGAATAATCAATCGGTCTGAACATCGTAGCTTCGTTTTTTTTTGTTTTTTTTTTTTATCAATCTTGGTCGAATAATCGATCAGTCCGAACGATGAAACTATTTATGGAATAGCTGTATTGAAATTATTCATTCAGTTTACCCCCAAGACGCGATGAATGCGAAACAATGTACCGGAACTCGACGACAAGGCTACAGAGAAATCCTCCATCTACCTATCCACAAATGAAGATACAAGGAGAAACCCGGCCACGCATCAGGCAATGCACCGAAATACGTGTTGATCCATTTAGAATCCCGTGGGAACTGGGATTGCGGAATCATACCTGAGCAAGTTGCTCGCGATATTCTTGGAGCACACCCTTCCATCTCTAGCGTACTTCTCGCAGACACCGGAATCAAAAACTTCCGGTACAACGAACGAGCGATTTTTCTTTTTTAAATCGTTACCATAGGTATCGAAATTCGTCTCATGAATAAATATAAATTATAGTGGTAAAGTGAAAAATGAACTGAAAATATGGGTAGGAAAAATACCTGACAAAATTTTGTCAATGGTTGTTTTCTAGGAAAAGCACGTTAGTTCTGAAGCTGATTTATAGTGCAACTACGGATTAACATATTTTTATTTAATTACGTATCCGATCGTTAGTAGATTTTTGCTAGCAACATCTATCAACTTGAATATTTTTGGATATTCGGATCTTTAATTATGTTCAATAGCATTCGAAATACCCGCAAAATACCCGCGAAACATCATACCCAGAAATATGATGCATAATTATTTCCCCATAAAAATGATTTTTAATGACTTTTATCGGATAGACTCGTGTTACCGATCGCTAGTAGGTACATTTCTCGTCCGTTTCAACTGATACAATGATGGAAACGTAGTAGGAGTGTGCAGCACGCGATCATTAACGCATTATCTACCCCACGCGTAAAACGAGCGATGGGTACCCGCATGAGAGTGAAAGCATCGCGCGCGTGCCGACTTCAACACATTTCGACCAATCATTCACCCTGCATCGTTCCTGCTGTTGCGGCGTTTGTTTCGTTTTTTTAAACTTTATTCCGTTTCGCCCGTTCTCCCCGTTGCTCTTAGTGATTCACGCCAATTCCGTGTGTCTTATCGAAAAATCAATTTTCATCGAGAATCACCCTCAGCCACGCGGGCGAGGACGCCGTCAACGGGACCAGCAGGGTTTCCTCGAACGGTGAATTTCAAACGAACCGTTGCATGAAATATTACGACTCGCGATACATTGATTAAAAAGAAACAAAAAAGAACGAAAAAGAACAAAATGAACAGCTTTTTTCATTTAAAAAATAGTTATATAGGTTATACATTTTTTTTTACTTTTAATTTTTTTCATCACATATCTCAAAAATTGTACAAGGTTTTTTCGAAGCGCCGAAAATGCAACAGTTGAAAGAACCGGGGATGCTAATCCCGTAGCTTCCAGGTGCTGAGATGAGTCGCGACGTGGAGAAAAAAAAATCCTCGAGACCCAAGGTATACGAGGAGGGATCTTCGCGCGTGAACCGTTGGACCGGTTCTCCTAGCCGAAGTACATCGTAACTGAAAAGCTGGCTTACCTAAGAAATTCTCAAGCTGACCCTGATCCGGCAAGACTGATTGTCGATGATTCGAGAACAAAATTTCAAAAAGAGTGAGGAACAACTTAGCCTCCCTTTCCTCGTCTCGGATAAACGTACCCTCGGGAGGTAAAAAAAGAAAACTCGTTCGTTAACACAAATTATCTTTAAATGTTTGTCTTTTAAAGGGTAGCATTTTCTTATCTCGCGTTACAAAAAAAATCAAATTTCCTTTTTGAATATTTTTTCCCAATAGAGACGAATAAAATATTTTTTATTTCCGACAAAAATTATTCTTTGAATAAATCTCATACATACGCTTGCAACGGAGAGATAGACGAACGAAGGTGAAGATTTTGCGGATGCATCGCATATATATGGGGGAGACACGGTATGTCTCTTTACGACTGGCTGTAAAGTACGATTGTATATATGCGCGATAGGTCGCGTCATAAATCATCACGTATGTGTATACGACTCGAGGGGAGCCAAAGAACTATCGACTGTTCACGAATGCTGATGGTTAGGGAATATTTTGCCATGAAAAAATAAATAAAATAGCAACAAAACAATGCTTTTCCAAACCGTTCGTTGTCAGCTGCGTTGCAAAATTTAAGTGCAAACTTCGTGCGCAATAAAGACGTACGCAGAACCGACGATACAAAATATCGTATTTTTTTAACGAATGGAGTGATAAAATTTGAAAAGTTTTAATGCCTTCCGACATAAAATCGTGAAGAATTTTATACGAGCTCAAAAACCTCGAAAAAATCAACCCTCGAATCCCTTTTCATCCCTCGACCCATCGAGACTCTCGAACCTATCGTAAAATTACGTGAAACTCGAGGAGTAGGAAATACGTTGATTTTTTTGGGTCCTTTCGAGAAAACCGGTTGTGCGAACGCCCACCGCTGGGAAGCATACGACGCGGCTTCTTTTCTGTGTACTATATGGAGTTTGGCGGCCCATGGGAATCTCAAGCGTTTCGTGGGAGGAGATCGGCGGTTGAAGGGAAAAAAACGTTATATAAGAGGTTCCAAAGGTACCTGTTACCCGCGGTCAACTGACAAGCCGAATTATGGAGGAAATAAATATTAGGGACCGAAGAAAAGGGTCGCCTAATTTATAGCAGGTTCAATGAACGCGGAAGACGTAATTCCCAAGAAAGATCGAAGACCGCAAAAATTGATATAAGAACAATAAAAGTAATAAAATAATAATATCGCTGACGTAATACTTAAACATCATATTTTATAAATTTGGTCGACCGGAGGCCCAGAAATTTCGAGACAGCTGAACGGACAACAATGATCGAGGAGATCAAAAATTTTCTTCCGTAACGTTCCCCGCTAAGATTTTTCAATGTAATACGAAATGTAAGGCAGCGCAGCTTTCCTCGATCTACTCTTCGAGAAATACATCCCTTCGGTTCAGTGACCGATCGCGTCATACCGCTCTGAATAACGACAATAAGTAACGGAGCCTTCCATTCATGTGCTAAGATCACACATGGTTTGCTGCTCCGTTAACAAAATTAGATCAGACGTTTCTCATTTGTCTCAAAAATGGATTTTTTCAAGGTCAATCAAAGATTATTAAATGCAAACGAAAAGGTCTATTCGCAAATCGCATAATCACCAGTATACCAATCAAATATACTAGAACAATTAAAATCCATTCTTTCTTTCCAACGAACGTTACTTCAACGTCGTATTGCGCAATGCATCGTCATAGCGACGAGTTCTCTCACTGCTTGAACGGCATGAGAAGCGATTCTGAGGGATCGCTACACGTATCATCCATCTCCAGTTCGAGATCGATGTAGAAACGAACGAAGTAGATCAACTCGTCTCGTATGTGTGAGAGCCAGAACGTCGCACCTGGCCGACATTCGTTGATCCCGGTCGGTGAAAACGTGAGAGCGTGTGAGAATTTTCTGGATCCGCACACGTTTTCTCGCGATCCGTTACGCACAAGAACAGTGTATACGTTGAACGGTGGTGAGAGAGAACAGGTAACGAGAAGCAATCTGCCCCTTGTCTGCGCTCGGGGTTGTCTTGTCAAGGGTGAACCCTCCTCGGTGTCTCTCGACCGAAGCAAAAGGGGGAGAGAGAGAGGTAGGAAGAAGTACCGGTAAGAGCCGATCCTCGTCTTACGTACGGGTGCACGAGAAAGATGAGGGAGAAAAGATCGTGGTACCCAAGGGTCGTGATGCCCGAAAAGCCGGACCCTCGGCACGGAGCCCTTATTGTGCTAGATATTTTCCCATGGCGCGCTCCCCTCCGCGGCCGAAGGGCCTGTGCAACAGGGCGACTCCGTCTCGTATATAAGGGCCCGTCGGTGGTGAGTTTAGGCACAGAACACCACAGTCAGCGCTACAGCGAGCATCGGAAGAGCACTTCGCTCTCTACGACCGAGACCCACCGGCGGGCCCGGTTCGGGATCTCGTGTCGAACTCCTCGAAACTCTTCGTTGTACAGCGAAAGGACGAGAAGGAAGACGCCTCTACTTGGGTCCCTTCTTGGGCGTTCATCGCCTATCAACGCCAGTGTTAACTAACCGAAGGTGCTCCAAACTTTTCTGTCGCAGATCCGAAAACAACGTGGGACGTCTCATCAACGAATATGACGCGTGAGTATAGTTTCGGCTTGTTTGTTCGTTTTTTAAAATTTTGTTTCCGTTTGACCGAAAACGATCTTGGTGCTTCGATAGACTACTCGAAATTCGCGACGGAAAAGGTTACAAAAATTTGTTTGTTCTTACCTCGACGATTCGGTTCGTCATCTTTGCGACGTGCATACGCCACTACGACGAGATGCGATTTTTATTGTCCGTTTGAATAAGAAAAAAAAACATTGAAAAGTTTATCGGAAATACGAACGTGGGTGCTATAACGCCCGTACTCCATTTCGATATTCATGTTCTTCTCCATTTCGTGATCTAACATCGGGATTGCATAGTTGAACAAGATTTCGTTTTTTTTCTGGGTAGATATTTGATAAAAATTGTACCATTTTAAGAAAAGAGAAAAAAGAAATTCCAGAACCGCAAAACCGACAACGAATCGTAAATACGAAAAGTAAATGAATCACGGATTGTTGAAATTTTATTCTTTAAAAAACGAGAGAAGCTTCAATGTTAACGAATACGTTTTTCGAGAATACTGACGAATCGAGGTTACGCGATGATATACAATTTCTTTTTGTATCGTTCAAACAGCCAAAGATTTGAAGAACACTGAAAAATTCACTTCCGGTTTATATATATGTGTCTATAGAACGATTACAGGAAATATTTTTCAAATGTTGCAAGTCATCCGGCCGTAAAGTTTGTAACTCCGTGTCTCGAATCAACTCGAAAATTTCGCAGCCATTGCGATCGAAGAATGATGATAAATTGATAAAAATCATTTTAAACAAAATTTAAATCGTTCGTCGCAATGGCGTATGAACGGTGGCAATAAATTCTTCTTATTTTCTCGGTGATTCATTAATAACCTTGGAACTACTCTATCCAGGCACTAAGATCCTATCGAAATTCAAACCAAAATTTGTTGTATTTAGTTTTCGTTTATCAACTATCATTCGTTTTTTTAAATTGCGTTAAATTATGCGCTTCAAAATGTATCGTAGAAAGCAAAATCATTATACCGTCTCTGAAAAAATATCACTGCTCTTAATCCACCTTTTTTGTTGACGTGTTTGAAATTTTATTTATTGTAAAAAATATGATAAGTGGAAATTACTGGAGTTCGTACTATTAGTGCTGCGATGCCTAGCTTCTAAAAAAACGTGTCCTGCAAAATAGGAGAGTTCGCAACCGAAACTAAAAAATTACACTTTCTGATGATGGACATTTTTGGTTTTACGTAGTGTTGAAAGAAACCAAATTGATTGCTGAAAAGCAATCGTCATATTGAGATGACAAAGTGTGAAAAAAATGCCTGTCGTTACTAACCACCGTGTGAAAACTAACAAATTCAATGTTGGCACCGAAATTACTATCACCTTTGATGTTATTCAATTTCGCACGAATCAGTTTCACACATTTATACAGAAGTTGACAAAAGTATAACGATCCAGTGAAAATAACAGTGTTTGAAATTTGTAAGCTGTTGTACGTGCTAAAAAAATATTTTTTGTGTGTGCATGTGCGTTCGAACCGATGCTTCACATCAGAAAAGATCCAACACAAGTTACGATTAAACTTTATTCGGACAATATCACGAGTAATGTCAAAAAATAAACAAAAATTCTTAAACCACTTGCGAAAGTATGTAGGAAAAAATGAAACCCTCAATTAAAAATTGATCCGTCACGAAATTCCATAAAATTATCGCTATCGCTCGATTAAATGGTGAATAAAAATACTATTATAGCCGAACTTTCGAACTTTTCGGATCTACAGCTGACGTTCGATGATGTAGTTAAGTAATTAAATCAAGCACGTGCCTGTTCACCTGTTGACAATATCGAACATCGAAGCAATTCTACATCGAAATTGAAGATAGTAACAAACTTATAGCCGGTACCGTAACCAAATTAATTTCAAATTCAGCCTCGAGCAACCAATTCATGTTCTATTTCGAACACCGGAAAAAATTCACGAACTAATCTCGAGTCCATGAAATTTAGAGCCATTCGTCAATCCCTCATAAAGGAAATAAATAAACAAAAATAAATCTGTAAATCACGGTCGTGAGGAAGAATCAAACTCGACAACTCCATTGTGTTAAATATAAAAGAAATTTTTTAAACACGACCGAAATTACCGAGAACTTGACTCTCGCTTTCGACGTATAATCAGTTCTCTCGCAGTGTGTAACAAGTGTACCGGTTCCTGTCGACTGCCCCTCATACCGGAAGTGACTACCCCATCAAGACTCACTCCCATGAAAGGAGGGTGGCAAAATAATATGCACCCTTCGTCAAAGGCCGACCCCTACCATTCACAACGTCATTCACGGCGCAACAAGTTCTGAATCTCATTTGACCAACCTACATCCATCATGAAAAGCCACGACAAAATTGATCTTTCTCTTTGGCAAAATTTTATTTCGTCATCTTCCAGATGTTTGTCCAGTTCATCGACTCGATTATATTTTTAAACAAATTTTATCATTTTGTTGCAAAAATATGTTATTAAAAAACGTTGAAGTATTCAAAAATTGAAATAGACAATGAAAGGCTTTGGTTTTTATAAATCCCTCATTAAGGCAGTTTAATATGATAAACAAGGGGGTCATAATCTTTCCTAGACTGGTATCAGAAAAATTAATATTTCATTATTGCTTCATCAGTAAATGACAAATGAAAATAATCGCCCTGGTACTCGAGTCCAATGCACACGACGATTGTTCACTTAAAAAACGTAAACATTTTAAAACGCGAGGTTCAAGAATCCCAATATACCCGGTCTAATTACTGAAAACTTGAAAATTTATGATTCTCCAAACTGAACAAATCAACAAAACTGAATACAACTCGATGCACTGCTAGAAAAATAGGTCTGCAAGAAAAAAAGCTCACATTCGATAAATCAATAAACGATATTTGATCACGAGAATTAATTGCAAAAATGGGCCATCGAAATCATCATGCTCTCGAAAAATAACTGTGAATTCAACAAGACCGTGCTCGCAACCCCAAGGACGAAAGGAAATAAAAGACGAAATAGCTCTTTTCGAGATTTTCCAGGCCAGCATTCTTGACCGTACCACCATAAATCTCTCGATCTCAGCCGTTTGCGTAACAAAATCCTCTTTAGACACGGTCTCTCGAGGGTCGAAGATAGACCGAACTTTTGGAAAGGTTTTGAAAGCTCATCTGACAAACATCGGTCTCGTACCTGCATTACAAAAAAAGGAAAAAAATCCAGACTCGAAAAACAGAAATTCCCATTCAGACAGAAACCTCGTGCAGTACCAACAACACGCATATTTTTCATTATTTTTGCCTCTTTGCACATAATAAATATCTCCAAGTTGCATAATAGACATTCAACTGGATTCATCTGGGAAAGTAAAAAAATCACTCAACAATAACAAATAGGAGGCTATTACAAAAACATATGTTACAAAAATAGAGGCAAATCTAGCCGTGGAATGGAACGAAATTATAAGATTTTCCGAGTAAAGAAAAACGTCTATAGTCCGAAAATAATATGGAAATTTCATATACAAATTAATCTAAAGAAAAAACATCAATAAATGTTCAGACATCAAAAACTGTTTAAATATCAATCTGCCATTTAATCAGAAAAAAATACAGAAATTGATCATTAAAATATGTCCATCGAATCCAAAAAATAGTAGAAGAACCGATGCTCATTGAGACAAAAAATCGCACTTGTTCTGATAAAGCGAATAAAGAAGACAAAACACACAACGAAAATTAAGTATTGGAAGGTTCAAAGTGATCGATCAAAATCATCTCTAAGTCCTGGACAATCCGGGAAAAAGATCACTGGAAGAAATTAATAATCTCATCAGGAATTAAAATTCAACCATAAATCTACAACCTCCGATGATAATCTGAAAATACTCAACCAAAATCTGTTCGCCCGAGGAAAATTACATTACCGAAATTTTCGTTTGAATTTATGTACAAAAACGAGTTTTTAAAATATTTATGTGAAAAATAGAAAAAGAACATTGTAAAACAAATATCTTCTCAAATTGACCGATTGAACATAATCCGAGACCAACCATGCCCGACGGCAACATGAAGATTAAACAATCACTCAACATCAATTACACGAGCAGAAATTACAGTTTTTAAAGTGTTAGATCCATCTGTAAATCTACATTCTGCAAAATCATTAATCTAGAAATGAAATATCTAAGCGTGCCTATAAAAATTGACAAAAATATTTTCTCTTTCAATGCACCGAAAAATAAGTCTTGATAATCCTCTAGCGACACGATAAAAAGAAATATAAAAATGAATATCCGACTCTAAATATAAATATACGATTCAAAATTGTCAAAGTAAAAATTCAGCAACTACTTAACAAGAATTACATCGTGATAAATTAATAACTTTTCGCAAGAAAAAAACTCAATACCGTTTGAAAATAATCCGGAAAACAAATACCAAATTTAAACTGCAGAAAAAAAGAAATTACTTATTTGTTTGCGCACCGAAAATTCCATCTCGATGATTTTTCACCAATTTCAAAGAGAAAATTCAAATAAATTGCAAAAAAACAAACAATTCAAATTTTTCGATTTAAAATCACTGCGAGAAATACCATCAGACTTCAAAACGTAGAGATTCAGCAATTACTCTCGAACCAGTACAACAATGGTCCCCCAAGTTTATGGTGCTCGTTCGAGTCGTTGAAAAGGAATGAAAAAGAAAAAGAAAGAAAACCCCGACGACAAAGGAGCCCCGGGTACCGCAAAGTCCTTCTCTCGTTTAATGGCTTCGAAGGGTCTGGGCTCCCTTCTTCTTTCACGCATACGCACATACACAGACACATCGAAGACTGCATCATACGTTCAACGCTCCAACCGTTTCACGTGACCCTAACTCGTAATTTAAGCAGTCGAAGAACAAGACCCTCGCCTTTGCTCGCTAAAAAGAAAAAAAAGAGAAAAAGAACAAAAAATCGTCGATTCCCAGGAACGGGGGCGACACACATGTACTTCATGAAAACCCGTTGTACCGTTGACCCTAAGTAATTTAAGCACACACAAAACCGAAACGAACTAGAAACTTGACGACGTTGCATACGCGACACAATAGTACGCTTCGTATTTCGGTTATATCACCCCCTCCCTCAACCCCCCTCTTTGTACTACAAACCCTCCTAACACTATAGATATACATAATGTACAATACCCAGCGTTTTATTATTTGTTGTACGTTTTCTTCACCCCTTCCCATTAGTATTGCTTCGTAGCTAACGCTCACAACCTTCCAGATCTTGGCGTTTTGGATGGACCATTGAACCGACCGATCATCGACTCGACGACGAAGCAACTACAGCAAAACTCACGAGATGACAACGCCGAGAAATACACTCCTCTGGCAATGCAGTTCCCTGAACAAAGAAGAAAAGACGATTCAGAAGGATCAACGAGTGCAGCTGGCTGCGGGGTAAAATAACCCTGAAGAAAACACCCTCGCAGCCCTCAAATCTACAAACATTCGAGCCGGGGGCACAAAGCACGTTCATTTCACTTTCGAATATATTCCGGAATCGTTGATCAACGATATGGTTTGATTACGGAAGAAAACAAGTCGAAAAAATCGGCTCGCCTCTGTTCAGATTACTCCAAGCAAAATACGAGCCCATCGATAGCAAGAAATTACCTTACTCGGCCAACGGGAGGGTTTACAAATCTGTATTTCCATCACGAAATCCATCGGGGAAAGGAACACAAAAAATATTCTACAAATTTGTCGAATCCAGGAATACCTCTGTCAATCGAACCAAAGCAGCTCATTTATCCGGTATTGAGTCGGCAAAAATAGCAGAAAGCTGATAATTCGATAATGCCAAATCATCGATCGAACAACATAAAAATAATATTTTTCGCGTTACAATTTCGATGTTAAAATTGTACTCGAGGCACAATAGTTGGAAACTCCGCGACTCGACCGAATTCAAAGTTCACTGTCCGACTCAGCGACATCGGATCAATTCGGGCTCATAAAAGATACATTTAACGGGCATCCAAATCTATCGCATTCGAATTCAACGAGTCAAAAATAATTCTCACTGCAAAATCGGGCGAGACAAAATCCGAAACAGAAATCCAGCTCCTCACGCGTACGAGCTAACCCAAAACGAAACAACCGTATCACATTTAACAATTCTGAAATTGGCTTTGAGATGATTGGCCTGCCAGCCAATTAATTTCTTACCGCCAACACCGATCTTAATAGCATTCACAAAACATTCTCAAATACTCACGGAACCGAAGAACAATGATCGTCAAAAAATATAATTCGATCATTGCCAAATCCATATAACCTCAAAAGCCTGATTGTGTCGACAACGAGCAAATATTTTTAAAAAATCGTCTCTATCAAAAAACGAGAATTTTGTCATCGAAGTCCGAAGGAACGTGCCGTATTTTTCGGCGGACAAATCAATCAAGAAGAAAATTGGAAAAACCAAAAAAATGTGATTGCAGTATTCGATTCAAGAGTGACTTCCTCGCATCGAGAAGGTCGTTCTGACCGAAGAATTAAAATGGAGAAGCAAAAGAAGAGTATCAATGCTACCTTGTCAGCCAGGAGGCTCGAAAATTTTCCCCAGCTCATCAAGAAGCCGGAGAATCAAGAGGATCATGAAGGAAATTAGACGAAGGATGTCACACCTGTCCCATGGGCCATGCCCGCTGAATCAACTAGAGCAAAATCTACGCAATAAAATTCTATCGACGGCTGTCGATCAACGATGACGAGCCAATTCACAAAAAAGAAACAACGAAACACGCAAAAGAAGCAAGTCGCAAAGTTTAAGCATCGTAAGTACAAAATTGGAGCGGGCAAGCAACGCGTCTGGCACAGTCAGCCTGACTCTCCCTCCTGCAACCACGAGAGAGGAGGTATAAAAGTTGAGAGTAACCCAGGTGACCGAAGACGAGCAAGCAAACGAACAAAAACGTACGACTGGAAGTAGCAACTGATCGAGCGCAGCAGTGAAACAAAAAAATCAAGCTTTGGGGACGAAAAGTTGAAGAAATCAAAACGCGTCTGGCACAGTCAAAACCTGACTCTCACTCCTGTTCGCAAAAGGAGCCAAGCAAAATTGAGAGCCTTCCAGGTGACCGAAGACGAGGCAACGAAGCAAAAAAACGTCTGATGGAAGTCGCACGACCGCGCAGAGTCGAACTTCATGGACTAAAAAATGACGGGGCAAGCGATGCCCAAAACCTACTTCAAAACCAATGCGATGAAATTCTGCCGATGCGTATCGATCAGCGGTAAGGCCCTGGAGAAATATGGGCTACCGCAAAGTTCAAGCTTCAGGGACGACAATGGGGCAAAAACGAGTGTCCTTCTAGGCAACGGCCGGACTCTCAATCCTACTGCGAGAGAACCGGTTAACAGCGACAAGCAAAGAAAGTATTTTCGAAGTCGTGATGTACGACGAAATTCAAGGATCAAATCAAGGATTCAGTGGGACAAGGTCCGGCGCAACCTTCGTCAACGACGGTTTTTATCAATCGATCATCGTGTGGACAACCGCCATCGTGGGACTGGACAGCAGACTAAAGATAACACAAAAAGTAATGTCTTCTTTGTTTCAATCTTAATATAGCACATTGTGCACTTAAGGAACAATCGTAATAATCAATACGAGCATCGGTTGGAAGACACGCTTCGACGTTTTATACGTCATTCGGAAGCGAAAGGCAAAGGAAATAATTTTTCATATGATGTGGAATCGAGATGATGAGACAACGTTGGAAATAAATCAAGGGTGACCGGTGATCAAGACCACATTCCGAAATATCGAACCTCGTCATCTGGTACAGGAAAATCAAGATTTTCCGCACTGAAGTCACCAATTTACGAGTTCTTCCATTCGCGATACTTCGTTGATTTCACTAGCGAAAACAGTTTGGAAACTATCGGATGGTTTTCGATCACCACATGTATCCGGATATCGTATAAAACAAATTCTGGACACCATAAACCTTCATCATCATCGACATTGGTCATCTCAAACCGGTAATTACATCACAACAGTAATTAATTTCGCCGTGTTGACTCCGAGGACCAAAATATTCGATCAGCCAATTCCAATAGAGTTTCATCGTCGGTAGAAAAAAAAACATCACTCGACGCCGCATCCTCGATTCCGCTTAATTATTACACATTTTTCTTTCATTATTTACGTTTTTTTCTCTTTAGTTCGTTTCTTTTGAGTTCTTTTTTCAATTATTTTTTCGGAAAGCGTCCCGTTGCAAGCCATCGCAATTAACCATATCGAAGCTTTCCGGTATATTGTCGAAATAGTTCAAAAGGATCATTGAAAATACGCGATTGTCAAATAAGCGCAATTCCCAGATTCTCGAAATAGTTCTCTCGAACGTCCTGGGATTTCATTGCATCGTACCTCATTATTCCAACCGGTTTGCGGATGGTTTTAAAGCGTGGCGCGTCCGACTAGTTGTTTTATTTTTTTTACGTTTTTTTATTTGCGTCTTATGTTTCATTTTTGTTTGTGTCGAAAAAAAGAACGCGTATACAAATCGTGAACGGAAAAAAACGAAAAAAAAAAATCAAAAGGAAGAAGGAAACAATTGCCGGCGGGTTTAGCCCGCTGTCCGGGCTGAGCGAGAAATCGCGAAAGCTCTTGTACACTATTATTATTATTATTATTAACAGAAATTAACGATTCAGCGCCGCGAAATTATGCCGGTTGTTGAAAAATGTATACTGTTTATTTCCAACCATCAATTTTAACGGAAATCATTGTTATGTAGTTGAGTAGAAAAATCTTGGTACCGCGCGCGGGTCTCGATGACGCCAGTGAAGTCTGTAATTTCGTCAAATCTCGATCGCGAATTTTGCACATATTTTCAGAAACGTTTCAAAAAAAAAATGAAAATAAAAAGCATGATTCGACGAAGTTCGCTTCCGTTCCTCGTGGTCCGCGCGCCTGTCTCGTGCCAACTCTTTGAAAGAACGGGCTCGCCTTCTCTTGAAAAAGTACCCAGAACAATCAAACCCATCGATTTATTATTATTTCTTTTTTTCCTTTTTTTAATCAATATTTTATTTATTTATTTTCTGTTCTTTCCGTATTCTCAATTGTAAAATGGCCTGTTTCATTCCTCATCTTATTTTTCGTTATCCGACGAACGAGTGCCTTGCTGCGGTGTATCCTTGATTAAAAAAAACTGGAGGGAGAAAATATTATATTTTTGAAATCGAGATGTTTGCTGCAGGCAGCGAAATACCTTGAGAAAAAATATGTTTCTATTAGCCAGTGGAAAAGACGAATTTCTTTTAAACATCAGCATTTTTTTAAATGCAAAAGTGCATATTCCGGATCGACTAATTTAGTAATATTTTGATTTTCATTTTAAAAAAAGGTTACACCTCACAAGGCACTTTATAGTTGAAAATCTTTAGATTAGTTCTGATCATGCTGATGCATCGACAATAATAAGTGGATGACAAGCCCGGTGAATTAGAGCACCGATTGTCCATTCTCGTTCGATTAAGAGCGATGGACCTTGGTATTTTTTATAAACAGTATCCCCTCAGGTTTAGAGATTAAAAATTCAAGTTCATAATAACTTACGTTTCGTCTAAGATTTCGAGAGATTTCTACGCGTGTTTAGATCTTCGTTTTTTCGTGTTTCCGTGTGTCTATAACTTAGGGAGTTTTTTTGAAAACTCACTTTAACGTGTATCGTCATTTTAGTACGCTAGGTGTAGTACAATCGCAACTACTTACGTGTGTCTTTTCGTTCGATTTCGTTTTAATTTCATTGAGGTTCACTCATTTTATCAATCGAATTTATGTTTCGAGAAAATCCGCTGTTTTCCAGTAACTCGTTACCACGATAATTCTCATTAAAACTAAAAAATTGTAAACAAACAGAATTCATGAATTCTTCATAGATTCGATAGATTGCTAGGATACGCGATAGGAGATTAACCGATCAAGAGTGTTTTCGTAGGGTTTAGCTGTAGGATAGGACCGTCGTCGTGGAAAGTTCTAAGTGAAGTTTTACGTTACATTTTCACTTTTATTCCCTTCTTTTCGTTTATTTTCTTTCATTTTTTCAACACTTTAGTTGGGCTTTTTCGAGCTTCTGTTAATTTTTTATTCTCGTTTATTTTAAAATATCTTCGGTCGTGTTCACCGTTTTATTAAGTTTCAGTAATTACTCACGCTCGGTTCTGTTAAAATATTCTCTGTTTACCGGTTTTGCGAGATTTTGTTCTTCTGTTTTGTCTGCCGTTAATCGATCTGTTAAAAATGTCTTTATAACCGTCAATCCTGTTCACGATTAACGTTGACGATCTGTTGCCGTTTGCCGTTTTTCTACTGTTAATATTCCTATTGATGAGGAATTTCCAAGTTAATGTTTGTGTTGGATACCGGATCGTGTTTTCTTTTCTCGTTCGTTGAGTTTTTTTTCAAGTTAATCGTTCAAGCCTTTAATTGTTTCTTTGAATTCGTTGAGTTACATCAGAGTTAAGTTTTTCGACAATATTTTTTTCTTTTTGTTACGTTATATCTTCATAGCCGTTGATACCGTTTCGATCTTTCCCCTATTCATTAATAAATAACGAATAAATAATTTAATCGAACAAAAATAATAAAAAAATTAGGGGCTTACACCAGTCTCTCTTTTGCCTCCGTTACACACGCAAATGGTGTCACGAGTTTTTATATCAATTTTTGTCGGAAAAAAATCATAATTCTCTTGTTTACTGATGAAATATCGAAAATGAAGAATATAAAAAAATCAAATTTCTTCAAACACAAAAAATAATACACTAAATCTTGTAAATCCAAAAGGTTTCAAAAGTATTTTTACATTGTAACTGGTTTAAATTATCGTCCAAAGTCTAGAAAAATGGTATCATAACATTTTATATTTTTTAGACGTTTTGGGGTGGTATAACCCTTCAATTAAAACTACAATCTATCTCATTCATCAGTTACTGTAATATTTTTCTATTGCACCCAATTACGTCTGAAATTTGAATTGCACAGCCTCATTACTCTAACGTGGCATTCTATTTAGTTTTACTCCCCCCCCCCCGGAATTAAAGTTTCTGTTGATATATATTTTTTTTAAGAAGGTTGATCATTATCTTGTTTCGTTAATGAGAAAAAAATGTTATCGTTCATCGTTTTCACCCGGGATTTATGAATTGGTTATCAAGTTACAGTTTCGAATGAAATCCAGAAATCTATGCAGTTTACGTTAAGCGTTGTTATTGTTGAATCGTTACAATTGCACTAATCCTCTAACTTTCAGTGCGCTCTATCAGTTATTCTGTTAGTTGAAGTTTCTCGTTTTAATTCCTCGATTTGACATCCCGATTACGTTTATCGTTAAACTATTCGTTTTTATTATTCGCTATTAAGTTTCATGTTTGTCTGAGCACCCAGGTGACCGTTTAAATATGTTTCATTCGTTAAAAGCTCTGCGAACCATCGAATCACGCTTTTATAATAACCGACGTGAAATATTTGTTTTCAATGACCTTGATACCCGTTTGAACACTATATAATACCTGCCATGGTTCGGTGGATCGCAGCTACATAAAAAATAAACCTGTTCATTAAATTTTCCTCGTTCGAAACACAATTGCACAATTTTGATAATTCATCTGTTCAAAAAGGAAAAAATCCCAGTCGATTACAATTCGTGAAAAAAATGCTAATGGCGTTTACATATGCCAACGCGCTACGATATTGTCGCTATTAATATCGACGTAATTATTGAAAGGCTCATCTTCGATTAATTTAACTATATTGACCAACGATACATTCAAAAAAAAGCAAAATCTTCCGGAAAATCCCTATTTTCCGCCATTATTGTTATCTGGACCACGTAGATATCGTGTCCGGCTGTTACGGCAACGTTTGTTTATCGTTAAGTTGCACGGTCGCCAATTTTACCTCGTATCTCCGTTAATTGAGCCCATAGAGCATAAAATTTGGCACACCAATAATCAGCAACATATTCGTACGAGCGTGAATTTGCCGTATCGATCGAAAAACATTAATTGTTATAAAGACGAAGATCCATCTCGTGGTGTATTTAAAAAAATCGCAAAAAGAAAAACAAAATCAAAAAACAATATACTTTCTCTTTCAAACTATATGAAAGAAGTAATACTGGAACTTTTCGGCCCGAATATTTTGCCAATTATTCGACACAATAACGGTGGACCTTCAGACATCGATCACTCGCATTGCGAACAGTTACCCGTTATATCGCAGATGCAAGTGCTCGATGTCGCGTCTCCAAATCTTATTTTCTTCTTTTTTTGTAAAATGTTACGTTTATTTTTATTTTTATTTTTCACAAAAAAGATGAAAAGAAAAAAAACTTGGCCTCACCGCAAGTGCCTTCTAGCGTAAGCTTCGCGATACTTTCCACGATTGGTTATAAAACATTTGTAACCTCACCCCCTCTCGCCCCTACCATCTACGCTACTATGTAATTTTAGAATAACCGTAAAGTAAGATGATAGAATAGACATGCTATTTTACAAATAACGAGTGTTCTTTCCATGTACATTAAAAAATAAAAATAAACAAAAAAATTATAAATCGACTGCATAATCGACGCTCATTGATTCCTTTTTCCTATTAGAGATAAAACCAATTGATTGCTCCATCGATATTTCACCTACCGATGGTCATCGAATACCAACGGTCATTGAGTTAGCAGTGGTCGAGATAACGGAAGATAGCTTACCAGCTGCTACTTCGAAACGCTTTCTCGTCGGTTGGAACGGTAGAAATTTTCAGCCCCATCGGACGACGTACCCGCTAGGGGTGCTTTTAAGCTCGATGCGGTTTCATCGAAGCTCGAGAGATTTCTCTGATTCGGCGAACTGTAACAGGCGCTTGCGCGATTCGCTTTTACACGAGACGGGCAGTGGGAGCGATAAAAAAACACACGTTTGGAAATATGCTTCATCGATGATCTCGGGAATGTGCGATATACGACAACGAATAAAATCAGGACTCTACATATGCATCTCGTAAATGGTAAATTGATCGAGTCGCTCGAGTGTCGCTCGTAAACCGGCGTCGACTGACTTTTGTGAAACGTACACGTGACGTCGCGTGTTTGCATCACCTGACTTTGCGCTTTCTCGGCAATGGACGATATGAGGGAAGAAAATTACTCTACCATCAACTCATCGACACCAGGTTTGAGCAACGTAGCATTTTTCTTCAGAATAAAATATAAAAATAAAACTATGTATGCTGTGTGCTCGTGTATTGGTGTATGTAGATATACATGTGACTGAACTAACGAGAATTCTAATCAAACCGATGATTCACAGGCTGTACTCAATGCCTTAAATTACACGGAGATTAAATAAAACATAAAATTATGAATTTTATACGATTTTCAAAGAAAGCAATGAGAAAATAAATATAATTCGTTGGTTTTATTTCATTATTCAAATTAACAAGCTTCCATGATTAATTGATCGATCCATAAGGAGCTGTGCAAAAATACGATCGTATAAAGCAATAATCAACAATGCAAAATATTTCTCGGCATCGATAGAAAATAATCGATAGCTTTTCGCGATTAACAATTTATCAAGCAGATAATTAAATTTGTAGTCTGATAACGAATTCAATAAGTACACATACAGATGCATATTTATATATGCATATTTTATAAATTTGACAATGAAGGATAACGAGTGTTTCCGTTACAAACGGTTTTTGAACATATTTTTGGTGAAAAATTGAATTTTCAACGACGAAACAATTAAGACAAACATTTCATCGAACAAGTGGTGACAAACGACAGCATTCACCCTACACAATTTACCGTTTGTAATTGATATTTATCGAGCTTCCTTGACCCAAAAAAGCAGTATTTTCAAAAAAGTTTGATGCATAGTTTTCAAAATTTCTGGGAAGTTACAAAATAAATAATCCCCGGAGTAAAAATGACATATCGCAGAGAAAAAATATATTCTCACTATAAATAATAACGGTTATCCGATACCATAAATGTGCAATTGGCCATAGTATCATAACAGATTGTGGGTTGACGATATCGTTGTTTTACGACGATGGTAAAGGCGTAGTATAATTTAATCGATCGATATATAATAGTTGAAGAGATATAGCGAGAGCTATACCAGCGGATGAGGCTAGTAATTTGTCCAAGCAAAGTTTTCTTCTTTCCTCGTGAAAGCTTGTCATCGGCAAAGAAGAGGTGTATCGGACGTGACCAAGAGAATTTGTTATTCGACGTTCGACACGTTATTAGTCAGAGAGTCTGATGTCTTTAGCGGCCTAGACGCTCCTATAAACCTTCTACTAGTTTTTCTTTTCTCTTGTTCACCCTCTCTTTCCCTCCCTCTCTCTCTCTCTCTCTCTCTCTCTCTCTCTCTCTCTCTCTCTCTCTCGCTCTTCCTATCCCGTTCTTTCTCACCCTCTCTCTTTCTCTCTGCCAGCACGTAAAAACGAATTTCACTGTTTCTTCATACATCATCACGATCATAAAATAATAAGTGACTCAGTCCCACCGCTGCGCGTGCCGCAAAGTTCAGGGTGTCAGTGAAACCGGTAAGCGAGTATATCCGGTTTCGCGAAGACGCTCTCTTCTTTATAGCAGTCTTGTTGCAGATATAAAAACAGCATTACAGCCACCGAGATAATTTAAAAAGAACTTTTGCGACCGCAACCACATTGGCTGCTTACCTAATCCACTCGATTAGAATGCTTCACGATCGCGATACCTCGACAAGGTTGCGAGAAATTCGAAATTCTCGGAGGGAATAAAATCGACGATGATATTTTTACGTAATAAAACTACGGTCTCGAATATAAAGAGAGAAAAAATACGTGCGAGCATACGAGAACCTTGGAAACCCCAGTTTACGTAACGTTTCATCAATTCGAGCGAAAACAGTCAATGATTATCCTCGGTGTTCACAGAGAACACAGTTCTTAACAAAATTTGATGACCCTGTGAAACATAAATAAATTATTTTGTTCTCTTACCGTACGAATATTTTATTTTCGTTCGTGAATAAATATATAAATTTAATGAAGCGAGACTCGATACTACGTTCGAGAACAAAAAAGCACATACTTTGATTACGCGACACTTAAAAAAACGTCAAAAAATCGAGTTTGTGTAATTTTTAATTAGTTACTTTAGATGTATTAAAATGTAAATACATATTTGTGTTTAATTAAGTATATGAATAATTTTTGTTTCATCGTGAGAGAAAAAAGGGATCAGCAATGAAACGAGACTCGAACGAAAGCGCGTCGATGTTTTGATAACGAGACACTTTAAATGAAAACCTCGGCGTGAATGTGTTAAAAACAAAACGAATACAGAAAAATGCTGAGTCAGGTGCCCTATTGTAATTTTATGCGACGGAAAGATCATTCTGTGAATATGTATATATTTGCAGAGGAAAAAGTGCTGAGCGAAGGTGGGGCCACCTAGAGGGCAATTTGTATTAGGTTCGGGCTCGTTAGGCAGCTGTGTGCTTCGCGCGCCATCGATAAATACATGCTTGCCATTGAGCGAACGTTTTAGACGATTAAAGAAGCTTGGCTAACCGTCGAGACCTTGGCTGCGCTTCTGGCAGCCAATGCCAGTCCGATAATGAATTACGTCGTAAAAACAAAAAATGTAAAATTTAAAGAAAATGTATTTTTTTTTAAATAAAAATTCACTTTAACAATTTTTGGGTAATTAACGAAGAATTTCGCAACTGACGATTTAAATAATCAGCCTATTAATTTAATGAGATAACTAATTATCTGTTAGAAATATAAAAAAAATCGTTTACGAAACTGACATTTTAAAATTTACTTAATCATCTTTGCCCTGACACCATTCGCGGTAACCAACGCCCGTCTGATAATTAATTAGTTTGTAAGCAAACAACCTCTATAACAATTTTCCGATAATTTTATAATAATTACAAAATTTTCGAACTAAATAATTCCTTTGTGAAATTAACGAACTAATAAAAGTAGCGTTTTAGATTAAAAAGAAATTTACAAGAATTGGCTTTCAAATTTTACGTAATAATGTTTACCTCGACAAATCTCGTAATAGCTAATGCCAATCCGACAATAAAATATATAGCAAAGAATGTTTGAATTTATAAAACTGGATTTTTTTTACGAAAGAGCATTATAACTATTTTGGGTGCTAAAATAAAATTGACATAATAGACAAACGGAGTGATCGGCTCGTTAAAGTGAATGAACTACGGATACTCGTATCCATTAAGTAAACCAAATTTTTAGCTGACCTCGCAAAATTTTCGTGATTATTTTTACCCGCATGAAATAATTATACTTGATGGTCGTTAATTAAGCGAATGTGAGAAAAATTTATTCAGTCACGTCGATGTGTTTAAAGAAGAACGTAAAAGCCCACGAGGATTTTTAAAGTTCGATGACTAATCTCTTATAATAGAAATGGTACATATATCGCAAGGATGAATGCACGATCCTCTTATTGCGAAGGTAAAGCTTAACATTTCTCCGCAGCATCACTCGGTACGATTGCTCTGGCGCACAATACCTCCCCCGATATTGCTGCGCTGGCTCGCCCGGATATGCCGTGAATTCTGTGTGTGTGTGTGTGTGAGCGAGCACTTCGATCGAAACGAAATTAACGACCGTTCAGGCACGAGATCGTAAGTACGGACTTATCGCGGTGACATAAATCAGAGTCGTGCCTCCACGCCCGCGACGACCGTTTTAATTTCCGATAGTAAGGCCACCGGTCGTAGTCGCCACTTGAACCGAAGTTTCCGAATATAAAACTTTGCTTCGCTGAAATGTGAGCACGAAGGTGTGAGTGTGGTGGCCAAAATTTCAAAATGGCAATCGGAAAACCAAAAAAATAATATTTAATTCAAAAAACGAACAAAAATTCATATCCCAAAGTTTTTTACTCGGCTTATTTCGAACTGAACTAATAAAAAAACAGAACTTTTCACCGAACTATTCTAGTTAAAGTATTTCGAAGAGCTTTTCAGTTCAGTTCTTGGAGCGTTTTGTGAAGTAACTTGTTTTGAGGAGCTTAAAGTCGTCGTTGAGCGTCCTCTACGAGATTCTTTTTTTTTCTTTCCTGCTGCTTCGAGTTTCGCTCATCTTTAGTCGCGTCGATGTTCTACATAACGAGAGGGCCTCGTTTGTCTCCTATTTAGTCGGGAGGGCCTTCTTCCGTTCTCTCCCTCGCAACTCTCGGCTATTTACTCCCTTTGCGAGTAATTACGCGTGCTTTAAGTACCGATCAACACGAGAAGTGTGTACGACGAGCTTTATACAAATATATATATATCGAGATATGTGCACTAGAAGTGAATGTCTGGGGTCGTACGTGGGCGCTTTTATCATCAGACACAGTCAACGAGCTTCAATTCGTTCGAGAGACGAAAAAATCTCGTCGGCAGCATCGGATCTTGCAACTGGGCTTGTCCTTTTTTTCTTATTTCCTTTTTTGCTCCTTCGTCGCGACCCGTCGCCGGGTTAAAAGTTTAAATTCATTAAATGGCCAGTACGCTGCCGCGCAGCTCTTTTGCCGTACATCGCGAAGATTTTCAGTCGGCCTCCTGTCGTTGTGAACTCGAATACTCGATATTCGCGCACCACCTATTCTCAGGTGGAGAAATAATTATAGATTTCCAGTTTTTTGGCTATTTTTTAGTCAACGCTTTTGTAAATTCTATTTAAGATTTTACAAATGAATAATGAAGCGAGGCTTACATTCTGGGGCAATTATTTGAAAGGAATAATTGTGCAGGATTTTCCCGAGAAGAAACTTTTTTCAAAATTTTTTATAGAAGTTCATTTTATCGTAATATTAATTTGATGATTTTGGGATTCGAAAATTGCATATCGAAAATCGTTTGCTCTATCAAAACTCGTATTCATTCAATTTTCTACGTATGAAACAGACGTGTACATGACACACGAAACGTTCGCTCGCCCGAAGCACTCGAATCGTAATTGGTGTGACATGTGTCAAGGACGCAGAAGTATTATTAATTGAGAGACGTACCCAGGAATCCCTATGACGACGGGCACCCATCGCGAATATCAATGATTGAAATGAACGAGACGGGCTATAAAAAAAAAGATGTCATCCAATCTTATCACAAAAAATCGATTTCCATTTATATCGATTTGTACTATGTATAGATGCTGCTCGAAATTGATAAGCTAGAACGAGGTTCCTGAACTAACTGTAAGTGGCTTTCAATCAGCTAAAAAGCAGTGATAACTCGCAACCGGACTATACGACGGTGATTCACAGACTCTTCCTAATAACAAAAAATATTACGCGTATCGACTAGCTTCTCGATAGATTTTGGTCCAATTCTAGGTCCAGCTCTAAGAACTCTTTTAGAACGAATAATTAAATTGATTAATTAAAACAATGAAATTAACGGTAAATAAATATTACCAACATTTTATATAATTAAGGTAATAATTATAAATTACTGATCAAAGTGTCGATAATAATTTGATTAGCGTTTTAATCGGGCAAAATCTTCGATGAATATTCATATCCATAAATTCTCTATCACGCATAAATATTAAAACTATGTAGGATAGCTGATCTTCTGATTTAATAAAATGTAACAATGATAGCGACGTCAGCGAGAAAGACGATAATTTCTTCGAACATGGAAAGTGGCGGCTTATCTTCGATAAATCTTTAATGAATTTTCGAGGTTGGGCGAGAAGTCTCGAACTCGAGAAACAACTATCGAACTTGGAAACAACAATGTCGAGTATTTACGAAAATAGTCGCGGAGGTCTCTCGAGACATATCGACATCCTTAACAAAAATATCTCAACCCAAACCTAAATATATCAAGTTCGACAAGGATGCTCGTCGTAAATCGCGATAAAGCTGGACGGTATTCGTTACTGATACAAATAATCGACCACATCTTTGCCAGAGATCACGAAAATATAAGAAGGCGGAATCTGTATAGCTCGAGGCGAACGATAGGACGTCGCGTCGTCGTTGTCGTCGTCGCGGCCGCGGCGTCGGTGGTGCTATCGAGTGCCGCGGCGCGGTGTGACGGCCAGCCCGCGGGGGCGGCGGGGGAAATTAGAGTTTAGTGTGGCGCGAGCCGCGACCGAGTGCGGTCCTCGTGGTGCTCGGACAATACTCTTGGTGCGTTCGCCCTGTCACAATTTTTAAAAGATTACAAAATTATTAAACCCAAACGAAAACAAAGGAAATCTCGCCCCTTTATCACAGGACAAAAATACGTAGGGGTGAAATAAATTACGGAAAACTAAAATTTAATAAATAAATACTACGAGCGACCAAAACGAGTGCATGCGGAAAAAGTTGGTCATTGCGAAAAAGTGCTCTCGTGCGAGTGTTATCGCAGGAAAAAAAAGTTGTGTGAGCGAGTGAGAGCGAGAAAGAGAAAGCTTTTGTGTTTGGTCGGAGAGAAAGTAAGGCGCGAGGATGAGCACGAGAGAGGTTACCCTCGTCGGCGGCTCTCCCTGGGGCTTCCGCATGCACGGCGGCCACGACCTGCATCAACCCCTTCGTATCTCCAGGGTGAGTGGAGTAACCTCACGTTCGTTTCTCTCACTTCCACGAATATATATAATAATAAATACAGACGTTATGGTTATAACGACCATAAGTTATCTAAATTTTTTATTAACAATCATACCCGTATCCAGATATATTTATTTAACTTACTTTATAGCAACAAAAAATACAAAAAATAAATTCTATACTTCGATCGTATAGAATCGATTGTTTTCTATCAATTAAAGAATTAATATAATTTGAATAATGTTTACTGAACAAAATAAATGATATCCGCATCGAAAGACACAAATTTAATCCTAAGTCATACGAAATTTTTTGCTAGAAATTAATTGGAATAAATCCATTTTTAGCGAATATAATTAATTTTCGTGAAATAAAATGATCGAACAAAATAAATAAATTTTCTGGAATTAATGAAAAATTTTATTTTCACGAATTCCAGAAAATATATTTAGTTCGTTTTCTTCATATCCCGCTCGTTTATCCGTGTCGATGATAATAAAGATCTTCGACGCGATAAACACGTTACATGCCTCCGTGCGAACGCGAATCGACGGTATTTAATCGCCTGTAGCGTGTCGTGTACGATCAACAGAAAGTAACGTCAGAATTCTCGCGACACGTTCTCGCATCATCTGTCGCACACTTATGAGCGTTAATATATCGCTGTTCAGGTACTCCGCGAAACTACGTTTAGTGGCATAACGCATATCGTGCGAGCAAAACCGCGGCGTTGGCTTTATGCGCGTTACTATAATACGCGCGAGCGCGACCGTAACGATAACATTTTCCACCAGAGATTAAGCTTGTAGAAAGCATTCACACCCACGCGCCTGTGGCTTGTTTAATGTAAGATATAAACTGGAGTCGAGACCCTTTGAATTAAAAAAAGAATGAAACACATAAAAAAATTGATATACAATTTTTTTTATTATAAACGAGAGATATTAATAATTTTCCGAAAATTATAAACAACACGGTATCGTTTATGGAGGAAAATCGTATTGATAATAATATTTCAAAGAATAATAATTCGTAAATATTCCTTCGTCATAATTTAACGATGAGATCTCGTCGCGATTAAAAAAACGTATATTTTTCTTTCCACAATTGTGAATAATCTTGTATAACCTTATCACGCTGATAACGACTTTTCCAAAGGAGAATGAACTGTAAATATTCCATTACAATTATTTTACTCATAAACGACTCGTTCGATCGTAAATATCGATTTGTTATTATGATGAATAAGTCAGAAAATTGCTCGAACTATCTCTTATCAAAGTACCGATCAGCTATGAAGGTTGAGTATACTCACGCGTGTACAGGTTATGCAAACGCGAAAGACTTAAAGGAGATATCACGAGGCACGTGTGCTCCCCCCACCTTCGGTAAACCCGGAGTACTCGAGACAACGCGATTCTACCGTCGTCGTTCGAAAACTTTAGGGAAGGGAAGTACGCACGCGGATTATACATTTTGTAAAACACATCGTATTTCGGGTGGGAGGGGCGAGGGGAAGAATTGGTACGTGTACTTTTCACGTGCCAAGGCCGTTCGCTCGTCGATGTCGTAACACACAATGTATGAACCAGAACCTGCGAACGAACGGTGTGCCTCGGTATAGCGAAGCTTGTACCGGTTTATACAGAACGGTGAGTTAAATTCTGTTGCGTCGTAAGTATGACCGACATCACCTTCGACGGGGTCACCATGCAACGTTATTTCTTCTTTTTTTTATTAGCATCACCGCGCATTGTTTAGATGCGTCATCGCGGTCTAATTATACGGTGTGATTTGCTTTGACCTCCACTTATATAAGAAAATATATATATATATATGTATATTTATTTATATATACTTATATTGTTACGTTTGTATATTATTGACTCATTATTGTTATATTGATTATTTATATATTATATTAGGTTGGCCAATAAATAATTTCATTTTTTTCTTATAGGTACTCATGTATTAGAAACGTAATTACTTTTTGATCAAACTCAGATTCGTATATATAGCGTACCTACTAATCTAATTGAATTAATAAACGCGTATGTATACCCACATATACGATATATAAATTGATATTAATGTAAATCGATCTGCGTTCATACGACACTGTTAAGGAGAAAAAATGGAGACAAGGACGAGCAGAATGTGCCTGTACGCGCACCCTCACCGGAAACTATTGTATTGTATTCTTCCTCGTCTTATTTACCGAGATGCTAAATTTGAAATTATACTATAGGTTATATCATTCTGAGAATTGAATATCGTAATGATTGTCGTTTTTTTCAATGACAGCGTATGATTTTTTTGATGGCTGAGATTAATCGAGATGTCGATGAGATAATCGAGCGAGGTCACGCGTCCCATTTTATCATTGATTTTCCGGGTTAGGTATATAAATGTCAAATTTGTCACGAGGATCGAATCAAAAAATGATGAAAAAAAAACTTTCGTGTTTCGAACCGGACGCGGCTCTGACCGACAGAATTAATGGTTCGTCACTTCCACGTGCGAGACGCGAGCGATTTCATTATTCTTTTTCTCGTTCTCATCTATGGATCATCCAGCCAGTATCGGTCGCTTTTTGTTCCCTCGGAAGTTACACCGCTCGAACGTTTTATCGGTTTCTCGCGATAAACGACCGGGGGTCAATGTTATACATTGATACGACGCGCTCGAACTAATTGCTACATATTTCTGTACGATGAGAAGAAAGAAAATAATGATTCAGTGGACTTTGTGCAAACATCCGTCGTGAAGAAAAAATACTCATACATCATCGTCTATTCGTGAAATTCAATGCAAACAGTGGGGTTGTCCAGGTCGGCGCAAACTTCTGCGTTTAATTCAAACTTTTGTCGAATTGAATCGCCATCGAGACGATTTCTTCGCCTTTATACACCATCGTATAGTCAATTACGTATCACTGACGACGGAAATATCCTCCTAATGGTAATTATTTAATTCGCAACGATACAAATATTTTCACTGTAAATTTGAAAAATGGAAACAGTTGCACAATCTTCCCAAATTGCACTCATTTATCTCCCACTTTCCACTTCTGCTGTTAATTATTCATTCAATTTCTACCTTTTTTTTATCTACAACGAATGCTGAATATTTGTTGTCGCGATTTTACGGCCCTGAGAAATTTCCTTCGTTTTCCTACACACTCGTTTAGCATTCTCGTCGCGCTCGATGAGGCCAACAAGACAGTAGTTCCTTCGTCCATCCGAGACTCTCGTTGACATACGAGACGATGTGTGCTGCAGCATAGACTGCACCACTCGCATGTCACAAAGACTGCCTTTCACGCACACAGTTTATCGCCACGTAAATGACAGCCACTGTTATATATATTTATATATTAAATTGCCGACGTAAAATAGGGATATATATATGATGTGTCGTTGTACGAACAGCCCTCTTCTTGTGGAAAAGATACTTTTCATCGAAACTATCTCTCTTCCTCTCAAACTCACAGAGTAGACACAGGCGATTTGCAAACACTCCTTGGACCATTGTTTTCTCTTCAGAACGAGACCGTTGATAAACCGAGACTGTCCAACGGTCACTCCGGATGTCGATATAGAATTATTAATAGCCAATAAGGTATGATTTTTTATTATTTTTTTAAATTCATGCACGAGCATCGTTGCAACAAAAGCAACGATAAAGCCCTCGAATAGATCGCGTTTATACGTTTATAAATAAACGTGTAGGTATATAAAGTATCAAAAGATTGAAAGATTTTTTTTCACCAAAAGATTTGAAATTTTCGTAAAATTTTAAATTTTTAGAAAATTTATATTAAAATGTGAACATTTGAAATTAGAATTCGAACTCTATTAGAATATATTTCTCGTGTAAACAAAGAATATCGATGAAATGGAAATCCGACATTCGTACAATAGGAATTTTATAAAATTGTCAATTTCTGAAAAAATAACAATATTTTTATTATGGTTATTGAAAACACGGAAATATTTTTTCAACTTTTGTTCACTTCTCTTTCATGTACCAGTTGGCACTATAGATACGTGCGGATATACATTCGTCGAAAAAGATTGGACAAACGTATCAATGATACACAGTACTCGAAACGGCACGCTGGCTGTATATGCGTTTTTTTTCTCATTTCTCGCGGTGCATATAGTTCGCGATGATATAAACGATGGGATCGGGACACACGTGCCTCGAAAGCGGGACTGAGAGTCTGCCGATACATATTCGCAATGTGCGGCAAAAGCAAATAGGCATAATCGTGCGCGAGCCATACCCAGGGTATCAGGAATATCGCTTTTCGTTCGCACCACGAGAGAGAGAGAGAGATCGACCGGTTCGAGCTTATGACACTCTGAAATTGAAAAAAGCTATATTCGAATTCCCAACAGAGTGTGCAAGCGCAGATCAGAACATGCAGCAATGGTGCGTGGTCGCGGTTTCATCCACGAATAGTTCGCACGATGGACGTTTTAATTAATTCAATTTCGATAATAATCATCACAGTTTCTCTTTGATCCATGAAATGAGTAAAAGTAACACCGACTAACGTGTTGCATTCTTATTAAATCATAATAATTAGCCTCCTACCCGTCGAACAAAAACTTAATTTACAACGAACTTGTATACATTCAAAACAGACTTAAAATTTATTACAATTATAAAGTTCTGTTATAGACATTTAAAAATGATTACTTTTAAATGTTTGAAATTTATAAAAAATACAAAATTTATTTCGAGAGTTCAACGAGACTCAACGATAATTATTCTTTACAGTAATACGAGGGTCGAACGTTGTCGAGTTGAATTTTATCAGCAGCCACTGTATTATCTCGATGTTAACTGTCCTTTTTTTATGATCAACCGCTCGAAAGTCAAACTATATATGTATGCCGTGATTGTATTACGACTTGATAAAGAACCAGCGAACAACGGCGTTACATAAAGCTATCATTGCGCCGGTGGGTCTAGGTCGGTATAATCATCAGCTATGGACGAGACCGCGCGGAACGGGCTCACCTATACGATATGCGCGCTTAGATACGAGAACGTGAATCGAGGTCTCGAAACTTCTACGACGATAAAAAGAAATTGTACACAGAAAGCCGTACGAGATTAGAATGTTAGAAACAACAAATTTCCAAACCTACGAACAAGGGTGTAAAAGCCGACCGAAGAAATACAAAATATTTTATTTCTTAACATTAACGCGTTTGACGCAACACCATTAAACTAATTTTCAATTTTAACAATTTCATTTAATTTAAAAACAATATTATTTTATTTACTCTAATAAAATAACAGTTCGTTAACATAAATCAGTTTCAACCTAATTTATTTTAGTAAAATCAAACCTCGTTAATTATTTTATTTTACTTATTAATTATTCTACATTAACATTTATAATCCCGACAGTAGGATCTTTCCAAAGGAATAAATGATGAAACATCCACGAATCCGTTGTTCCGGTTGGGTCGCCAAAAAATATCAAACTACACTTCCACTACCCGACGATCGAAGTATCAAAAGTTCACCGTCCGCCAAATGATAAATTTCTGCACACATGATACTTCACCCTCGTGCCAGATTACCGAACAAAAATATTCTGCAACGTTGAACCCCGTGGTACAGTGAACTCGAAAGTTGAATAGAATATTTTTTTATTTTTGTATAGGACTAGCAGCAGCAGTAATAGCAGCAGGTGGACAGGGCAAGGATGAAGGAGAAAGAGAAGTGAGCCGAGGATCGAGCATCTCGAGAATAAATTCCCCCTCCCCCTTGCCCCGGTGTACCGGTACGCAGGTGGAGATGGGTCGAGGCGGAAGGATGTCGCACCCACTCGTACACCCTTCATCCAGCGTGTATGCATTTCAGGACACATATATATCTATATATATGGCACGAAGTGCATACATTCTGTAATATACATATATATATATAAATACGTCACACATAAATGTATATATATATATATGTGTGTGTGTGTGTGGGCACAATATATTCGTACTGGGTACAGCGCGTATCTTTTTCCGCGCCCTCCGTGTGAATTATTACGAGAGAAACTCCTCCTACGTCTCGTAATTCTCTTGTTCTCTGTACACTGCGCATAGATGCATGTATGTATATATATATATATATATATACCTGTATATATAGGTGCGCACATACACCAATGCATTTGCACGAGTACGCTCTAGTGCACTGTAACCAGGACGAGGAGTCGAAATCCTTAAATCACTGTCGGATCTACGAGAGTGGTCGTATCGGTCCTCTTCGCACGTACGTCCGAAAAATGTATCGGACGTATCCAAGTCGAAAAATGAAACGGTAAAAAGACAACGAAAAGACCATTCGAATTGACAAATTTCGATAAATTATCGTGGTCAAAAATTCATTGCGTTTTCAATCCTATAAAATTGTTTACAATACGTCGGAAATTTTTCATCAAACTACGTTTACCGAGTTAAACTCACGTCGCACGTTTTACGTAAGACGAATTTTCGCCAAAATGAAATCTCTTCAATTTCCGTAACGGAACTTTATAAATCCGTTTTACGAATAGCCAACCGTTAGCCCGAGAGCGTAAACGATTTCGTAAACTGGCTCTCGGTATTGTCAAACGTATGCTCGCGCGCTCGTCCATACTTCGCGAACTTCGTTCACGTTTGCAAGCTTCTGTACGCATCTGTATGCCGAGCGATGACGAGATGCGCGCAATAATTTTACCGAAATAGACGACGTGAGAATCGAGCGCGCCGAGAGTTAGAGAGCTTTTTCGAGCACCTCCTACCACCTCCGTCCTCTTTCAGGCGTTTCGCGATATACAGAGAGGTGTTACGGATGAAAAGCTCCTGGCGCCGAGGGTGAGTAACGACTGTTCGAGGTTACACCGAAGCGCTCGTAATGCATTTATTACGTATATACTAAATATATATAGATAGATAGATAAATACAGATAAACTATAATAATATACTCTCGTTTTCGTCCAAATCACATTTCCCAGAATTTCTATTATATATTTCGAGGATTCTCGAAAGAGCCGTGACGAATCGAGTACACTCGTATTATTGTGTCACCGTGAGCAGAAACGAGTTTCGTTCCGATTTCGAGCGGAAAGATTTAATTGGATGCGAGCAAAGTTACTCGTACAAAATTAAAGCTCGATTAAAGCTCGTTGTAATTGAACGGAAAATGAATCAAATTTTGTACATGAATTGAAATTTAATTTGTTCAGGTCGATAGTTTAATTCGACATAAAAATAACACGACACGGCCAAAAGTTGTGAATCGCTCGACGATCGGTGTCGAACGAACAATCGGCTAAGCTTTTACAAAAACTATAGGTTCGTTTAATAAATCGGTATAGATTTATATCTCGGGGATTTATAAAATCATCGTTAATTCGTAACGGGAGGGTCGCTCGTATAATTTCGTGAATGTAAAACGATATCATTGGGAGGAATGGAAACAAACGAAGACCGACACGCACGCGAGAAAATTCATCGAAGGCGGAGATACGTATCAGCGGCGATAAAGTGATAACTGAATTTTATACGCGCGACCGGGAAAAAAATAATCCGAAATAAATTGGAAAAAAAAAGTAAATCGAAAACACTTCGAGAGAGAGTGGATTGAATGCGGTTCGTTGTGCGCTAGGAGCCTACGCGGGGCACTCTTCCTCCACGAGGCAATTTAAATCGGTGACCTGTACGTGTCGTGAACGCGTTATATTACACGATCAGATATAATTGATGGTTCGCAGAGTGAGAGTGAGAGAGAGACAGCGCGAGGGTGGGAGGCTGTGGGGAGGGCATAGAGATTGTGCGACAGTGTTGATGGGTTGAGCAAATATATATATATATATATATAAAACTTGTATACTCGAAGCTCTACATACTCCCGATTAGGATCAATTATTCAACCATCCATCAATTTCTCACCAAGCGTCGATTCTATCGACCCAACGCATTCGTGACTCTCTCTCTCTCTCATTTTGTTGCTTTTCTATGATTCATCGTATACGATTATTGAACAATCGATCTCTCCTGTCTAGCCGGCTGAATGAATCTCTCTATCTTTCTCTCTCTCTCTCTCACTTACTCTTGTTATAACGATGACTCTAATAACTCTCCTAAAATACATCGATCGCGGTCGAGACTCTGTCACACTTTGCATCGTTCGTAGACAAAAATTGACTCATTTGATTAATGTAAACGTTTTATCAACGAATTCGTCACGAAAACGATAACGCAAAGGTCGTTTTAATAAACATTAACGCAATATAAATGACATTTGTGCGAAATCAATTGTCATCGTTCGAAAATCTTGTTTGCTCATTGAATGTTATCATTATTTTATAATTATTTTCGTACGTACTTGCCTCATTATTAATTCACCGGGTCACGAGATTGCCATGAATTTGTTCTTCGTCTCGCGTATGAAAAAAAGCGTTCGACCTTGGCAAAAGTGTCAAATCCGACATGCATACGTCGTTCGCGACCAACGTGGCAACGTTCCAGAGATGGACGACGATATAATGCTGGCTAATGTGCGCTCGCGAGAGGTGGAGCTGGGAGAGGGGGTGGCAATTAATGTGCATTAAAGTGACCGCGTCCTATCAAAGCTTACGTAACTGGCCACATCTCTGTATGATATGACCTACATTAACACCCTCAATGAATCGTGACCAAGTACGTGCCCATATAGATGTACGCATAGCTATATAACTACACAAGTACATATATAAATAATAAGCTTATATATATATATATATATATATATAAGCCTGACGTCATATACTGCTGAGCCAATTACCTTTCATGTCCAAGCTCGGTGCATACGTTTATTTTTCTGGATGCATATAATTCATAAATTTTCCCCTCATTTCCAATGATAATAAATAACGGTGATTATCATAAAAAAATCCCGGAAGTTGCAATTTTATCGAGCCAAAACTGTCATAAAGTGTTTATTTTTTCTCGATCGTTTCATCGTTGCAACGATTATCCACGAGCTTTTAATGGGACTTAATATTTTTACGAGGTTGTAAAAAAAATAATGTCCAACTTCAAAAGTATGAAATACACTATGGCTTTTAAGGTTCTAGTTGAAATATATATCGAAGGCTTCCATCGTAACGCCATAGTTTAATTACTAGCATCAGCGTTTAATTGCACGTTTCGTCGAATTCTTTCGTCATCGAGCCGCAATACGTATATCTATACCGAGAGATTCTCGCTGAAGAAAATAGTGCCCAACCCTTTCACCGGTACTTGGCAATTTTTCACATTCATGTCACGGAGGGAGTCCCGAGGGTTTAACTGTATTATTCAAATGTAGCTGTTGGACTCGTTTCATAAATGCATGTACAATATGTAGTAGTGTTAATGGCAGATATGGAATGTCGAAAGAAAAAGGGAGAGAAAGAAGTCTTGCTCATAAGCATGAGTATGGAATTTGCAAGTGTTCAACCGGACCGCAATTAGTGGAATTACCTTACGTCGACATAACATGAATATTTATATATATATTTGTTCATCTCACGTCGAATAAAAATATATCGTTAATTTAATAGCAATTTGTCGGGTGCAAGCTCAAAGAAGTAAATTCTCACGGTTTTTTATCTTTTGACAACAAAATTGGGACGAACCTAGAATAAGAATGTGATATTCCAATTGTATAGGAAATTTTAGATTACGAAACCTCGTTACGAAGTCTTTTCGAACAAGGAACAAAATCCACTCCCTTAAGGTGCCGATGGTCCGAGGTGATGATCCCCGTCCGAGAGTTAAGGTTGCTCGAGGGGACCAAATTTAGTTTTCGTATGAAAAGACTGTAATGCGAGGTTACGAAACCAGAAATTTCCCGTACAATACGAACATCTCGTCGTCGTTCCTATTTTTCCGCTATTTGTAGGTGGAAAAAGTGGATTTTCAGGTTTTCCCACGACGAAATGTGACAAATCGAGAATAAGCAAAATATAAAAGGTTTATGTAGGGATATAGTAGGGAAAAACAAAAAAGATAGGTAAAGTATTGCGGGCGTAAGAATTGTTCATTCACTTGAAGAGGCTTTTTTCTCCTTATGCCTCTCATTCTCTCTCTCTCTCTCTCTCTCTCTCTCTCTCTCTCTCTCTCTCTCCCTCTCGCTCTCTCTCTCTCTCTCTCTCGCTCTGTATCCCTCGCACTTCCTCTTGCTATTTCACGAGAATACTGATGGTCGGGGCTGCTGTAAAATAACGAGTACCGACACGTTTACGGGCGAGCAAGCTGGTGCGAGCCCACCGGAGGCTTTCATTATACCCCGTGTGGAAAGTCTCGTCGACGTCGTCGACGTTGACGTATCTACATCGCGACGGTAATTATCATCGATCGAAGAAAAGTCACGAGAGGCGAGTCTCTCTCTCGTCCAACGGACTAACTTCCGTGTTCGACAACCTTCGCGACATGGCGAAATCAAGAAAATCAATCCAGTCCATTTGAATAAAATTGATCTAAAGTACAAACGGAATATTAAACGGAATAAATGAAAATTTATTGCGATTAATTGATATTTGCGATCCTCGCCATTGAGAATTCCGCACCGTGCCCCCATTGTTTTGTTCGTGTCAGATCGACCTGAATTTGAATTAAAAATGGAATAAAAGATTATACACATATTCTTATCAATTTTCCATCGAATGCTCGTACAGGAAAAAAAGCTGCACCTTGGATCACGTGCCAAGGTCGTTCAAAATTGTATTTGACCTTGACGTCATTACACTCTATCAATTATTGGTTAGGTATAACGCGTCTACCGCTGGGTGTGGCGTAATAATTACAAGGTAACGAGAACTCGGCTACGAGTGAACCAGCTAGGAACGCCATTTCCCATTTCCTGCAGTGCGTCCATCATGCAGTTTTTTATCTCGGTCTCACTGTAACGAAGACGAAGAAGTAGAAGAAGAGAAGCTCACTCGCGCCCACTTATACTTCCGTTCACGATCTACGACAAGCCGCCACGCGACGACGACATTGGCACTCGGGCGTGACGTACACGTCCTTGCCGAGAACTCTCTCGATGCAGTGTGTATGTCGAGGACAACGACCCAGAGGAGACTCTCGTGACCCCGGAATCGCGAGTTACGAAGGTCTCGTGAGACTCGCTAGACGCTATCCGCAACGCATACGAACAATACGCAATTGCTAATTTATTCGAATTGCAGGAAAATTTTATTTTCCCATTTCCAAAAATCAAAATATCGCGAAAATAAAAATACAAGTTAAACAATTTGGCTCAGAAATAGAATACTTTTGTTTGTGCGAAAGGAATTGTTAATTATAGGATTAATAGGCATTATTATTATTATTATTATTATTATTATTATTATTATTATTATTATTGTTGTTGTTGTTTTTGTTATTATTATTATTATTATTATTATTAAACCGGTTCGAAAAACACGAGCATTTTAAGACAATAAATTTGTATTTAATTTCTCACGAACATAATTTTTTTCGGTCACGCTATCTCGAAGAAAACAACAATTTACCAACAATTTTACGCGCAATTTTCAGTCTCTTCTTGCACCAGCATTTGCGTAGAAGCAGCGGAGGATTTTGCCGAGACTCTGCAGCACGGATTGACGTATAGTTCGAAGAAATTGTGAGAATTCAACGACGGTCTATGACGAATCTTCGTCCTCCATTCGACGATCGATTTTCTCGGTTTTCTTTTCCCACCGCCTCTCAGCTTCGGCTTATTTACCCGACGTTTCTTTCTCATGAGCTTTCGTCTTACCGGACGAACGATCAACCGCCTTTCCGTCGTTTGCCTATTAGTGACTTTTTTCTTGGTCTTTCTTCCTCCCAGCGCAGGATCATCGCCCTTGCACTTCAGGAAATATCGACCACGACGTTTTTTCATTATCCCGAACTCGACGCTGCGCTTCAGAGCGGCTATGACCTGAATCAAACCTCAAGAAACAAAAATTACAATTATTTTAATTTGATTTAAAATAAATCTATAATTTTACACTCTTTTGAAAGATTTGATTTCGATTTTCGTAAATTATTATTATTTTAAAAAAATATAATTAATTGTGAACTAATGGTTAATCCGCGAAAAAACGTAATCGATTATTTGTTAATCGTTTAACCTCTCGTTTCGGTGCAGTTTGACATCCAACATCGGTTATGTAGTCGACAATTTTTGTTATGGTACATCCATCCTCGTTTGGTAAATTCTTCATTGCGGATAATACGAGACTGACGATACGAGCCAGCTTCTTTCTCGCATTATATCGTGATCCGAGTCCCTTTATCGCCATTCTCGTTCACGATTCACACCGAACAAACTCGTCGATTTTGTAACGATATCAATTACCGTCGCCCATGAAACTTGGAATTTTTTTTCGATTCTCCAAAATCACCGAAAGTCACTTTTCTTTCTTTCATACTTGAAGTTCGCAGCTTTAACAGCTCGCCGAATTGGTCACTCATTGCAGATACTAGAGGGTAGAGTGGATCAGCAACGCTCGACAAACGTTGAAACCCCGAGAATTGGTTCTGCGACATCTGAGCGGCCAAAGGGTGAACTATTTTGTTTCCTTAAAAAAATCACAATTTTTGAGATCTCCCCACGGGCACAAAAATTGAGCTACCCGGATGTTCCTGGGCACATTCTTCTCGTCTCGGCGAACTCTTCAAAATGTTATTCGTGTAATTTTCTGTCGGACGAACCAGAATGGAGATACATCGCAAAACCTCGAAAAATCGACTTTTCGCGATACCCATTAAAATCAGCAATATTGAATTCCGGTAAATTTTATTCGTTTCTCAAGCTCCTAAGGGCCTATGTCGATCGAAAATTTCCCGTACAACAAGAAATTCACGGTTCTGTTTTCGATTTTTCAGAATTTATCAAAAATGACGTTAAATTTCGTAAAGTACTTACCTAAAATTTACGCAACTTTGTTGTACTGGTTGGTTCTCGGCTCGTGTCCTTTGCGTGTTAAACCTACAGCTGGATTTACCACTCATCCGAAATACTCATCGCGCGTTATATACCCACGGGCATTTCGAATCACACCAGATTTCGATCCACGCCGGTGTAATACAGCTCCAAATCCGCGTCTACGCCGCGCTCTCCCTCGTGGATTCCGAGAGATTACGAGAGGCTAGAGAACGCGTTGCTAGGGGCGTGTATATACGCTGCCATCGAGACAATGCCCGCTTCCTAACTCCTGGTTAGCACTCTCGCTGCTTCTGGTGTCGGTATTATTGCGATAGAAATCAACGGCTCTCTCTCTCTCTCTCTCTCTCTCTCTCTCCCTCTCACTCTCTCGCTCTCTCTGTACGCCGGCTGGAGATCGCAGTTTCCAACGATCCAGTGGATTGTGCTGCTGCAGCTACATACATATAGCTATATAATTAATTTGTCCTCTCTATATCTACAATTTACGGTTTATCATCGTTTTGTTGGTCGACGGATTCTGGGCAAACAAATAGTTTAGAGATAATCGGCATCAACCGGCGGATCAAAATAGTGGTGATTAACTTTAAGAAACGATCGATTTTAGGGACGTGGGGCAGGGCGAGACGGGCATGTGCTAAATTGATTATTCATGTATGATGGATATAGTGATGAAATTTCATAATTAAATAAATCAAATCTAACGTTGTGTCAAATGGTGTTGACAAGGATAATCGTTATGATTGCACGAGAGAAATGCAATCCTAGCGGAATAATTATCATTTTAATCGACGTTTGTGCGTAGAGCTGAATTACAATACGCCAGAATTGATCGATTATGGTCATTAATAACATTCATCAATTGGGTCTAAAAACATTTGTCGGTTTCGAATTGATATAATTTACCAACTGCAAGTTTAAAAAATTCATCAGAATCAAATTGTAAAATATTTAAATTTATTGATCAATAATTAATAAATGTTAAGTACCGTCGGTACATAACATTTATTTCATTATCTTGATTATCATGATTATTCATTATCGTTAACAATCTTTAAGGTTCTCTCCGCAACCATAATTCATATCGTACAGAAACTACCGCTGTGACCCTTGGCCCTTACAATACGCGACAAATACACGCACGAGACAATACTAGAACAGAAGACCCTAATATCGTACCATTACGGGTATAAATGGGGGCATATTACGTTGTTAATTATGCCACACACGTGCTTGCACTTGCAGGGTGCTTATGATATATACGATCTCTCGTTATACAGACGTCTAACCTCCTATCTCACCCTATCGCACGTCATATCTATATACAACACGATAAAACCACCCTACCTAGAACACTTTTTGTTAACCAACCGTAATTTTCTCAAGCCCAAAGAAATTTCACGTCTCTATCAAAATTATTACATCCCCGAACTTCCATGCGTATCAAGCCTTCCGTTCTCGAGTTATAAAAATTTAATTAAAATTCTTCAAGCACGAATTGATCGCCTTTGTAAAATATTTAATAATTCTCCATCTCCGGCGAAGCTTCCGTGCCAAGATATCATACCGGACTGTGAAAATACTTTTCAATCCTCTTTACAAATATACCGGAATTCTAATGCCTATATACATATATATATAGCCTTAACAAGAGTTGGAAGAACAATAAGCGTGCCTGGTCTTCCGACCCAGATCTCCTTCAGCAGCCAACTGCTACTGGTCCAACTGAGATATATGTATAATACAGATAGTCGTGCATTGCAATCGCGCTATTCGATCGGACCTAAATCCCCGAGGAATTCCAACAACGCTCGAGTCTCTTGCGCACGAAAGCTCTCGACTTATACCGGTTCACGTAGTAACTCTTCGTATCATGTATATATGTGTATGTGTGTGTGTGTGTGTGTGTATGTGTGTGTGTACGTATAGCTATAGGAATTGGCGCTTAGCTTAGCGTTTCACCAATTCCTCTCTCGGGGAGTATAAGAGAGTTCGTTCTGGCGTGAACCACACCTCATTCAATCTTTCGACAAAACGATATCGGTCTGGCGAGCGAGACACGGATTAAAATTATGATAAAACCGTGTTCCGACATCTCGCGAAGGAGATTACGAAACTTCCGGACAAATCCGGTCTTTGGATTAAATGGATTAAATTCAATCGGGTATACCGGAAATATGTTTTTTTAACGAAAGAGAGTGAGTCATTTACTACTAGTTACTCGCCGTTTGAAAAGTGTATAACGATTTACCTACTTCGTGAATACATGGCATTGCTGAAAAGTAGGTGAATCAAATATTATCAAATTTGTCGAATGATTTTTAACAATCGTGTGGCTATTTGGACAATAATAATAATATTCAACAGATGTGAAACAAATCTGTGAAATGCCTTTGCTCGAAAACGTGTCCATCCCACTAATTTCAGAAAATCAATTTTGCAAAGTCGAAATTCAATCTTCCTAAAAAAAAGAAATATATACATATATATATATATCTACCTCGTAGAGCGTATAAAACAAAGTCCTCAGAGAACGTACAAATACGGTGTAGTAAATAGTCCAAGTTGTACGTGACCAGAGAAGAAGGGAGAGAGAGAGAAAGAGAGAGTGGGAGGAATAGGGCCATAAAAAAATGCAGCTCGTAAGATACACAATGTCGGTATAGAGAGCGATATTAAATGCGGCTAGGTCGAGACCAGTGGCCAAGAGTTCCTGCAGTGTGGGTGACATGCAGAAGTAAAACGAGAAAGAAGCTCCCTGGACAGCGCTGTGTGAAAACGTTCCAGCTTGCATCCCTGCAAGTCTGGTTGCCTAGCACACAGGGGCAAATACCAAAAAGAGCTCAACTGGCTCCTGTCCAACGCGTATACGTTCGCAACGATGTGTATATATCACCATGAACAAGAATTGGAAAGTGGTGGTAAATTGGACCACCTCCTCCCTTGGGCTGTCCAGAGGTAAATCTCCTCTAGTGTGTAAATACAGGGTGTCCAATTTTAATTTATCGATGGAAATACGTCAAGAGAAAGTAGTCATTTGAAAAAGAAAGAAACCCATGAAACTTTGCTGATTTCGAAGGAGGCAAATGTGAAGGTTAAAAGATCGTATTTTAGAGCGCAGTGTGTCCCTGTTGCGATAATAAAGGACTCCAAAACCAGTTTCATTTTTGATCGGGCATTGTTGATTGGATAATGCTCATGCAGGTGGTATGTTTTCAGAGGCGGTAGATTTCTGTTTAAAATGCAGCACACTGTACATATACATCTATGTATATGTCTGTGTAGGTACATGTCCGTATTTATGTGTCGGAAATTCAACGCTTCAAGTGATAACCCGCTTCGTGAAATACATTTGACGCACTCGAGTATAAGCACGTGTTGCTCGAAGCGCCTCTTCGCAAAAAGGTTCCATATCTCTCGTTCTCTCTCTCGTTACCTCGTCCGCTGCCCTGTCAAAATATGTGAAGCGCTGTCTCGCCTAATCTCACGTCTGCTCTCCCGTGGGCGCTTTTTCACTTGCCCCGCTCTCTGGTGACGATGAATATTATTTTTGCTGGAAAACATTTATATCAAGTGCATGTAGGCGTACGAGCTAAAAAACGCTTGCAGGCGATTTGGTGAAAGCACCGAGAGTTGATGCTCACTGTCGGATAAATGTAAAAGTTTTCACGTCAACACAGCAACCAACGAAATTATGATACCTACTTGAAAAATATTTCAAAAGTGTGCAATATTTTTGTAGATAAGAAAACCGAAGATTTTAATTTCTTATTATCGTTAAAAGAATGAACTGTTCCTCAAATATAATTTATATGACGAACTACGAGTATTGTAACGTACGTGAACTATATGGTCGATATTAGATCATTACGCTCGCAATGCGAATAATCTCTTTTCATCGTGTCTTCAAATTTCGATGAACCCTTTCCAACATCGAATCTCCACACTTACCAACCTTTCCTCATTTTCTTTTTCCCATTGTACGTTCTCTCGGTTCGTACGGACATAAAGATCGTAATTACATTTTACTACGAGCAACGATGTTTTTTATAATAGACCGAAACACTTACCAGTACGAAGTTTACGGACGACGAGAGCAACAGCCATACTCCCATCATTCGTGGGGCAAAGCGCGGACGGCGAGGGCGCTACTGCCGCTCTAATGCAATGACTATATTTTACCGTTTTTTCTCGCAGCACGGCTGTATATGGACGATAGGAGCGCCGCAGCGGTCGGCCGGGGAATTACCATTGAGGAAGACGAAGCTTACGCCACTGTGTACATCGCACGACAAATGTTATCGTTGTTGTTCGTGTTCCGAGAACATTTTTAGTAATTGATCGACATCGCGTTGTCTCATCGATATATACAATCAAAAAGTAAATGAAAAACGTTCACAATTGGCGCGGCAACACGGTAGTCGACGTTTTTCGATAGATTTATTCGCTTTATCGCGGCTCGCCAATGAAACTGTTTTCGTCGAAATCGCTGCGGGCGGGAAAAAGGGCCGCCATTATTTTAGTACCGTTGAATAACGAGAGAGAATGAAAATGGACGCTCAGCGAATGTTCCTTTGTCGAATGTTCGACCTCGGTTCGTAACATCGTAAACAAAAATGTCGACCATCGAGTTTTTACGTTTAATTTTTTTTTTGACATAACAGTAAAAACGTAAATAGAACGTCAGGATTTTTTAAGCGATCTTCCACTCATCGGTAACGAAACGCTCGAAAACATCTCGTATAAATTACATTTACGACGCGCACAAGGATCGTTCAATCATTCACAACGATATTTTATTATCGTCTGGGCTCGTCGGCGGACGCTTCGAACGTTCAATTTCCCGGACAATATTTTACGCAATTCAACGCGAACGATAAAAAGCAACTTAACCAAGCCGTCATCGAACTTTTTTTCACAAACATCGAAAGTTTCGACTTTTTCTACGATCTTTCGCCTATCGTTGAAATAGAAAAAGTTTAAACCAATGTTTCTCACGAAAAAAAGTAAATTAAACAAATACACTTTCGATTTTTTGCATGCTTTAGCACGTCAATGGTAAAAAAGTTAATAAATCAAGCGTCCATCGAACTTGGCTAAAAAAAATTGCTGGTAACATCCTTCATTTCCTCGACGATCCTTTCAACGATTCGTAACGGAATGTCATAATATCCCGAACGTGACGATGAGACGATGTCAACTTCGTCATCGGTCTCCAAAATGGCGATCTTCGCCCTCTCTCTCTCTCTCTCTGTCCCTAATGCACGTAAATTTATCTTGTTCATCTTTTGCTGATGTGACTGATCATATATGCACTCTATATATACATATATAAATAAATATATATATGAATGTATATAAACACGAAGTATAGTGGCATTCCTTGGGGTCAGAGGCGAACGGCTATACGAGCCACTCTGCGGTTCATTGGTCATTCGGTGAGTCGATGAGTCATCGAGCTCTCTCTCTTTTTCTCTCTTTCAATCTTTCTTTCTCCCTCTTTATGTCGATGGCAACAAAACTCCGGCAGCACCGTACGAGAGAGAAGGAAAATATTAACAGAGGCGGCCCTGTATGAACATTTTCTCCCTCGACTGTTAGTATCGGTGTTAGAGAAGGAAAAAGGCTTTTTTCAGAGATGGAACGATAGAATGAGGAGGGTGTTAGAGAGGGAGGGCGAGCGAGAAAGAATGAAAATAAAATAAAATAGCGAGGGCTCTTGGCTTTGAGACTCGACGAGAGTTCCGATCGCTTATACACGCCCGCATATATCGCCCTCCGTGGCGGAGACTCGGGGCCCGTTCTTCACGCGAAAGTCTTTACGTGCTTTCTTATACTTGGCGACACAGAGCCCCGTGTATGTCTCGTACGGCGCGGGCGTGTTGCCAGGACGGTAGCATGGCGCGGCGAATACCCCAAGTCGATTGTATCGGACTGTTGTGATTTATTGATAGAAAATTAGTGAAAAATATATTTAAACGTATATTTCGATCAATATATTATTTATTTATTTGTTTATTTGGTGATTGTCTGTTTATTTTTTATTTATCATTTGTTTATCAATTATTTATTATTCTATTTCAATTCAAAATGTCCACAAGAAACTTGTTTTAATAACTATTTTTAATTAATAAATATAATTCAATCGAAACAAAAATAAAATACCTATATCGTGTTTTTCGAATAAATAATAAATAATCGTTTATTCAAATAATTCGTATTCATTTTCCTCGGTTAATAAAACGAGATTTTTGGTCGCACAAATTATTTCACTATGGTTTCTTTACTTTCAATATTACCGCGTCTATCGAAATATTTACGAAATATTTAATCGAAGACCTTTCACGAGATATTTTTTCAGCGGAGAGTCTTTCAAAACGTCGAAATTTCTGATCACCGACCAATTTTTTCAAACGTATTTCTACGATTTTCTCAATATCGTATCGGTTTATCTCTTACCACAGCATTGAAAAAAATTTTACGTTCCTCTGGCACGAACCGTATTTATCTATCACGGAGGTGACACACCGTCTAGCGTTATCAAAGATCCGTGACAAATTGACTCGGTCGTCTGTTCTTTTTCGTTTTCTTCGATGACGTCGTCGAGTGCCCGAGATATATATCTGTCCCTAGAGGGGCTTTAAATCAAACGGCGTTGGCCCGCTCTCGCTCGCAATTAGCCGGAGGTGTATATACATACGGAACGAGGGAAAAAAAGGGACCAACTCCTGTAATGCTCGGTTTTACGCCATGCCGCGGCTGGCAAATGGCTTTTTAACGATCGCGAAAAATTCTCAGGTGCGTAACAACCGTAACGGATTTTACGCAGATGCTACGCACGCTATACATATATTTACATTAACGTCGATGAACTGTTTTTTCAAGCGTATTAAAAATAACACACACATTTATCTGACGTCGACGAACGTTATGAAAAAAAAAAACTTGAGATATTATTCTTACGAATATTTTCGAATCTTCGTAAATCCATATCGGGGCATGTGCCTCTCAAGGTCTCTTAATTAGTCTCAGCTACGATTCAAGCAATTGCTTTCTAATGCCTCTTTCTAATCGCCGATTTAGACAAAATAAACAATATAATAATTTTCTATTCTGTTCGTTTTGTTCTTTTATTCACGCCTCTCAATTTTGTTTAATTATCAATTAAATGACTAATTAGCGATTTTGATCAAATGTTCCAAGCATCGATCGTCGTTTTATTTTTATTTTTCGAACAGTTTATCATCGATGAATAAATTACTTATTTATAAATCAATAAATCGGCGATCCATCGATCGACTCGTCGTATGAATCATTTTATCGATTTCTCAAAATTCTTCCGAACGTCAAGATCAAGTGTAAAGTTTAATTCGCGAGTGTAAAATCCAAGAATCGAATCGATAAATAAATGGGACTTTTCCGGTTTGTACGGCCCTGGGTTAGTCCCATACGCGTCTTACGGCTGCATGAAACGAGTCGTGTTGTCGTTTCTCGAGCCAGTGGCAGCGATCGTTCGCCCGAGCAAGATCGTCCCGCCGAGTTCCGGGCGCGACACGGATATGTCCGAGAATTTTTTCAAATTTTATCCATAATCACGCGATATAAAAAAGAATCAAACAAACGATTTTTCGATTTACCGATCGATTGGTGAAAATCGTGCAAATTAAAAATTGACGAAAACAAAATTTTGAAAACCACAAAATTTGAAACCCGACTGCCGCAAGCCCTAGAATTCTATCGGGATGAAACAAGAGAGGGAAGAGTCGAGATGAACGAACAGGAGTGACAAAAACTCGGGTCTGTTCGTTCAGGGCGAGGTGGGAGGGGAATTGCATCGAGTTCGAGATCGGGTCGACGAAAAAACCAACACCCGCGTGTACAGTTTACATACATAAATATATATCTATATATATATATATATCTGTATATTAACTCACAGATACACACGTGACGGCCGCGGGACAGTGAACACGGACTTCTTACAGTCAGATAAGCTTCGGAGTTCGCGCGTGACGGTCGACCGAAACGTCAAACTCTCACCTCGTCCTATTCTCACGTTTGTGTCTCGCCTATGCGTCAATACGCACGTGGTACCTGTCAAACAAAAAAATAGATCGAAATACGAAATTTCGAATTACTCGATATCGATCGATTATTCATCGATTTTCGATAAGGTTCGGTTTTTTTCTCACGCTCGAATCTTCGAATGGTAAATTATTCGATAAATTGAAGGAAAAAAAGAAATAAATAAAAATTTCAATTTCGAGTTCGTCGATGACGATCGATTATCTATCGATTTTCGAATGCACAAGTTTTTATTCGCGCGAATTGCGAAACGTGAATTTTCAGATTTTTACCCGCGTTGAAAATTCACGGGTGAAAGAAAACAAACGTATACGGTACAGTTTTGATTCGTGGTGAGAGTGATATGGGCGAGGTCGACACTGCGCGAGGGATGATCCTTTAAAAGGTTCGCAAATCCTGAAATCTGTGCGCGACGGATTTCGGAAATATATTCGCGGTCCATTGAGAATATATATATATATATATACATGTGTGTGCGTGTGGGTGTGTGCGTGTGTGTGTATACGCATATACATAGAGACAGAATTTAAAACACGAGAGAAAAGAGAGAGACAGACCGTGAGAATAATCTTGAAGCGATTTGTGAAAATGGTTCACACGAGTTACGCACAATGGGCTTGCCTGCCCAGCACTTACCGAAAAAAGGTTCGTAGGCATTTTTTATATTTTTTGTAAATGTAGATTCAATAAATCCTGACGAAGGACCAAACGAGCGAAAGAAAAATCAAAATTTGACGAAATTTATTCCAATAAAATAATTTGTCGTAAAACGTTTTTAAAATAATAATTGTAACGTTTTTTACACGTTTCCAATAATTCAATATAATTATTCCGCTACGATAAATATCAACGTCTTCTGAGAGCGATCAAAATTTCCAAAATTGTTCAATAATAATCGAGTACGATGTACAGATTTTTTTAATTCAATGCAAAAAGTAATGCGTCGTAGTAAAATTAATATAAAAATTGACGTTTAATCGACCGTCGTTACGTCGGGTCTTCGTCGAGATGGCGCAGCTGGGCGACCAGAGCTTTGAAGCCGTCGCGACGCTTCCGGCATTAGACTTTTCACCGTCTCGTCGATTCACGCGAGCGCACTTACAGTACCTCTTACGTGCATACATATAGATATATCGAAACACGCGATAAAACGTCTCGAGCCCCGTTCGTACGAAATATATATTACTACGTGCGCACTCGCGGCCACGGAAAAGGCGGGTAGGTACTCCGTTGGATATATGCGCACCCAGATATCTTTGAAGTTCTATGTATGGCCTATTATATACTCTACATATGTATTTATCATCTCGTGTCACACACATGCAAAAGTGCATTGTAACGATATAGACGGACGGACAGACACACACACCCATACGTCATACACACCTATACATATATGTCCTATGTATCCGCCTAGTAAAGCCGGCGGTGATTTTCTCACCGTGAGAGTTCTCGATAATCCGCACAGGCACTTTGGAAACACCGAGAGACCGCCGCGACGTACACTGTATATATGTCTAACAGCCGCACGATTCCACAGTGATTACGCCGAGTGCAGTGCGAATGCAACATGGGCCCATTTTGCAGCGCTAGATGCACGCCGTTTAATATATATATGTGTGTGTGTGGGGGGGGGGGGATATATATGTTTGTATATGTGTATAAATGTATATCCTTTTTTCCTCTGGCGGGACTTTTATCGGCGTGAGAGCAAACACTTACACTATACATATATATATATACATATATATATTTTAGTAATATGTTTCCTGGGTTTTTATTTTATGTGTATGATCGCTTTTTCCGTTTTAACACCCCATGCGGCGATCTTGTCGTAAGCCCCGGCACAAAAATGGCGCAATTTCTGTTAATACTTTGTGAAAGGGGATATTTTATTCTTCGAACTTTACTTTAACTCGAGAAGAAACTTTTACCGGCTATTATTATTATTAATATCGCTCTTATATTATGTTTGTAATTAAGATAGGAAAAGCGTGGTGTCGTTGAACCGGTTTTAGGATATTGCACGGAATCTGTAGGGAGACTCTGATGTGCTGATAGTATACATCCATATATATACATCCATATATATATACATATGTGTGTGTGTGTGTGTGTATGTATATAAATTTATATACGCTTTGCTTATCCGGATCTAATTATCTCGAGCATTTCAGTGCCCGGCACTATGTCAGTCCTCCACTGAGTGAGACACTGTTCTCTCCTCGTGAATTCCCTCGATAATACGATAGAGGGAGGGAGAGAGAGAGAGAGATCTCGACGAGTATATATATATACATAGACGTATATCTGTATCTACGTGTCGGTATTATATGGCAAAGTGCACGATCTCGTCGGCATTGCGCGAACGAGCTCGAAATCTACGCTCGCACCGCGTCGGAGTTTCCTTTTTACCCGCGGGACGGTTTACGTTAGATACCCTCTTACCATAGCTGAGGTATTCATTTCTCTTTCTCTCATTCTCCGACCGTTTTTCTTCCTATTTACAGGCTCGTACCACGTGTGCTAACTAAATAAATGGATCTAGACACGCCTTGCATTTGGAACTTTTTTGCGGCGAGTTGAAAAAAAAAATCTCGCGCCATTTATTTATTAATAATAAATTTTTATAATATGGTGGTAAATTGCAATTGATAAATCGATTATAATAACTAATAAAGTATGGCGAATGATATTAATAAATTGGAGGATAAAACGAACTTTTAGTATTGCAAAATACATCCGGTTGTGGCGGAGCGATACTATCGAGGGCGAAAGTCGGTATAGCTCACCGCGGCCACTTATATATGTGACTATCGGGGCAATGTCTCATTTCATTTTTCTCCCATGTACCTATAACGTTACGGAAGCCTATAAACATCGAGCGGCGCTCCGCGCGTAACGAATAGCTCGAGTTCACACGTAAGGATACAAAATGTCGGGTTCGAGAAATAAAGGAATTTTTTTGCAGATATAAAGGGCGTTCCGTTCGCTCGATTGGTTCGAGAATAATGTAGAGTACGTCCACGGGTAATGATATATCCGAGGACGAAGGTGGAATTCTCAACTATCGGTTTCATTATGAGACTCTGTATAATATATCTCGATCATTGTTACAGACAGAACCGATATTGATTTCAATATTTTCAATAAATTATTCACTTTTATAAATTTGAATTAATTATCGATTTGAACATTTTTAATATATCATTTTTTTTACACGAATCATATTTTTTAGCTGGTAATTTTTTCAGTTTGGAATTAAATTCAATATTTGATGATTTTAAAAGGATAATATTTTGTTTAACGATTCGTACTGTATTAGCATAAGTATTGTTGTTAATCGTTGGTTTTCATAATAAAAATGTTGAAATCCTATCACTTTCCACAATCAAGCATCATTTCCTATTAGGTTGATTATAATTAGATTTTTCACAGGACGAAAAAAGATTAAAATAAATGAAAATTTAATTCTCTTGCTAATTACGTTTTGTCCACAAATTCAATTAATCAATCGAATTATTAACAATTTATCAGTCATCAAATTTGTCTAATTCCTAGAATTTTTCTTTTCTCAAGCCCATAATCGACGTTAGAGCGTCTAAAAAAATTGAATTTTTCGACGATATAGAAACAATCGAACGATACGCGCCAGTTCCCACTTTATCATCGTTCGAAACAATGGAGGCGATTGAATCGATCGCGATAATGATATATCGATGGCGAAAGTGGATTGTTGGATTTGCGCTATATCGAGTCTTGCACCATCGTGTCGGATTCTATTCGAGGTTTTTCCGAGCACGAGCTGCGCCACGATCTAATTACGAGCGAAGAGTAAAGTGGGAGCAAACGGAAAACCGAGCGAGTTCTCGTTGGGTCCACGGTAATTGGATCGGGTTTGTCCGGTAACTCCTCTGGCTCCCGGGAAAGAAGGAAGAGTCTTGATTCTCCCGAGCTCTCGACGACAGCCACGACGACGAATTGTTATTCGAAAGATCACGCACGAACGAGTTTAGAGGCACTTATAGATCGAAGAATCTTCTCGAATCTATTTCTCTCTACATAAATAATCCGATAGAAATAAATTCGAATAAATTCCTTAAAAAAATACGTAGCATAACCTAATCTCGTTAGAATAATAAAATTAAAAATAATCCAAAAAAATAAATCAAAATTAAACATTCAAAATAATTTATATTTTTTCTTATTTCGAAAATTTTGAAATATTACAATATTATAAATAAGTTCATTGAAAAAAAAACCATTCGTATATCAAAAGAAATGTAAAAAGAAATAGAAGATTAGAGATTCTAGGTTATGTAGGTCTCTCTCGAAAAATAATGGCTAACAATTTTTCCACATTTTCCCAATGTCAAAAGAATTTCTCGCAAAAGTATATGAATAGTAGAGAGCGTACGATTTTTCATCATTTATGGTAAATGCAGACGAAGTGGATACTGTCCCTCAGATTATGAGCCATAAGTCGACAAGGCGACGAGTGTTCTCGAGTGCCCGGAGGATGTATAGGGGCACGCTCTCGCGGGGTCACGTACATTATACACGTGTATACATATATATATATATATATGTATACATGTATAACATATATATGCATAGCGGAGAGGCCGCATGGGTGAACCAGCTGCACGTAACGACCACTCGTGTTTCTCGGTGATGCTTTCTGTGTATTGACCCGAAGTTTGCGTTATCTCAGTAGAGAGAATCAAAAATTTCAATAAAAATATCAAATTTTTCTTCGCAAACCTCAAAATTGTAACGAACCAAAAATTCAGAAACCTTCGATCTAATTTACATTTTTATTTCAATTGAAATTAATTTTGTTCTCCATTTTCTACGTTAAAAGTATTAAAAAGTAACCGTTCTCGTTGAGAACGAGCGGTGAGAAATATTATTTTTATAGATAATTCCCTTTTTTTATACGAATAAAATCTTCAACGTCCAACCCTACGAAGTACGAGGCAATAGTCAAAACGTCAGTTTCATTAGACAGAAACATAATCCGTATTAATTTACGTAGGATAAAACGATTTTAAATAATCCGTCGACACTGTCGGTTCATTCGCAAAGACTTTGTCAAATTTTTCCGACATTGGAAAATCCTATCGCCTTTTTTCCATATTGCTGGATTACCTTGATAATTGTAAAAATCGAAAATTCCCTCAAGCCTTACAATTCTACATTCCATCCCTCACATTTTTTAATATTATACAACAACAACAAAATTATAAAAAAATTATCCATACAATTTTGCATTATAATTGTTATTATTTTATAATTAAAAAAATAATTCCATCGATAATTCAATCAACTCTTATTTTTTAATATTTATTTAAAAAATAAATAATAAAATAAATAATTAAGTACGAATGAGCGTGGTTGCGTGTCGTGGGTCGTAGATTCGTCACGAAATTCTCGCACTCTCTTGTGTATAGCGCTCGGACATGTACTACTACACAATAGTAGAACCAGCACGTAACCAGGTACGTGTCGTTGTGACGCGAGCGTTGACGATAGGCGTGTGCGCGCCTTCTCGTATACAAATTCGAATAAGCCGCAGCAGCCGGAGTGAATATGAAGGCTTTTCCAGCTACCGCAATGAGCGTATACCGAGACGCTCGCACGGTGTGTCGCGTACATAATGCGTTTTGCCTCCAGTACGCTTCTTTTTTCTGACGAAGAGGTCACGTGCTTCTCGGGGCAACGCCGGGACGTTCGAATACGTTTGAAACGAGACAAGAACGCCGGTGACCGCGTTGAAACATTATGGCAGGTACGCGTGTGTGTCGATTAGAGATAATAGTCAAAAGGGCGTATCTCACGGTCGTTATCATGGAAAATCGTTCTTACACACCCCTTTTGACTTTTGTTATTATACATGGGCATATATATATATAGTGTCTAATCATCATAGCGACTGACGTGTCGTCATAGTCGTATGGCGCTCGGCAAGCCGCAATCATTGCTAATTAATTCCACTCATGACGCGGACATCTAGGGACAAGCTGCCAGGGTGAATACACACCTCTCCCAGATTACGATTGTTATAATCTCTATAGTATTATACTGTTTATTGTCCGACGAGTATTTTGTTTCAAACTGAAAGGACGCTACGTATTTATCGTAGCTTTGAATCAATGGGTATCGGTTAATTGGTTCGAATATATACAATATAGATATTTATATATAGTATATCTCAATTGTACATATGTGACGCGATCCGAGAAAAGGGACCTACGTAGCAAAAAATCAATTTTTGGATTATGCGTTATGCTATAAGTTTTTGAACTGATCTTTCATGTGGTGCACTCAGAGATGTTTTATCTACATAATTTTACGAGATATGTATTATTGAAAATTGTATCAATCGATCACGAGCATTAGTTTTGATTTCTTTAATCCCTCGCCGTGAAACATTTCTATTTTGCCTCGTAGGTCCCTTTTCTCGGATCTTGTCACATATAGTATATATCAATTCACGTACAACATTAACATCACATCCTTATTCTCGAATTGTCGCAATTCTTCAGTCGAAAGCGAAAAAAAAAACGAAAATTTAATTTTCTTACCGGACATACACATGTAAGAAAAAAAATGTATGTTTGCGTGTACGTGAATGGATTTCGACGATCGCACAGTAATTTTCGATATTCTTTTTAAGAGCCAATATTTTATTTCATTTCTGGTCTCATTAGTACAAACGAGACGATTAATCTAATGCGGACTTCGAGGCAACTGCGCCCAACTTACCGATCTCCCCACCCAGCCAGAAAGTGATCGGTAAACCGTGCTGCACCCACATCCTTCCGCCTCGTACATCATACTCGATACACCTGTGTGAATCCATGTGTTCGAATACCGTTATGTATATATACATACGTGTATATGTATATATTTATATATACATACCTATATATATGATTGGGGTGGTTGATAATCTCTAGTACGCGATTCGCGAATATTACGACTGTTGTTCGTTCTCCCGGCTCAATGATATGAGTTTGCCTAATGCATATATACATATATAGATATATATGGTGGAAAGAGGTCGTTCGCTGTATATGCACGTACGATATATAATACTATGTCATTCGAAATAGCAATCTACGAAGCTCAGGAGTTAACGAGATCGGTTACTCCCATTCTCGTTTCATTGGCTTCGTTATAATCGCGCTCTCTTCCTCTTATCGAACACCCTCGATTATATTGCTATTGGAATCATTATGCTAATTGGTCGAAGAATTAATTCCTCGACGCTCGTAATATTATTTTATTTTTCCGTTCGTTGTTGTTGTCGTTTTTTTTTACATCCTGCTTTCGTCATTAATTATTGAAAAGTGAGCACTAATTTTTAAATAATAATCAAATTGAAGTAACTAGTTTTCTCGGACGGATCAATCAAATATTTTTTCAATAATAAAACGTCATTTTTTTAGAACAGCCCCTCGCGATTTCCCTTGCGTATCTTGATGTCCTCGTTTTATAGGAAAAATTGTGAACAAGCCTTGTAACTATATCAATAGTCGCGAATTCCATGAACGTTTATAGTGTCGTGTTTATTTTCCAAATAGGCTCAAACGGAACGGAACGTGGCCACTGCTCTATTATACATCGACTATTATACTACATGTTCTATATACTATATGCATATAAATTCTGAAACGAAGCCTATCCTATTCGTGTCCCGTCCCCAATCGTTATCCCATCGTTCGGTCTAACACTCGATGGAAATTCCATCACGGATTTCTCTCAGGGCTCTCGCGCGTGCCACGAATCACTTTGCACTAACAGTTTTGCCATGTATATAACACACACACGCACACACACACAAATATATATATATATATAACCTCGTGTACTCCCAATCGACACTTCGAGGAGATTCAAGCTGTTTCAAGTGCACGTTCGGTCGAGTCGTAGTTTGACATATATACCTACAAAATCGCCATACGTAATGGGTTCTCGACATACATATATATTTAACGCTAATGGTGCGGCAATCTCATCTAACGCTGATTCTATCATCGAAATAATTGTACGCGCGAGATTGCGGCGCGTATCACGCAGCGCGATTGATGAACCGAAAACCCCGAGTTCGACCGGTCAATCAATTGTTGTTTCGTTCGCTAACGGATTATCATGCGATTTGGAACACATCGTGCCAGGCCCGTTTAATTAACTGCAGTCGATCTCACCCCGGAGTTATCCGTGGCGATTCAACGAAGGCGATCTAAATTGCTAAATTCATGATTTATTCGTTGCATTGATTTGGAATTTTCCACGGCAGTTGCGCTATTTTTTGTATTTCTTTTGTAAACAAGATGCAAAAAATAGAGGATATTCGAATTGCAAAAAAATGTTCAAGGCATGTAAATTTTATTTCGACTAGAAGTTATTTTATCGAAGAAAGCTCTATTCGGACAAATATAAATAACAGTTAATTTTTGTTATTTACACCGAATAAGAGAGTCTAATAGTGATAAGAAACAATGAAAAAACTTCTCAAGCGATTCGCCAATGTCGATTAATGATAAAACTTTAATTTTATCAATTTTTTGCCTGTGAATAATTATCCGTCGCTCGATTCGTATTAGCACCTGTCTCTTTCTCACCCTCATCGGCATACACGCAGATAGATAGAGAGAGAGAGAGACAGACAGACAGACAAAGAGAGAGAGAGAGAGAAAGCCAAATTATAGTACCGAAACGATACACGGGGATTCTAATATTGTCCTAGGCAGTATTGGCCACTCGTGCTTTACCAGGCGAGAGCATGAGTGGCGGATGGTCTCGGGCAGCGATTCGAGAGCGAGCGAGAGAGAGAAAGTGAGCGAGATATAGCGAAGCATATCGCGCCGTGAGCTGCGGGGATCCGCAGTGAACCGGCCGTCTCGGTGCCAGCGAGAACGGAATTTCCGACAGTCCGAGATCGTCTCTGTCGACGCCCCTCGTATATGCGCGTTTCGCGTGTGTTTCTCTCCACCACGTTGTTCTCTTTTTTATTTTTTATCAACGATTCAACATTCGTGCCACACCAGCGCGCCATCGACGATTGCAAAACATCGTTGACGCTCAATGAATCTCTAAAAAAAAAAAAAGAAACAAAAATTTCCACCGAATTTCACAGTAAACGTCAAAATACATTTCACCAAAAATTCGGGAAATTCAACCTGTCGACCGAAGCTTAAAACTTCCACGTTCGATCGACCGAACCTCTTCGGTAAGTCGTGCTGTCCTTTATTTTACCCCAAAAACGACAAAATTTCATTAATAATTTTTAATTTAACGAAAAATAATTAATTTAGAAAAAACAAAACAAGGATAAATATTATTTCTACCGTTGATCTTCGTTATGGTTACTCGCCAATTTTATTCTTCGACAACTCGACCGTGTATGCCAAAGCGCATACATTATCATTGTTTTAGCCAGTAAACGCGAAGTCGCATACGCGAGTGATTTACTCACAAGAAATTGTGAGCACGTTCCACCATTTTCAGATAAAAAAGTTTTTGTGTATTCTTGCCCTCGAATAAGCCCCATATATATGTATTATTTGCATGCCTATATATACATATATATACATGCATATATGCACATTGCAACGTGAAAAGTGTCGAGGTATGCCGGTTCACGGCGTCGGTACTACGCTTGAGAGAGACCACGTGCGTCGCGTTTACTTTAAATTCTTCGGCAACGGGTGTTCGCCTCTGCGTTCTATTATGCACGCGGACGCATATAGCCAATATACACGCTGCATGTACGACGCACCTGTGCGAGAGCTAGAGAAATAACGAGAATATTCACCGGAAGGCCAACGCGCGAAAGAAAAAACGTATACGCGAGGAAAATTACAGCGTCGCGAACGGAAGCAGCGCCGGATATCGAAAAGTAATAACGAGGCCATTATATTTAACCACTTTGTTCGATTTCATTTCGTTTTATTTAATAGTGACGATTATTTTTGCAATTGCGAAAATAAAAATCAATCGACATTTTATCGATTGTTTAAATATCGTCAGCAATTAATTATCCAAAATTTGATTCTAATTGAGGATTTTTATTATTGTAATTAATATTTTTGTATTCTTTTTTCATCGAGGGTGGAAAATGTGACGGAAAATGTGCGGGTAGTTAGTTAGACAATTTTATGCCGTAACGACGGGCGACTCGATAGATGTAAGAAGGTCGAAGAGGAAAAGCAAAGTGTATACAGAAGCGACGCGGAATGGACAGGAGCAAACTCGATTTATTTTTAAACTCGATCTCTCCCTCTCTCGCTCACTCTCTCGCTCTTTATCTCGATGTCGGCGCGTCTCGTCACATCCTCTCTTGCTTCATCGCTTGATTTTTCTCTCCGTGTCTCCTTCTACCGAAGTTCGCGCTAATTTTGCCCCCCGTATTCGACCGTCGAACGTTTATCGAACTCTGATGGAACGCGTCGTCACGGTTGCGTTTCCTCCGCATACCGTAGACGATTTTTTCAAAATTCTCGTATTCTATTCTTTCTTTGGTTCGAAATTGCACACTTAAAAAAAAATATTTTATCATATTCTCTTTTCACGATTTTGTCTCAAAATAAGTTTTGAAAATATCCAAAAATTCAAATTTCGTCGAAACGTTTGTTCGAAATTTTCCAGCGATTTTAAATATCTTCGAATTTGTATCAATTTCTCACCGTGACAAGAAAGAAAAAAAAGAATAAGAAAAATTTCAGTTTTTATCGAAAAATGCATAAATCTTTCGGTGGACTGAAACGAGAATAGCGAGTCCGGCCAATATTGCACACGGTCCCAACATTCTTTTTTGATTCGCAAAGTCAATTCATAAAGTCGTTGTAGAGAAAAAAAGCAGTTAAAAAAAATCGTAACCCTCTCTCGCTCACCCCCGCAAAAACAGGTTGGCGGGGGTAGTATCTGCGATACCTACGATTGTTTTCCAAAAATTGTTACCGTCTGCGTACTGTTGGTCCATATCTACACGAAGAAATTTAAACCCGGAGCTTTTCGCGCGACCGCGATCGCGGACGTAACGAACGTGTGTCGCGAGAGCGATGTATTCGATCGAGACGACCGCGAGTCTCTCGCGCTTCCGCGAGGGCGCGAAGGGCTATTTTTGTTCGTTATTCTCGACCCGTGGCATCTTAAGTCGCGTTTGACGTTCTCCTCTCCCTCTCCCTCTCTCTCTCTGTTCCTCTCCCTCCCCTTTCCTCTCACTCTCTTCCGTTCTCTCTCCTAACTGCTTTATCGGCATTGGCCACTGTGTTAATCGAAAATTGGAAATACGATTATGATTACGTCGTATTAAAAAATAATGTAGCATAATAACAAATCAACGGAGTAATGAGGGCCTACGTTCTTACAAGATTTATCATAATTTCATGGCGTCGGAAAGCTACTGCATTTCTTTAGATAAAATCATTCTCCCTCATAGCTTGTATATATATATATCCGTATAAATATGAACGTGGTTGAAACAGAGAGCTGAGGTTACCGACTTGACCGCATCTTTCACGGATCGGCGCACGAGACGTATTAAGCCGTCTTCGATGTATATCGTTTTTGGACGATGCGCCTTCTCGCTTTGCGGCTTCGTTTAATTGCGATATCTATAGCAAATTTCGTCGTACGATAAGATTAACATTTATTTAATTTATTTTACGAACAATGTTGATTATAAAAAATTTACCAATATTTAATAAAATAATTCCTATATTTCCATTTGAGAAATAATTATAATATCGATAAAAAATTGACGTACGCGAATTATGTCGCGAATAATATACGACCGTATTTTCATAACTTTGGTTTTTTGGCTCTCGATCGTATCGAACGGTCTGTATTAGTGAGAAATACGACCGAAAAAAAGTTTAAGGCTGTTTGTCTCGTTGTCGTAGCTCAGGGTTAACGAATATCAAAGTGAATGGCCTACGGCAAGTTATACCCCTATTATCCATCCCTATATATACATGTGTGTGTGTGTGCGCGCGCGCGTTTGTGTGTAATAGGTATACCTTACCGACAAGCCGTGAGAAATCGATAGCTCGCACGGCCTTCGAGGCACATTCGTTCAAATTTAGGAGAGAGTTTACAGTAATCCTATATTATTAGTGTAGCTTCGTTTCATACCATAAACCTCCTCGACAATTTCAGTACCTAAATAGAACATTCCGATTTAGCGACGTTAATCAATATTTTACTCATAATTGATTTTTTGTTACATCTCGACACCCGTACATTTTCGGTGCGATTTATATACAGGTTAAGGTATCTGAAATTTCGACCACACCCCCTGTGAAGGGATGATGGGGGGGGGGGGGGGGGGGGGGGGGGGGTGGTACGAAAACAAGAAAGTGTTTTTTCTGAAATTATTGCAGAAACGAACAACATTTTTAGAATTATTGGATCGTTGCCGGACTTTTGCTCCACCCTGTATATCGGGACGGCGCACACAGCATCTGGTTTCGATCATTCCTCGTTCGTGATTCAATTACCCGAGACGACGAGACAGAGGAAGAACGCGAAAGACGTCCCAAACCGTTAATATCTCACTCGTCCCGCATTTTCCGAATTAAATTCTCATCCACTGGTAACGAAATCTCCGGATTAAAATATTGCTCATCTCCATTTCCACTTTATTTATATATACATGCACATTTTCTTTCCCGATGTGTCGCTCCGAATCCTCCCGACGTTACACTCGCGTTAATAAATGAACTTTCAAACTCTCGACCTCCGCTCTGTGCCAAGCGTCCCATGAAGAGACCCGATCTCTCTCGCTATATGTACTTGCAAAGTAGCGCCACACGCGAACCTGGAAAATTTCTAGAGAGGGAGAAGTAGCGTTAAATTTTGCAAACTTGTATAGCCTTCTCGCGCCGAGTGGTTCATCTATAAGTTTCGGGTCAGGTTGCTCGAAAAGCAGAAAGTAGAAGAGTTTTAAGAGCGACGTCGTCATCATCGTCGTATCTCCAGAATGAGACGAAAATATTAAAAGAAAAATGAAAATTGAGGACGCACAACTTGGAAGAATTCTGGAAGTTGGAGCGAGAGTTATTAACATTAATTAGGATCCTTCGTTGTTCATAAGAATCAAAATAAATTTTCGAAGGTAGTTCTGTAAATGTAATTATACTAAAATATTCCATGTTGTGACAAACAATTGATGACAAACAATCGTAATGATAATAATAACGATAATAATAATGATAATAAAAACTTGCCGTCGCACGAACTCATGACAGATCAATTTCAGTCTGTCAGTTGGAATTGTGGTGTTATTTTCTTTTTTTTATCAACAATAAATCGGTGGGCGTATGGGTATCGAATTCCCTTGCAGCGGAGGCTTCTGGCATGGCGTATATCCCACACGGGGATACGAAAGACCGCAGGAGAGACCATTGGAACGTTATACGAATGCGTATACACGACGGACAAACAGTGCACGTTAAACTGTGCGGCAGTGCGTTACGTTTTTTTTGTCTTTCATTCCCCCTCGTCAGTTATTTTCCCGGGAACGTGAAAAAAAAAGTTTATTCGCGCTCGAAGCGTCAGCCGCGAGGTGGTTTCTCGTCGGAAATCGAAATTGAAAAATAGTTTTTGCCCGGACGGAGCGTCGGATAAAACGATCGCGACGCAATTTCTATATCGCGAGCTTTTCTCGAGGTTTCCAAAAAAAGAAAATTGTCTTTTTTTGTTCATTTTTTAAAATTATTGTAAAAATGCAGAATTTCCCGGGAGTTGGATGAAAAAACATAGATTCTGCGTATTCGATCGACGAATAATCCGATGATTGTGTGATTTGATTAATCGTCGAGGAATGAGTGTACTACCTGGAACCTTTGAAGTGCTGAACGAGAGGATCCGGAGAATTTGATCTCGTCGAACGTTCGCTCGAATCGACCGACGTTCGTTGGAACTAATCTCGATCTTTAACAAATCTCAAATAATAAAAAACGCTGATTCTCGCTAAAAATTTAATCCAACTAAAAACGAGGAGCGTTTGTTCCCTGATAACACGACGTTTATTATTCGAATAACACAAAGTTAATCGCTACGGTCCAAATCGATTATTTTCTATGCGCCAATGTTTGTCTCGATCAAATACATTTCATAATCGATAATTTTCTCATCTCGGTCAACGATTAATATTACTTCTTCACTGCGACAAGCGCACACGGACTTCGGCAAGCGTTTTCCCGAGTCTCGCGTCGAGCGTCAAAACAGACGGGACGAATAATTACTTCTCTCTTATTCGTTCTCTAATTAAAGCCCTTCCACTGTGGCACGTTCTACGTTTCTATGAGCGAAGAGGAGGTCGCCAGCGAGATAAAGAGACGAAGACACGAAGTGAGTGAGAGGAAGGGAGAAAGAGAGAGAGAGAGAGAGAGAGAGAGAGAGAGAGACAGAGGGTGAGAGTTTGGAAGGGTGAGGGGGTGAGAGAGACAGATGTACGTATATAAAGAGATATTCTGGGTGTATGAGAGAGGGAGGAAGTATATACCGCACCAACTCGAATGCATAATGCATTTCAGGTGGCAAAGGATATACCTGCACCGGCGCATTTCCTCCTCTCTCTCCCTTTCTTTTTTCTCTCTTCGCTTCTTTACCCGGCATGTCTCATCAACGACCGCGGGCCAGCAACCCCGGGGATATTCACCCCCTTCTCGCACCGGCACACCCGGCGTCGCCTTTTCTTTCTCGAGACCCGAGAGCGACGAGAACGATCGCCTCGCTCTTTCGGAGACGATTCTCGGGGTTCGTCGACCACGCTATATACATGTATATATGTATGAACGTATATATATATATATATATATATGTATATAACTTGCAAAAATCTCTAGCGTTGTCTTTCGCAGACGCGAAATCCCGTTTCACCTGAAAGAATAGGGAAAAGAGGGTATAAAGGAAGAAACGAAAAATTCGATATTCAGTGAGGGTCCGAACGATTTACCCGATTTGCGATAGAAAATATTGAAAATTCGGTATTTCATTATATTCACGGATAAAAAAATGATGGATGTTTGTTCGACTTATATGTATGTATATATTATCTAGTTATGAATTCGTCTCATCATTTTGACATTTATGTGAAACCGTATGAAATCATTTTCAAATATCGATAATCATCGATAATTCTTAAAAAACGAAATAATTGTCTTTCAGTTTGATTAACTTGAAATAATTATAATGTTATTTAACGAATTTCGATCATTTCTATTAATCAAAATTTCATTCAACGAACGTGAATATTTTTTAACAATAATATTGTAAGTTCGTCGTACCAAAAAACGTGCAAACTATCGGTCGATCCGCATCTCAATTCTTTTGTCACATTTTTTTTTGTTCTCTCAATAATTGACAGCTTTATCGTTGACGCGACGAGTTCTCATTGTTCCTCGTACTCGTGCACATTTTTCGCATTCCCCCGATGCACGATGTACTCCGCGAGAGCGAAGTGCTCCGGGTATAAAGAAAACTGTCGATAACTCGCGATACTCATCGCGGAGGAAGATTGATCGTTTTGCGAAAGATGGAGTTGTCACCATTTTCTTTTGTTCGTTGTGAAAGAGCAAAATAACGTGAGATGGATGTATAAAGATTTATACCATACATATATATTAATACATAGGCGTTGATTCAAGAGACAGCGAGTCTCGAGATTGGAGTGACGAGAAACGATGATCTCGTAGGTGTGTATGTGTGTACATCATACTAGCTTCCAGGTAATGCCCGTGAGTTCTCTTCTACGGAAAACGTGAGATTCCCGTCACGTAGTTCGAGAGTGCCGGATACCGCGGAAAGCATTCCCTCATGACACTAAGGTATAGGCATCGTAGTTCTTCATCGCGGCGTCCTTTCGCGCGAGGAATTCAAAACTTGCCTCTCTCGTTGCCTCTCAATCCACGAATACACTCGGAACGATCTAATGGTTACCCCGTTCCACGCTTTCAACGAATAAAGTTACCGGAGATAACTCGAGTAAACTTTGAGTGTTTAAAGTTTACCCGTCCAGTGTCAAAGTGTCTCGTGATAAATCGTCTTCTTTAAAATTAAACCAAAGTTGCGACGAAGTTGCTCGTTCAAAATTAAAATTACTCGAGTTACAGTTACTTTCTTGTTTGTTTGTAAAAGTATTGGTTTGGCCAAATAGTAATTGCGTTTTTTGTGTAATAGATGGATATACTGTTGAATATACTAGTGCAATAGGTAACTTTGTATCAAAAACGCAATTACTTTTTGGCCAACCTGTCATATTTTACCGTAGACCCAAATTGAGATATGTTTTTTCAACGGACATGTACTAAAAGCGCATTTATCTTTTTGCCAATCCAACAATTCGATTAAAATAACTTTGAGCGATAAATTGCTTCAATACGTTATCTATCATTCACTCTTGAAGGATCAAAAATAGATCACGCATATCCGTATGTCTCGCAAATTCCGACCGAACGTCGACTCGTCAGGCGTGTAGACGTCGAAGCCTGGAGCGAGACACGAGTACGGTAGAGAGAGAGCCCCATTTCGTGTTCGTCCCGTTAACAACATAATGGGAACGAAATCGTCCGGTCAATTAAACTCTTCCTCTGTACGAAAGAGGCCAAATAAGCCCGAGGAGTCGACGACCATGCGATCCCACAGTATCGGTGGTCTGTACGGAGTGTCTAATACCCATTCGAGAGGACAGAGAGAGAGAGTGGCGACAGAAAAACGCGTCCCTGTCTAGCGTCCAACTGCCGCGACTCTCGCAATGTGCAAGAACGCTACCATGCTGCACCTCGGAATGCGGTAATAATAGTTGCAATAACGTCAATTATGTCCTCGTCGCAACTTCTGCACCGAGACGCACATTCTCCGTATGCCACATACGACCATATAGTGTACACACACACCCACATACACATATACTTTCTATATATACATGTGCACATGCATTTATATATATATACATATATTTATAAGTAGATATTAAGTTGGCCAAAAAGTAACTGCGTTTCTAACGCATGAACATACATGGCCATCTATTATTTTTAAAAAACGCTATTACTTTTTGGCCAGTCTAATATTTTTGAAATATATTATTTTATCTACATATTTATATATAAACGAATACATAAATATGTTTAATAGCTAAAATATATAATTATGGTGTTGACAGAAAAGTAATCGCGTTTCTAATAAATGAGCACTGTATGGACATCTGTTACAAAAAAAAACCCGGTAACTTTTGTCCAAACTTAATAGTTATATTTTACGTACACAAAAATTTATTATCGTCATACATATATGGTGTTGAAAATGTATATGACCGTGCTTCATGTACTCCACTACAGTTTGATACGGTCGTACCGGTGGTTCACACTCTCGCACGTGTTATCGGTCAGCAACGTTATCCATTCTAGATGTGTTTGTGCAAAATAGGCAAAAATTGAAATTGTGGATTTACGCTGAAATTCTAGTCGCACTTTATATTATACGTATGACTCTTTGAGCAATATAGAAGGAAGTAAAATGCAGCGCGATCGTGTGGCAACGGTGGCGAGAATATCGAGCAGCTCTTCCTCCGGTTACGGTCGACGTTGCATATCTCTCCTACGCAAATATATACGTACCATCCGAGAATTTTGCATGGAATATATATTCGGAATATACGCCGGGGTATATGCATTTTCGCCGGAATATCGAGATAAAATAAATTCGAATTTCCCTGTGACAGATTCGAGAGCTTGCAATAAAATGAAAATGATAAATGGAGTCCGAGGTATGCGACGGAGGACGGAAAGGGGAAAATTATCGGCCCGGTGGGGCCGTGTGTCGGAGATGAAAATTATTCGAGCGAAGAGAAAAACTATTTTGTCGGTGGGTTGTTTTTGCTCGAATATAGCTGAATGGTGTCGACCTTAAACCGGTGACCGAGTTGCGAGTTTCTGGGATTGAAACGAGAAGCTATAGTACACGCTCACTTGTTAACCGTGCCGAATTCAACGGACAGATGCGCGAGAAGAAAAATAAAACTGGACCGGGCGACTTTGAGACGACGTGTCGGGCTTACTGTACAGGAGCTTGTACAACTAGCTTCGTCGTGTCACGAATGAAGTTGCGTGTGTATACGTATGAGCTTTGTGCCAGGGTTTCAGGGTTGGCGGTGTCGATGCCGGGTATTGCGCAATTCTCGTGCGTCGGCTCTCATTCAATTTGGGCTACTCTACGTACTCCCTTGGCACTGTTTTCACGAATATATAATCTTACGTTACATAGGAAGAATCATTAATAATTTTGAAATATCAATAAATTCATTAAAAATCATTGAAATCATTAAAAACGACCATTACTTAAAAAACTATGAAATATCATTAAAAATTATAAAATATCATTAAGCGTCACCAAAACCTCTACGAATTAACCAAACCTATCAAAAATCATTAAAAATCGGTAAAAAATTAAAAAATCGTTGAAAGTCATGAAAAATCATTTTATAATTATGAATCATTAATTACGTCTCTCATTCGTTAAATAATCTCATTTAACCCTGGTAACGACAAGACGAACGAAACGTGTCGCTGAAAGAATGAAAAAAATAGGGAAAGACCTTGATGCACGAGTATCTGTAAATGAGTATGTATACATATATATATGTGTGTGTGTGTGTGTTCAGTAGTAGTAAAAGACCGGTGGATACGATGGTGGCACGGAGTCTGGGTGGTTGGCGCCGAGGCGCCGGTCCGATGCTACAAACATACTTCTATACTACTTGCGCTCCGCCGCTTGTGGGGCTCTCTTGGTTTCTGCCGCTGGAAGCGCCCCGCAGTCTCGCTTCATCCAAGACTCACGTAACCCGCCAGTTTGGTCTTACCACATCTCGTGGATAATCTCAGACACTCGAGCATTACTTCGTTCTTCGTTATTATTACTTTCATCCCTTAACTATACCGATCGATCGTATAATCAACAAGCGAATTAATCAAAAATCAATGAGACATGTCGTTTCTTTTTCCGGAAGTAAAATAAGAAAAATTCGTCCAAATTTGTATCTTATGTTAAAATATAAAAATGAAAAGTGTGGAAAAAATGTAATGTCAAAAATCTGTGATAATTTACAGACGATCGAGCATATGATTATTCGCCAAGTGCCTCGACCTGTGTATATAGTATAGGCTAAGTTTTGGTAGTTGGCCAATGTCCACATCCCTTGAGATATAGCTAATGGCGAAGCTCGAATGTGCGGTTGAAGTCATTCCTTAAGACTACATTCGTTCAATCGATATCATTTGTATATAACCACTCGCACACATACACACCAACATACACAGGTAGATAAATATTGTTGAACGTGGAAAGTTTTCCTTCGTTAGCCGAGCCAAACATTCAACTAACAATGTCTACTCACCTAACGCTTTTATGTACCCTCTCGCGGTACTCGTGTAACTCGCGAAAACAAAATAACGAGGAGTATCTTGAGAAACACAATAATTTAGCGTCTATATTCTTTACATATCTCGAAAACTCTGCACTTTTATTTGATCTTTCCATACGATTATATTATATATATGAACCATTTTCAGAAATAATGGCATGACCTCGTATTATCAGATTTTCTTGTAACTTCACAAGTCATCTGCGTTTACGAGAAGACTTACGTGCATTATTTTAGATTTTTATTGGCACCCGTTCGAGCATGGCGCCCCGATCGAGTTTAGCCATTTTTCAAAAATAGCTGTCTAGCTAATTTTTTTAATTGAAAATAAAAATGATTTAATTCGATATGGCTCGTATTTTTGATAAAATAGAAAAATAACTAAATATATAGTTAATTTTTGTTGTTGATCGATTCATCGCGTTCCGTTCAAGTCTAAACATGAACACATACATGAAATCTCATCATCGCCCATTTCCGGTTACTTCGGGTATTCTCTTTTTCATACATTTAACATCTTTAAGCTTTCTATGGGCAGCTTGTGAGTCGCTTTCTCGGTAAAACGCCACAAACTCTCGAATGAAGAGCTCGGTGCTCGCACAACTTTGATCACGGTTAAAGAAAGACTCGCGACATGCTGAAGTTTTGCTCACCCGGCCAGAGACGGCGGAACACTATGGTGAGAAATTGTACACGAAGATTTAAACTCGATGGTGTTAAAACACAAAAAAAGTATTTTAGCCAACTTTTCCATATATCGCGATACGTTTGTCATTATATTTATCGAGTTTTCGATTTAAACGAAAGATAGATAATTTATCAATAAAAACAATCGAAAAGAACGAAGTACATTTTTTTCTATGAGATTAAGACGAATTTCTTTTGTATTCGTTGATTACAGGTAAATCCAGGAAGCAAGGCAGCTCAACAGGGGGTGAGAGAGGGTGACCTTATAAGCAGTATCAACGATAGGAACACCAGGGATCTTACGAACGGTGAAGCCCACGCATTGTTACGAAACGCCGGAGATCATCTTAAGCTCGGCCTTAATCAGTGAGTCATTATCGAGACTGCGCCTGTGTACTGCCGCATGTCCTTAACGAGATATATCGCTCAACCCCATCTCGTGTCCCACGCCTTCGCCTTCCACTCCCCTCGTATGCCCCTCCCATCGACCCGGGTTAATCGATTTACGCGATGTCGAACGATCGAAGAGAGCTACAAAGGTGATTGGGAGCGGATTATCTGGGTCAGGGGTAAAAAGCACGAAGTTCGTATACTCGTTTTTTTTTTTATATTATATTTTTTCGTCCTGTCGCGTCGAGTGGCCACTCGTCGTCCGTGAGAATTTAATCGATGCGATGAGTACATGTGACGAGAACTGAGTGACGCGAAATAAATTTATTGATCCGATAAACTCTTCAATCACTTTTCTACATTTTTACAAAATTTTGTTTTTCATGACAACAAAATTGCGGCTTAATGAAAAATTCAACTAAATGGGACGACATAATATTAAAATTACATAAATGCGTAAATACATATTGAACGAATATATTAATTTTGCGTTAAATTGTTCAATATATTATCGAATAAATGATTGAATAAATATGATCAAAATGACGTACAATTATTAAATATATTATAAAATATATTAGCCAACAAATATATTCAAATTATATAAAATTATATGACGACGTTTTTGTCCACGATCACATTCGATTTTTCGATTAAAATTATCCAAAACAAATAAGTCCCTATAATTTAACGTGAAAATGATAAATAAATCGTCAGGATAATACGGTGGCTGCGTGAATGATTCGAGAGAATGCCGGGAGAGTGGAAACAGCGAGATGTACGCGGACAGTTATCGAGTAAGAGAGAGAGAGAGAGAGAGAGAGAGAGAGAGAGACCTTTAATTGAAACCGGAAGTATAGGCTGTCACGATGCACACAGCAACGAATCGTTCATTTTGCGACTATACATACTTACATTCATACACACATACATATAAATACACGTTAAACATTAAAGTTCCACAAAGGGAACGGCGAGCTCGTATTTTCCGGCAGATTCCCTGGATCAATTATCGTCGATCGGTATAACGCGTTCTCGTATTAGTGAGGGAATATACGATCGACAGCTCGTACATATCCACAGAGCGCAATTTTTACTCGAAGCATCGTGAACATAGGAAGACCAACGTATAACCCGATGCGTTCCCGAATTGGAACGGTTCAGTGAACGCATCGGTTCTGTAAGCATCCGTGACGAATCGCATATACAACGCGCGTTAATGTACCGTGTATGTTTGTACACGGTGAAAGAGAGCAGCAAGAGAGAATGAGAAAAATTCTGCGCGAGTTTGATACGTAGAGAAATAAAAGAACGGGAGTAAAAAAAACGAAATGAGAGAGGAATTTTATTTTACTGCTTGGGGCAATAAAGTTGAGGTGCGAGAGCTGGGACGATGGCTTTTGATAACGACAGTTTGAAGAACAAGCTCAATAGGGCTTAAGCAACTAATTAAAAGTTGTCACTTTGATGTCCACCACTCGGCACATTTATCGCTTTCTCCACACCGACATAAAAAAGAAAATTCACTCGCCACTAGGACACTCGAACCTCGTTCATTTATCGATTCACGACTCAATGTTCTCTCTTTTTTTGTGTTTTTTTTCTCGGTATCGCTTTGCTCACAGAGAGACGGCCGGCTCACCAAAGAGACGAATCTACAAGAGCAGCCTGCAGGAAAACACGTCCATCGAGACACTCAAAAGTAAATAAAATAATATTCTTTATTTCGGTTAACGGAGAGAGCTTATGTATTTTAGTACTTTATCACGTTGAATAATGACACGATTAATCCTTGTCTCGTGTCTCGCTTCAGGAACAACGACGAAAACAACGACGACATCGAACACCCAGATCGTATCAACGAACGCTGATAAAACCAACGGAACCGGTGAGTTGTGAAGTGTTATTTTTATTTTTGTGTGTTTCCTCGTTTTGCCTATTTTTATCGTGAGTCGTTATTGTCGTTGAAGAGTTTCGAACGACTACGAGCATATACCGTTTTTACTTCAGAATGACATTGGTCACGAGTGGGTAATTAGGGTAAATATTGATTTTACAGTTTTATTTTCTAATTACTTTTATTACGTTGAAGCATTCGTCGTTGTTAGAAGAACGAATAATATCAGAAATTTGACGAAAATGCAAAAATCGCTCTAATTTACCAAAAATGTTGGTTCACAAAAATACTGACCCTCATTACCCCAACGACTGTCCCTTCAGTTTGCGCGTAAGCACCAAATCGACCGAATATCCACGAGTGTGCATATTTCTTCGTGAAAACGTAACCCAAAAATCGTAACCATTTGATACATGGAGCAATATAAAAGAGGCCGTGACTAACATTGGGCACAGTCGAGACGGAGTCATGGTATAAACGCTCCATTAACCAACGTGCACCAAGGAAATCGAGCAAATGAACGTAACCATACCAAGCGCGACACCGTATCGCTCAGACGGTTTCACTATACGTTACAACTAATATACTACGGGTCGTACGTCTTCACGGCCACGAGTCCACCTACTCCGTTTCTTCGCTCTGGCCTCTCGTCTCGTGTCCTACCTAATCGAGACTCGTTCTACTCCGATATAACGTCCGCTCGTATATCTATATGTATTATTATTATTGTTATATACATATATATATATATATACATCGGCGCACCCTTTTTCCACTTAAAGTCTTTCGCGAGGCCCTAAGTCTTCCGGCGACGGAGAGACAAGGACGGAACGATATTGTTGCATTGTATACGCGTAGCACCCAAAGCGTGGCACGTATATTCGCCTCTCCTCGTTCGTTTACCCGGGCTCTCCGGAACGTCGTTATCGTTGTCGTCGTCGTGGGTCTTCTTGCGGCTTCTCGATGGCCAGCTCGCCGCAGTACTCGGGTGCACCTTGCCACGCGCGAGACTTTCTCGTCATTTTGCATCGTTTATGAATTTTTTTTGTTTACCTTTCGTCCCGCGTACGTTAAAAATTGCTTGGTTTTTTACTTTGAGAATTTCTCATCCGTTGAATCGTCCGCGACGAGTTAAAGATGGATCGTAAATTAATCGACGTAATGGATAGATACGAACGAGAGCGAGGGAGAATAATAATAGTAAAAGTATAATATTTTGGTGAGAGAGAATGAGAAAAAAAAGAATATAATCACTCGACTGTGAGGTTCGGGCTTCTTCAGGGTCGAGAACGCTAGAGGCTCATCCACGACACACCCTTCCACTTGAGCGCCCTACGACTCTCTCTTCTTCCGGACTGAGAGCGTATACACTCCGAGCTTCTCGTACTTCATTCATTTCCAAGAGTGTCTTCGGTCGAGATACGACGTCTTTGCGTGGACGAAAAAAAAGAAAAGTGTACTTGCCCTTTGCTCCTTGCGACGTTCCGTTCGTATTCTTCTTTTTTTTTTAATTCTTCTGTTTTTCCGAGTTCTGGTTTTTTTGTACGAAAAAAAACGTATTAGATTCTCCGCGACGAGAATGGCTGAAGAAAATGAGAGCGGAAGGACCAACGTGCTGGTGTTATCGACGATTCGGTCGACGAGTGATCGTGCTCGGTGATGCGAAAAGCTATTTAATACTGACAATATCGAGAGATATCGAATCACGCGATGATCTTCGACGTGCAGGAAGTCGTGACGATTCGCGCGTCTCCCTCGCCCTCCTCTCTATTATTCTTTCAATCGATCGCATCTTTCTTATTTTTGCCACCGGTGATCGGAAGAAAAATTGAACTTTTTTGTTCGTTTGGGAAAGAGAAATTTAATTGGCAATGAAAATTCGCGGGGGCATCCGAGTACCACGTCACGGCCCGGACAATTTTATTATTGTTTTTGTACATTTTTACTCTTCGTCGCGAGTGATTGAGAAAAAATTTTTATTTGGAAAATTTTATGAAACCAAAAGGACATAAATCGGTGAACGATGAAGTTTCTCGGCTGTTCTCAGTGTCTGTCGAGTGTCGACGAGACACCTGCCGGCTCATCGAGAAAAGATAACGATCCAACGGACAATTGCGATCCACTTTTGATTACGAAGCGTCCAGCCGCAAAAACGATCGCGAAGGAAAAATCTTCTCGCAAAATTTCGATCGTTCATGGCTCCAGATTTCCGATCGTGCTGCGAGCTCTCGGAGCACCCTGGCGAAGCAGAAGCAAACGATCAGGAAGGCCGAAAGCGAGGCTCGAGACTCGTCGGAAGGTGAAAAAACGCGATCTTCTGAGGGAGAAACAGAATTTGGAACGATTCGACGATCGATCGAACGAACCGAGAAGAAACGAGGCAACTGGAAAGAGTCCGAAGAAAAATCGGTCTATATTCATCGGTTCGTCAAAAAAAATCGATATCTGCTCGGGGAGAGAATCGCGAAGAATCGATACGAAAGATTATTCGACGAAAAACGATCCACTCGATCTCGAGCGTGATTATAACGATCACCTCGAAGCTCTAAAATTTCTTCTAGAACGCGATCCATTCGAAAATGTCGAAGAACGAAGAAATTCGAAAAATGCCTTAAACACTCTCGATTTTCGAAGAATTAATACGATAGCATTGCCCAAAGATTCTCAGGAGGATACATGGAACGATTTAGATGTTCAAAATAATTTTGAAGATAAAGGAACGAGGAGAAATATGCTGGGACATTTTTCCAGCGAAGATTCGTTGATAAGAGCGAAATTGTTCAAGGAGAGCGTCGATCGTGTTATACAGGAGAATCGCAAAGTCGAGGAGGCCATGATAAGTTTGATGGGACGGGAACCGATCTTGAAGAAATCGAAATCGTGTTTGAGTCGCGAGGGTTCTCCCGCGAGCAGGAAGGAGGTCAAGACCGTGAGATTTAAGGTCGAGGACGCTGATGACGACGATCAGGACGAGGGTGGTAGACAGGACATCGGAATTGGAAATGAGACTTTCGCCGCTCGTAAGTCACGTACGAAACAAGATTTTTTATCAGATCTCGAAGAAACACCGAAAATCGAAAAAATATTTATAAAAAAAAATGAAGAAGCGAACGATGAGAAAAAACGTTCTCCGGTTGGAGGGAGTACCGATTCCATGACGGTAACGATCAGAATCGAAGCCGAGGATACGGAGAACGACGAATCCAAGTACGAAATTATCGATCGCGAACGAATTTCGACCAAAAATGAGCGCAACTCAAAAACCGCTAAATCTACGACGATAGTGACGATTTATCAGACCGAGGAATCGGGCGAGAGCCGTGCACCTAGTTCGGACGCAATTGAATTGCCGGATGTCATAGAATCGGATGGTATAATGAACAAATAATCATTTTTAATCCTAAAAATAAATGGGGAATGATGAAACAATTGGAAAAACAGTTTGGAAATAAAAAATCGGTCGAAAATGATTTTTTACCGCTACTAAAAAATAATATCTTAGAGAATTTCTGTCTTTAAATGAGTCAATAATTCATTTATTTCAAAAACCAATAGGTTAACAAATTTGTTTTATGTCGACTAAAAAGTTGTTATCGAAATTCAAATCTTCAAATTTTTTTTAACTGCTTATTTAGTATCCATTATATGTTCAAAGGTAAAAAATGACGGTCATATAAACAAAAATTCTTCAAGTAGAATTTGAAACAGATATTTTCTCGTGTTTACAGATTAAATTTTCTATTGAATTCATCGAGACAGTCGCGAACAATCAAATGACTCGAGGCTATTGAAATTGCCCATCTCATGTTTTCGTAACGGGTATCGATCGAACAACGAGAAGAATTGAACAATCCTATTTTCATTAATCGCCCGTTATAATCGCTCGCGAAGGCTTCGGGGAGTGAAATATGCGTCAACTTGGTAAAATGGATGGATGCCGATAATGTTGGGTGCGTCGGGGCGTCATGGGCCGAAGGAGCCGTGCCCACGACGTGTTTCCGCACGCCCCGCATCTTCCGTCCCTTCGTCCTTCACCCTTTGAACGTTCATCGGGCCGTGCCCGATCAGAAACAGCAGCCAGTCAGCCTCGTCTATCTCTCGCATTTCGTATATAACACATACACGCATTCACACGCATACGAACACGGGCGAACGAATTGCGCAACGAACATCGTCAACGCGACACAATCCTCTTCCGGCGGTTTCTGTCAGTTATCCCTTGACGTATCTCCGATTTATTTATCTCGCTCGATCGCACGAACGACCGATTGTTCCATTAGTATGAAAGGAAACCTCGTCATCGTCCAGACTCTCGAGTTCGTTTCGGCCTTACATCTGTGAAACCCACATAATTTACCGAGTTGAACGTTACTATAGCATCGATTCAAAGCCTTGAACTCTTCCAGCCGAATTTCTTCTTTTCACGAATTATTGACCGTACAATGTTCATTTAATACAGATAATAACAAATCCGATTAAAAATAAATTACCAATAATCATTGTACAATGATAATTAACAATGTCAAATCGTTTTCAATTATTAAAAAAATGCTATAGCCATTATAAAATATTGTCTGTAATAAATCATCTTACCTTGATTGCACACAAATCTGTTATTTTAACCTCCATTTTATTCAATTACCATTTATCGAATATTTCATATAAATTATCACTCCATGCCTTAGTTTCGAAAAGTGTCATTATTTATGCCCCTCCCCCAACCCCCTCCGCATCCCCAAGACAACGCCACAATTACACAACACAACCCAAATGTTCGTCTCATGGGTCCTAAAGAAATGGTCGATGACATAACGGGGATAGGATCTACAGTTCGTAACGAGTTCTCACTTGGTCCGTGTGAATTGTCGAAGGGTGTGTACGAGTGAGCCAGCGGTGAGAATAGGGTAATGGGAGTGGGCAGTACAAGCTCGTACGCTTGGCTCTCTGGCGAAAAATGGAAAAGCGACGAACAACGACGGACAAGAATATATGCATACATGCATTTAGAGCAAGAAAAAAATGGGGAGGGCAGCGGGTTGGAAGGAGGGGGTAGGTGAAAGAGACCCGAAAGCCCCTGCTGTATTTTCTACGTACAATACACCACGTATATACGGAAGGAAGTGAGTCCCTCGGAAGTGGCACTATGCCTACGAGTCCGGAACGATGGAGTTGTCTGGTTGGAGGGAGAGTTCACTCTCTCTCTCTCTTTCTCTCTCCCTCTGTCTCTGTCTCCGCACCATGCAACTTTTCCAGCTCTTTACGCTTTGTACTCGGTACGACATAATTGGTACAATCATTGGCCACGTGGTCAGTCATTGGCCATGTCTTCAACAAATCGCTTTCGACAGAGAGATATGCAAATATGCCAATAACTATATATATATCCTTTGCTTATGCGGCCAATGACTCTCCTATTGAGCTATCTTGCTCCCTAGATGCCTCTGCGCTTGTCACTTTCAATACCACCGAGTGAGGGACTCGACAATATACTCGTGAGGGTCTGCATTTGTGGGTGTGTGCGCGCACTTCACTTGGCACACATTCATCCTCCCGTTCATTTCACGTACAGATGCGCAGACACTGGCGTTAAAAAACAGTCATTTTTTTTACTGGCGCACGTGGAGGTGGAAGCAATAATGCTGCGTACACACGGAAACGTCAAAAGAATCGTTTATGCGCTCAATAACCCCTTCCACGACACTCCAAGGGAGTACGTTCTCCCTCTGTCTCTCTCTCTCTCTCTCTCTTTCTCTCCCTCACTCTCTACTCTCGTTCCCTCCCACTTTGAACAAACTTTACCTATACGAGCTTGCGAGTGTACACATTCGTGAATATATATGACTGTCACTACTGGATCGAGTGTTTGACATTGGTAAGTGTCTCTCGTGCGTTTGTGTGTGTGCGTGGCCGTGTGTATGTGTATTCTCACTCTCGACGACTCGGAGGGTGTGTTGGTGGGGATCCACACACCAGGGCGGGTATCCGCTCGGTCCGCTGAAAATCTCCTTCACACTCGGTACGTACGCTCGATTCGAGTTGCCCACACGTTCTCGCGCTTGAACACCGCGACGAGTTTATCGTATCATTGTTTTGGTACTTTTCTGCGATATAACGTCGTCGATCGTACCGTAGATCGATAGTGCCGGTGTGACTTTTGACCGGGGACTTTGACTCTCGCGTAGGATTATCGATTGATTTTTTCGTTCTATCGGCGGATCTTAATTATTGATTAATTATCGATTAATGCTTGAGTTAATTGAACGATTGATATTTAAATGTAATTTTCATTCATCAAACGAGACGAAAATGCCGAAGGTTATATTTTTTCGAACGAACGAAGTTTGACGTGTCGTGTTAATTGAAAAATTATTTTCGATGGAAAAACAATCGGACTGTGAATTTCAGATGACACGAGGACAAAACAACTTGGAACATTCGTTGGTCAAAACGGTGGCCTGAAAAATTCATCGAGTGTGACTGAACGCGGAAAATCGGACGGTGATACGAAGAGTGAGTACGAAAAATGTGGTTTTGTTAAATTTTATTTTCATTAATACCATGATCGTAAAGAAACAAAAAAAACCCACTCGATCGATCATGTCCGTCAAACTGCCACACTCGCTATTTATTACTTTTACGATATCACGGCTTTCTTAATTCTCACTTTCGTCTGCATGCGGTGCACATTAGATATATATTTGTAATATCAAGCAAAAAAAGATATAATATTTAGAATAGAAAACATAAACAAACACGATGCATTTTGGGCACGAAATCGTTCAGATACTCGATCGTTCGCTCGAAGTAAAAATCGTTTTCCTAAAACTTACTCAATCATCGATCGTACGTGACGTCACAGCAGATATCGTTCCTGAAAATGCCCGGGCTCGATTATAAATGCATACATTATTTGATCGAGATAAAATTTAATCGGATATAACTCGTTGAAACGATCGGCGTTAAATGTCGTTTTGACATTTTGATCGGCAAATAGTTAAACCTAACGTGTCGTCTCTAATCCCCTTTTCTGGAAAAAAAATTAATATAACATCGCCTCGCGTGAATCTTGTGTATATCATCGTACGAAATAGCATCAACGAGCAAGCACTGTCTCGGCGTCCGGTAGGATCGAAGAATCGGCCGATCGATCGAACATCGGGTTACGTGACCGAGGACTGTGAGGATTACAGTCAGAGTACCAGAATGCCGCGTGCATCTCGTAGTCGAAAGAGTCGGCGCAGTCGTAATAGCAAAAGGACGAATAACAGTCAACAAGTAGCAACCGATCAGGATGATAAATCGGCGAGTACGACAAGCGATAAAAGGCAGGACGATAAATCGGATCTTGATTGCGCGACGAACGACGTGGACAGAATCGGAAATTTGCACGTCGAGCGTGAGAATGGAGATGAAGACACCGATACCGATCTCGAAGTCGGCGAAAAGATCGACCATTTAGAAATTACAAACGTTCGGAAAAGTTGTGAAAGAGACCCCAAGACCTTGTCACGCGATGATAAATCAAAGCTCGATATCGAGGAAACTGATAAAATCGACGAAGAAAATCGAGACGACCGGTTGACAGAGACAAAGGTGAAAGGCCACGTGGTCAAGGTGACTACCGAAGTGGCGACGAGTCGTGACGAGGCCAATAACGCCTGCCGTCTGATGGTCGGTGAGTTTCAAGGTCGTCATGGAGTTGGATCAATATGCCGTAAACAGGGTGCTGGGTCGAGTTCGTCGTCGTCAGTGGCGGCAAGACGCAGACTCAGAGTCGAGAGAAAAGCAATGAGCGCTGCAACGAAGATCGTTGAAATAACGAGCGTCAGGGGTGGTTTGCCACTCGCTGCAAGTATCGGTCACGTTGCGGGCGTTGGTATACTCGAGATCGGTATGACGGGAAACGACGAAGGGAATGGAACTGTCGTGACGGTGTCGGAGCCTCTCGAGCCCTTGGAACCGTTACCCAGCGACGTAGCGTCCAAGGTCGATGGGCTGATGTTTGGCAAACACCAATTCGACGCGCTGACACTGTTGGCAAGAGCGGCACGGGACAATAACAACAACGAAGACGACGACGACAACGAGCGCAGTGGTCCGGAGATTCGCGAGGTCAGCGACAGTGACGCCGAGAACGACAATAGCAGCAACAGTAGGCCAACGACGGGGGCGACTTTCGTCGTTGAGGCTGAGTCCGATGTCGAGAGAGACAGTGTCCCCGATCGGAGGTGTCACGAGAGCATCGCCGAGGAAACCGAAGAGGACGATCTCGGCGAGACCGACGACTATGATACTCTGGAAGACATCGAAATTCCTGAAGAAATTCGTGGCCCGGTCGAACTGGATGAAAGAGTTTTTGGTAGAAAGTGTGAAGTGGTCGAGGTGACGGAATCTAAAGTTAGCGATGTGGACGAGATGAAGGTGACTCGTATCGAAAGAGAAAAAGAGGATGCATTGAAGGAATGTCCTGAAGAATGTTCCGATCGTCTTGAGCCGAGCATAGTCGATACGGAGAACAAAGAAGTGATAGAAGAGATAGAAGAATCGGAAGAAGGGAGTTTGGGGAAGGTTCTCGAACCACTTCGCAAACCTGTCAAGATAAGCGAAGAGGCCGAAGGGAAGAAGAAAGAGAAGTCAGAAAGCGATGGTACGTTTGACAAGATTCCTACAGGCGTTTGTGGTTTCGTTAACGAAGAAAGTTTTGAACGAAACAGTAAAGAGAACGTCGAAGAAAAACTAAATCAATCGACGGATTGTTCCATACACCGTGAAAAGGATACTTCGTCTGTCATCCCTAAGGAAATATCCGGTCCTCTGGAATCCGATGTCGGGCAGGTTGTCGAGAAGCCTAAGTTTGGAGAGGATGTCACGGATAATGTAGAGAAAAAAGAAGAGGAGACAAATGCTGAAGAGTTACGTGAAAGAAGCTCGTCGATAGAAGAAGACAGTCTGGAAGAAAGATTCGAGGAAGTTGTGCAAGCAAATGTGACGAAGACCTTGGTGGAAGAAAAATGCACTGAATCGCATGAGTCGTTGTTCGTTCTCGAGCAAAAGAAGTCTGACGTGAGCGAGAGGATTGAAGGTGCGAAATCCCAGAACGACATGGACATCCCGAAAGAGCTTCTCTTGTCAGAGACAACATTGAAAAGCCCGAACGAACCGAACGTTCGTGTTATTCCAGTTGAAGTTGAAGAATGTACGGTACAAACAGAAAGTACTGTAAGGAACGACGATGAAAAATTCTCAGGCCAACCGAAATGTTCTGTGAAGAAGGAATCTGAAAAATCGTCCGAAGCGTCGGAGTCTGCAATGAGAAAAGAAGTGGAAAACACGCTGAGACAGTTCATAGAAGGTCTAGATCTTCCGCCATTCAACGACGACCAGCAAATAATCGATCATCGAGGCTACGAGGTCGAACGTGAAACGTGCGAGAGTTCCTCGCAGCGAAGAGCAAAAAAACGGGCGATCCTCGAGTCTTACTACGCCGAGTCGAAGCATGCTGACAGATTTTTAGACATCATACAGGAGGAGGGTGAAAAACTCTCCGAAGGCGACGAGCGACATATACGTGATTTTATAAACGAGGAAATCGGTAAATTTAGACGAGAAAGACGCGAGGCCGAAAGTAGACGCCTATTTCGCGAGAAAGATGAAACAATCCGAGAAGAAACTTCGAGACTAGATAAAGTACCTGAAGAGGATTTGAACGACAAAGAATCGTCTCGATCCGGGGAGGATGAAACAAATGAAGATAATATCGACGAATCGTGGGAAATGTTAGAAGATACTCTAGAAACGAAGAACACCACTGAAAAAACTCAGATTTCAATCGCAATGAGTTTAACAGACGAAAAACAGCGCGTAGTGTCAAAAACCGAAGTAAACGAAGAAACTACCGAACGCTCCAACGATACATCGCATTCGATAATTCGGACCTTGGGAAATAAGTGTTCTAATGGAACTTTAGAGAAAAATAATTATTCTGATAATTCTTACGAACCAGAAGTGCCAGTTCCACCGATAAGATTCTCGAGTTTCGTTCCAGAAAACGAACCCCCTCGACCCCCGACACCCCCGGACGTAGATTACCCCGTAGACCTGCCGGATGTTCCAGCTTTACCTGTCGAAGCACTACTCGTTCCTCAGCATCCTCCAATTCCTCCAGTCCGAAGAAGAAAATTGCATCGATCGAACGACGAATCACCAAAACGTCCACCTCTACCCAACGACCTTTTTGACCTTGACGAGCGGATCGCGGATGAAAGAATATACGAGAATATTGATTACGCTCGAGATTCTGGAAATTCAAAAGTGGATCAATTTCCTCCGCCTCTGCCACCATTGCCACGGGACCTCAAAGCTTTTGAGGAACTCATATCTCCGTACGAAGAACCCTCTGAAAATGTTATGTTTTCATCATCTCATTATTACTACGAAAATGTCCAAAGCGATCCCGACTTCTTTAATTCGCGGATGTCCTCATCGTCGGAGAGTTCGTATCACGATCATCGACGAGAAGATCATTGCTTGCGCAATCATCGGCTCGACGACGAACCCAACGGTTCTACCACTGGCAATGACGCGTGCCTTGAAATAGCGTCGAGTGTCGGTAACCACCGCGTTCACGGCATGAACGCCCCGACGATGCCACCGGGGGCAACGCCGTCATCGCGAAAAATTCTCTCGTCGAATTTCGGCCATTCTGCTCCGGCGCGCCAACAGTCCGAGTTATTACGCGAGCTTTCGCGGCCTGACGAGCGGTGCGCCAGCGTGGCTGACATCATCGTGAGAAATAAACAAAAAAGTAACAACACTGTTGATGACAAGGTCGAGGCTGAAGATCGTTCGGAAAACTTTTCAAAGTTTGAAAATTTGAGTGACGCGACCTTTGTAAAGCCTCGAGCGGAGAACGTCAAGATCGAAGGTGGGATTTCACAATCGAGCAAGGAAAAAATCGTGCCTATCAAGAAATTCTGGAAGTCGCCTGAATTCGCAAACGAGAAGTTTGTAGAGTCGTTGCGATACGAGAAGAGCGAATGTCGTTCGAAGAACGAGGTATTTTACGAAGAAATATCGTGTGTCAGTGAGGAACGAGAGGGGCGAAAGAGTGAAGAATCGTTTAGTGTCTCAAATGGTGCAAGTTCGATAAATTTATTCAACGAAAGCGCGAAAAATTCGATCAGCCGCTCGAGAACATTCTCGGACGAGAAAACAGAATGTCGAGTACGGGTCGAGAATAACCAGGCAGAGAGGCCGACGAGACCGCCACGCCGGCAGCAACACTCGTCTTCCTCGTCTTCCTCCGCTGCTGTCTCATCTTCGCCACGGTTATTGGGAGACGCGAGTTTCGGGGCGTGCTTCTCCCAAGGTCAACCTAATTCCGTGACAAGGGTGGGGAATGAAAATTCCGTTGACGAAGCGGGAGGAGCTTTGCCCACGCTGATTGTCACGAAATCATTGGATAAAAAAACAAATTCGATACGACTGTCGACCAGTCCCGAACGTAACGACGACGCGAATGATCAAGAATCGTCTAGCAGTGGCGCTGCGTCGCCCAATACAGTGCGTTTGAATCCTTCGAATTCCTTTACGGATTTGGCTTCGCTGGAAGTTGACGACGAGCTTTGTAAATTAGATAAGGAAGATGAACCTTCCGTAAAGAAACCGACGAATCTCAGCGACGACAATAACGAGAGGAATAAATCATCGGAGGTTCACGACGAAGAAGCTCTTTACTACGTCCCTCTTCAAGATCATTTGAGTGAGTTCAGAAAAGGCGAAGACGCTCGTCCGGATCTTCTCAAGGATCTCTGCATCAGGAAGATCCTTTCGTTGCCCTACGGTCTGCGGATAATAAACGAGATAACCCTTCCCAAGTTCAACATCTTCAAAAACATCCACGAGATCCAAGAGTGCTTAAGTGGCGCCGTAGAAAATCTTCCACATCCCTCGTGGTCAAAAGGTGAGAACGTTGAAAGTCATCAGGATACGAGTTCACTGGAAGACATGAAGAAACAGAGACCGAGAACTTGGATGGGTGTTTCGACGACAGAAGATCCAAGACTCCTCCTCTGTTTCTCACCGTCGCAGCAAGAAACCCGAGTTCACACTAGCGCCGATAATCTACTCGACCTTCACAGAAAGTTCCTTAACCGACGAAGTTATCACGAGGATCGTCAGGACGAGGTCACCGTCCCGAAGTATCGGATAGACGTTAAACCAAAGACAAACGGTCGCGTCGACGGATCGTCTCACGATCGTCAACCATCGCGATCTTCCGGACCGGCGAATAGACTGTTGGAAATCATCAAAGAAAATCCTATAGCGACATCAAAGCGGAGCTCGTCTGAAATATTTACGAGCGCTCAAAGGGGCGGTAGATTCAGCGATGATGCCATAAAGACGTCGGACCCAAGAGACATAAAGGAGGAACGTTTGCGGGCCACGAGACTGTCCGATTGGTTGAGTCTTGCAAGGCGAGATCCTCAAGATTACTCGGTAAATCCTGATGGATCCTTCGCTCATGCGGGGCGAACACAAGGTGGTCACGAAGCCGAGAGTGATCGGTACAGCAAAACGAGTTCCCACGCGACTCGAGGCTCCTCGATACCAGTTGACTCTGAAACGGGCAACGTCAGCGAATCAACTCGAGATAACGTCGTTAATGGCAACGAGTACTCGAGCCCTTGCGATAAACGGTCTCAGGGGCGTTTGCCCTTGGCGAATGACGTCGTTAAATCGAGAACGACGACCGAATGGTCCTACGAGAAAATATACGACCAGGTTATTTCCGAGATGGAGAGGAGCAACCATGTGATCGGCAAGAGATTCACCGATCCTGCCAATCATCAAAATCGAATTAATTCCGCCCTGATAGTGAGATCCGCGCCGACGTTGCCAACCGAACAACAAGCCCCTCCGGCGCAGTGCTTTGCTGCGGCTCATCACTTCGACAAGTGTCCGATTTCGTTGAAGAGCGCGATTATCGACAAGTCGCCGAACAACGAGACGTCGCGTAAGCGGACACCGACAATGAGAGCTATCGATCCTCGTCACACCGTCAATCCGGCGCTGATTGACGCTAAAAGCGATAGTTGCTCGGACAACGAAACAGTTGCTAAGAGTCGGCGGCCAGTCGTCGTTGACAGATCGTGCATCGACACCACGAGCATTTTCGACAAAACGCCACCCAGATCCCGTCTCGAGCCGAGGAAATATCAGGATCCGGAAACACTTAAGCAAGATACCGCTGCTGACATAATCGTGAATCTAAAACGTCTTCAGAACAATGTTAAGCAGCAACAGGACGAGAATGTCGAAGGACAAAGGCGATATTCTCTTCCTCAGGAATACTTCGATCGTCAATTAGAATACATCGAACAGCTAGAGAATCAACTGAAAGAGGTGATACTTGCCGAGGAGGAGGAACGTAAAGCTTTCGAAGAGTTTAAAAATCAGGCGAATACCGATGCTCGCCGAAAAGCTCGCAGCATGACCGATCTGTCTGACCATCCGGAGAAAACAAGGAAAGATACTTTCAAGGGGGGTGAAAATGGTTTTAAACCAGAAACCCCTGGGGAAAGCGATGGCAAGGTCAACGTGCCTTTGGAAGATGATATCACCGGTAGTCAGAGAGAATCCTGGCACGATGAGTCAACGACTCGTGAAGGTCATCGGACGGAGTACTCGAAGCGGGAAGGTCATAGGGAGGCTACGAAATCCGTGATCAATCAAGGTGACCTTCACGTGGAAAATGCGACAACGAGTTACGAGAATGTCGAGGAAAAACGAATCAACTCCATCGGTGGAAAGATCAATGGCGCCAATCAGAAATTGGCCCCGAGTGGAAAAAATTGTTCGGTGAAAACATCGAAAAAGAATCGTTTCTAGATGAATGCAAAGCTTCTACGACGAAAAACTCGACTCACGCCAAGATGGAAAAATCCTCGAACCCAACAAGCCCACTCAAATGTCCGTCAACGTCAGGGGGTGTCTTACCACCCAACGGAGAAGTATTTCGTCGAAAAATGTATGACGAATACGTGCACAAGGTTCTAGAAAGAGAAGAACGAAAACAGCACAAGGTCATAAAGATAAGCTCGCACGTTGATAATCAAGAAGCTTCGTCGACTTTTCCCAAGAGTCCGCGCGTCGATAAGGGGATGAGTAAAATGGAGAAAGAATTTATCGAGAGGGCGCGCAATCGTATGAGCCGTTTTGGCATAAAACTCGACGAGAGCAGCGAGTCCGAAGTTTCACCCGATAATGACGAGGATAACGCGATAAAATCGCCCGTTCATCCGAAGAAGAATATTCCGGAGGGTGGTTCGTCGATCAATTCGATGATAACAAAAATTGAGGAAAAATGCGATTTCGAAGCGGCAAAGTGTCTCATCGACGGACACGAGATCAGAGACGTGAAGTGCCTACCGAAACATCTACAGGAATTTCTGGAACTCGCGACGTCCAACGTGACGGCCGAAGACGGTGAGTCTGATAAGAGGCTGTGATGCACATTCATCGCCTATTACCCTCGACGATCTGCGTTTGATATTGAGGATTGCTTTGTGCTCGTGTCGTGTTCGATTTGCTGCAGTTTAAGTGCTCGTGAGTTTCTGTCAAATAAACATACATCTATTTATACGTATTTATGGACAATTTATCCATAGATATAGAATAACGCATACTGAAACAAAATATCAAATATCCGGTCCAATATTGTTCACGACAACCTCGCTGATGCGACAAAAATATAAATCGAATTTTTGTCTCTTAGTTCAAATTCTAGTTCGAAATTTAACATTTTATTTCAGTGCATACGTTATCTTTCTATCGCTCAGACTCGATTCGATTAATTGACATAATACTGATATAATAATTATAATATTAATCTCGCTCGTTTCCAGTTTCCATGAGACATTTCTAACGGTAATAATTAACAATGCTTGATATAAAAATTGCATTACGCACTATTCATCTGATGTCAAATACATCTGATTAGATGGAAAGAAACGATGCCTATCTGTACAGGTCGTATAGGTACATCATTCTGAATACTGTTCAACAAAATCATTAGAACTGATAGCTCTAAAAAAATATTAATTACAATAGCTATTGACAAAGTTGTTCTCAATCATTTAAAAAATGATTATAATTAAAAAAATTTCATAACAACAATTTTTAGCCATTATTAACCCGACGTCCATCCCTGAATAATCGCTATTCAAATTTTACGAATACCTTTTTGTGTATCCGTGTGAGTTTTCGTTATTTTTTCTACCCATAAAAAATGGAACAATGACAGTTCACTATGCACCTTGGCTGGAATGCTCAATTCTGCACGCATGACGTGCGAGTGCCGCGTGACAGATTTATAATGACGTAAATTTTGGTGTGACGCGATAGTACCTGCCACCCCCCCCCCCCTAACCCTCTACAGCGTCGGTTAGGGGACGATATCTCGGAACAGCCATCCCGACGAGTTTGGGCAGTGACGATATAGCGACGCCCGCGCGCAAATTGTTGCATCACGGATCGTTTATTTTTCCCTCGGTATACTAGAGCAACGCGTCCGAATATCGGGACAGAACGGCGGGAGCGCGAGAAAAGCGCGTTCACGCGCGAGCCGTGCTGATTCACATTATAGTAGCAGGTACAGGATACTCGTGGCTATATTTAGGAAGCCGGTTGGAAGAAAATAGGCCACTGGCTGGACGTCATCAGTCTCTTTTTTTCTCTTTCACTCTCTGTCCCTTTCTCGCACACACCCGCCCCCTCGCTCTCTGTTTATGTGTGTGTCTCTCTCTTTCTCTGTCTCTATGCGTATCCCGGTTAACGGTGACTCCACGGAACCACCGTTTCGCTTTTCGTCTATTTCCGAGTGTCGCCCGCACTCCCGTCGTACACACGAGAGACCGATAGGGAACACGCAATTTGCGAGCGGAAACTCCCGACCCTCTTTGACGCAATGTGTGTAGATATATTATATACACACGTATATATTGGTATATAGGTGTACGTTGAATATATGTCTATAGAATACACACATATATATATACTTTTAATTGCTTTTTCTACCTCTCGCGATGAGCTGTGACGATCTTGCACGATCGATTTCCACTTCATTGAAAATAACTCAATCACTCATTCTCGCTTATGGAATTGACAAATTTAACCATCGCACGATTGGTGAATATGATTCACTAATTAAAACGAAGCCATGAATTTTGTTGGCCGCTTTTTTTGTCACGTAGTTATTGATAAAAATTGCTTTTTCATTGTTCGATTGATATCTTGTCGAACTCTTTAACTATGCAACTTTAAAGTTTTGACATTTTTTTGAACAATTGATGTTGCTATACAATTTGCAGTTATTAAAGTTTTATCAGAAAATATATATATTTTTTTAATTCAGAACTTTTATTGATGTGATTTGATGTAAAAAATTAATGACATCTAGATTTTTTCAAATTATTTTGAACATTCGCGACTAAACTTCTTCTTTTAATCACGCTCCTCGATTTGTGTAATCATGCTTGTTATTGTATGGTGATTGTGCTCGTTTATTATTTTTGCATCAGTTTCTTTTTACTTTTTCTTTGGGCATTTGAGCATGGTTTTTCGTTGAAGGATTTGGTGCTGCCATTGAAGCACGAGGAAAAACGAATGCGACCGATCTACTGCACGAGATTGACACATCTTTGAAAATTGGCAAAGGATTTCTGCTTGGCGAAGGTGCGTTCGTGTAAATGTGTGTCCATTTATATTTTTGGTCCCGATCGCATGACGAATCGAGATCCAAGATTGATTAAACTTTATTTTTACAGTCTTGAATCAGCGTGTACGCAATGTGCAAAATTTATTTAGGTGTTATATGAACATTTTGTTATATCATCTGAATCGTTTATCATCGTTTTATATAGATGAGTAATAGCCACGCGATGACCCAGCGATGAAATTGAAATTTAACGGTTTACTTTAATTGAAATTTAACACTTAAAAATTATTTTGTTTTTCTATAAATCTTTTCTCTAAGTACCGTCGAAGGATAAAAATAACGTTCAAGATAAATATTATCAGAGGATGCAGTTTCGTCTGATTTTTCTGAAGTTGCGGGAAATAGTACTCTTGGCAGCTTTAGCTGTCGAGGTCCTGCTGCACTCTCGAAGATTAAGAAGCTTTTCCGCGTAGCGAAAGTGCTCTCGCGGTTTCCAGCATCCTCTCATAATGTCTGCTCTGCACTCGGGAGCACGTTGAGGCAGGCAAGGGCTCCGACGTAATACAGAGTTCTTATTTTCACATTGCTCGAGAAAAATTACATGAAAGATTGCCCACAAAGGAAACAGAAACAAGCACGACTTAACTAAAAAAACACTTAAAATTAATTGTAAAAAAAACAAGTATATTTCATAAATATAACAAAAACATAATTCGACTATCGAAGTAGTTTTTGATTCGACGATAAATTGAACAAAATATTTGCATCCCTCAATGAATAAAAGGGTTAAAAATTATGCTAAATATACAAATTATAATCTGTTTCAGACTTTTCAATATTTTTTTATTATTTATTATATATATTACTTTTTATTTCTCATAAAATAATATTGAATATTTTAACAGCAACAAAAAATGCACTCGATTCCACTAAAAAATATAATCCGTAAAAATGATTTCGCAAAAAAGCGAAATGAATTGCTGAAATACTCCACAATCATAATTCGTAATCAAAGTACTTTTTTTATCTCCCAATACGCCTTAACAACAAATATTATCATTGAATATTTAAACCAAAAAAATGTTTAGAAATGATGCCAAATTATGCACAAAAAGTGTACAATAATTACTCATGACTATTTGCTCGAAAAATAAAGCCGAATATATTTTTTCCTTAACCTTGCCCATCCCTGAAGATGAGGCTCGTTGTCTGTTTGCCGTGTAAAAGCAAAGTTGTCCCTGGCACACACGGTTACTTCCTCCGTGGTTTCTATGTAGTAGCGTTTCGAATTTGCGTCTCTTGACGGGGAACCGGCCTCGTAGTCGCGGTGTGGACTCGCAACTCCGTCGTGTTCTATATTACCCTCGCGGATTGCTGGCAGCATCAGCAGCCACGAGCTCCGAGTGTCCCGCAACGCCTCAGTCATTCTCCACCTTTCGTGGCTTCTTATTCGTCCCGAGCGAGCGAGCCACGCGCGCAAGCTCATAGCTCAAAAGTTTCGAGCCAAAGAATTAATCACGTTGCCATTCGGTCATTTTTTCTTCTATTTGTATTTTCGTAAATTTATTTAAAAAGATAATAATAAAAGATAACGTAGTAGTGAAAGTGAGCATGGTGAAAAGTGAGTGAAAGACAACTACAATTTTTTTTTATTCGATAATATCGATTATAATTTTTATTTCGATATAAATTAGCAAACTAGCTGGAGGGGGGGGGGCAGGAAAGGAGCGAAAAATAAAGTTTGTGTCCACAGGTGGTTCAAAAATATTTAATGGGTCGTGCGCGACAGCCGCACAGCTGAGTGAGTCAGACTCACTGCACAACAAATTTAAAGAGCTCTCTCTCTCTCTCGCCTTTCTCTCTCGTCTTTGGCAGTGAAATAGCAATGTGACCGACCGTTTGAAATCGTTCGAAATTTGATTTTTCAAAAAGTATTTTATTCTAGAACGGTCTCTAAGCTCGAATAATCGGAGATAAAAAAATTATTTCCGTTTCAAACAAACACACAAACGTCACGTCCAGAAATTGTGTAACGCGACACTAGATATAGTACACGAGGGATAGGGGTGGGGGCGGAGGCTGAGAGAGAGAGAGTGAGAGAGAGAAAGAGAGGGACCGAGCTGCCATCCATTTCCTAATTTTCTTCTTGCGTAACACGCGACGACGAGAGATCGTGTTACCCGAAATTTAATTGCGATGACGGCATGTGACGAAAAAAATAAATAAAACAATACAAAATTGGCTCGAGTTCTCGTTAATGTTCGACGATCCGTCGACTAATTTATTTTCACTATTTCGTTCAACTCCGGCCTAGCCCCGCGGCATTTAACGAACTGTTTAATCACGCAACGACCAGATCTCGATTCGTAAAGTCAGATTTCGAATACTCGTACGATGCTATTCAATTTTATTTTCACTCTCGATGCTTGCAGGTGTTCCGCGAAAAGATTTCTCCTTGGGTGCATCGAGGCGCGGCGGAAAAATTCTAGGATAGATAAGTCCCTATGATATCTTTGTCGAAGAAAATTTTTCCGCATATTTATATATATGTATATATATAAAAATATATACACATAGTGCGCGTGTGCAACGGCACGAGAGGCCTCGACGTGAATCTATTTAGAGATCCATTCGTCTACGTTCCCGGTGCGTTTGAGACGAGATTGTGGATATACGAACATTAACGGCAAGTGCACTTATTGCAATTCGAACGAGAAAAAAGAATACACAATAGCAACACTCGAGAGCCTTTGCGTTTGATCGTCGGCGACGAGATGAAATTTAACAAACGCGCTCCGTACGAAACAAAAAACAACGTATAAATTCAAATTGGATACAAATATGCAAATTCAAAACGATTTAAATTTGAAAAAAAATTATCATAAAGACAAGTTCGACATCGTGCGAATCTTTTTTATATTTTTATAATAATTATGATAATTGTAAATGTTTTTTTAATAGAATATAAAATTAAATTAAATTTGTTTACATATGTCCTCATGGTGAATAATTGAATTAAGCCTCTTGGTCTTTCGCGTTAGAGAAAACAAAAATTCGTTTTTTAACTTCGTGCCGACTATTTTCACGCGGGAAATCTGAGCTCATCAAGAGCGTCTCTAATATTAATGAGTATGGCGCTCGCCTCGACTGTCCCGTGTACACAGAGGGAGCGGCGAGATACGTGCGTATGTCAGCTTTGAACCTTTTTCTCTTAGAGAGGAAAGAGAGGGGAGAAAGTCTGAATAATCCTCAGATGAAAATCTGAAAAAGCTTTGGCAGACACTACCCCACTGCCAATGCAATTCCATACAATGTCGTGGGTAGTGAGCCTCGTTTTACACGGTCATTCATCCGCAAAATCCTTTTTCCTGGCAACGAGACAAAGTTTTATAAAAAAGAAGATCGAATATATGATAGTCCATTTGCTGCAGTAATCTCTTATTTCTTCGGCTCAACGTGTTTTGTGTTTATGTCCAACAAAACGTACGAACTATTTCGTCGTCGGAGATAAATTATTTGACAACTTTCTCTCCTTCTTCGAACTTAACTTCAATATCTTTGAAATCTGTTCGTTTTTGGTCACATTTTGTATGACCGACAGGATTTCTTAAAATTTAATGACTACGAGGAAAAAATCATTAGAGAAATTCGTTTTTGGCATTTGTCATTAATAAATTGATTAATGTATGCAATAATTCAACGTAGTTCTCATCAATTAAAATAAACGAAAATCAATTTGATAAGTATATCAAAGTTTCAATTGATTAAAATCACTCTGATAAAGCAATATTTATTAACTCAATCAATAAACTAAATTCATGTTGAAATTATTAAACAGTTCAAATTATTAACGAAAATAGAACAAGATTGCCTACGGGCTGCAAATTGCGTATTTGTTTGTTCAGTTTGAAATTGAATCCCGATTGGTACGAACTTATTTGTATGAATAGGTCGAAACGATAATTAGTCATAGCGTGCTATTTCAGTACCGCGATCTCTCTCTCTCTCTCTCTCTCTCTCTATTTCTTTCTTTCTTTTTCGATTTCTGTACCCGCGCCAGTAATTTTCGTGCATCTCGCCACACCAACTTCCGATAGTGGTTCGCGGTCAAAGTTCATCTCAAAGTTTGAAGTTTACTAACGACCGCGATGATTCACAGAGGGACGCCGCGGGGCGAGATCGTGAGCAAAATTTCATCGGTAATTCGAAGCCATTGATCTCCGAGCTGTCGAACGTGCTATGCATAGCCCAAAAGTTCGTCCCGAACTTTGTTTTACACAAATCGTACTTTCGTTAGAAAAAGTCTCAGACTCGAAAAATCCGTGGGGAAATTAAATTGTGAGAAATGAAATATTGTTTATTGATCAGCGATAAAGAACGAATTATCGACACATTGAAAATTTCATAAGTGTTTCGATCTTTGCAGAGAACGTCATGTTTTCACCGACGTTTAAGGCCTCGTCGGCAAAACCAGGTAAATTACGTGTGTGTGCCAGGCGACTCGCTGTAAAAATTCAAATGATTTTCCCTCAATGTCGTCGTTGTAATAAATCGTTTTCGATAGGATGAAAATCGATAATTATTTACTTTTACAATAATTATTCGTTATTATTTCGCGATGAAATAATTTCTTCATCAATACGTGACGTACCCTAATAAGATTAAAGTTTTCAAAGTTAACAGACTCTCCCTAATAGATTGTGTGGCATTTGCTAATTGAGCATGTAGCCGAGAGTGCACGTGTGTGTCAATGTTCGAATGTATCTATAAGTTCTTGTAACAACAGTGAACCTGGCTCGTGTACTCAAAATCCTAAAAGCTTTTACTTCCAATTACTTATGTAAGTCTCACAAGAGACTCGACGACACGTACCACGCGTCCGAAGTTTCAAACATTGAAAATAGAGTTTATTTCGTGCTAACAAATATTTTATTGGATATAGCGAAGTGAATGTTTACTTATTATTACCAAAATTTTATATAAATCCCAATAAAATTTATCAATTAATACGCCAAATCTTATTACGCTTAATTTGGCTTAATAAAAATTTGGTTGTCGTTAATAAAATTTATTTCGTTGCATACAATACTAAATTTATTTACATTGAATAACCCTCGACCGATCTATTATATTGAAATAAATTAATCGTGATAACGGAAGAAATGGGAAATAAAATAATGGGACCTGAAGTCGGAAGCGCAGTTTTAGGAAGTTTTTTCTATTCATGTGTGTATATTATTACTGGCATTTCAACTCTCGTTACGAAAGTAAAAAGGGTCGATTGAGCGGAAGAACGGCGCTAGGGAAAATGAATCGGGCCAATTTGGGAGACCACCGACAGACTTATTCGTTCATCTGGAGCGAGAATGAAAGATAGTATGAGTGAGGGAGAGGAGGGAGTCAGCGTGAAAACTACTATGAAAGTCATCATTAGCCCTTTATGTAATACGCCCACATCGCTCGCCAAGATTAGCATCGTTCCTTGGCCGTCGGCAATTCATCGCGTATATATATATATATATATATATATATATATATATATATATATATATATATATATATATATATATATATATATATATATATACATAAATCTACCGATATATATGTAACTCTATAACTCCCTCTCGTTTCGCGACTTCTCACGTATTTCGACTTTATAGTTCCATTTTTCATTAACACGCTCATCGACCAATTCGTTCTGCATGCGAGAGATAGCTGCGAAGCTTTTGCAATTAAAACACACGATGAAAAAACTGGCCCATATTTTTATTGGTTAAAAACTAAGCTAAAAATACACTCGCAGTTTAATCTTACATCATTCCCATTTTTATATCCAAAAATAAATGTTTTTCTGAATTACTAAAATATGTTTGCCTCGCACAAAGTGTTATTTTGGGAGCTATGTTTTTCCGGTGTTATATTTGTTGATTTATTTTCAAGTTTTGGCACGCGAGAAAGTTTATATTCCGATATTCCATTTTCATGTAATCGTGAAGAATTCAAAGAGAAGTCTAAATATATAGTCATGTTCGAGCAATCGATAACCATAAGGTGAAAGCACGTTTCTGAGTCGACGTTTATATCCCTGTATACAATTTTTGATAGTTACAATTTCTATTTATAACTGATTATTTATTTTTCTTTCTTTCTTTTATTATTTATAAAAAAGGAGTACTCAACACAGATTTTCTCTAGGGATCTAGAAATACTTTTATTGGAAAAATGATTAAATCCGTCTACAAATTTGTCTCTCAAAGTTGCATGCCCAGTGGTTTGCAATAATACTACGTTTATAAATAATCGTTTTAATGATTATTTATAGTTTGTTTAACAAAATATATCGAGCATCGCTTTTAAGACGTATTGAGTTTTCTTTGAGAAATTTTGGAGAAGCGCCTGGAGCAAATCTTCGATATATTCACGTGTCTATACATTTATTTCAACGACCTGCTATTAATCCTGTCGACAGGTGTTTGGTCACCTGGAAGCGAACCACCACCACCGCCGAAACAGCCGAGTCCCGAACGTGGCAAAAATACGGAAAAGGATGCCGGTATACCACCGGTGTGGACTCCTTCGAGTGCTGGGACGAGTCCCGTCGCCGAACGCAAAGAATTTCGTCCTGTCCCTTTCGAGAGTCCTGTATTGAGCCGCAAGAAGTTACCGTCACAGGTAATAATAAAATTTTCGTCATTATACCAAAATTTTGTAAATTAAAAAACTGTCAATCGTCGATAAAAAAAAATAAATAAATAAAATTTCGTAGCAGCGCATATTGGCTGAATTTTATTTATGTTCTATATTAAAAATCATAATACCGGCAAGGAAAAGTTCGGTCGACAAAAATTTTCAATCATCGATTCGTAAACTGAAGATTTTTCTTCGATTCTTAAATGTTCAGACACCCTCGGGTGAGGCTCCTCCACCTTGGAAGGACGAGGATACTAAGAGAGACGCCTCACAGACCGTAACTCATAATATTACGACGCGGATCGTCAATTCTCACTCGGCACCGTCCCAGGGGTTGAACACTCTCGCCGGTGCGCCACGTTTGCCACGTGCTCAAAATCCTACGATAACTTTGCTCCAGAAAGCGAGAGGCAAGTTTATCCTGCTGTCACACGAAATTGAGTATCCAGATATCCGTGAGAAATACAATTGATGAATTTTTCGATAAAATTGTTTATGATTTATCACTTATCAGAAGGCCAATTGCCAAAGGGTGCTGCTTATCTCGAGGACAACGAGCCCGGTGCTTCACGTATCAAGAGTCAGGAGGCTACGCGGATCGATCCCGGAGAAATCAGTAAGTCATTGATTTTTATTAAAATCGAAAAAAAAGTTGTTTATATTATTTATTTACAAACTTGATGAAGTTTTGCGAAACCCTCAACATACTCGCGCAATAAATATACCACGTTAGGTTAGTGTCGATATCTTTAAGCCAGCAAAACCGGAAATATTTATAAATTCCGAGTGTGCCTGTGTGAGTTGTGTGCGGCGCGATAGTGAATGAGGAAAAAGAAATTGTACGAATTCGATCGTTAGTATATACGGTGAAGAGGGAGTACGAGAGCGAGCCGGAAACGGAAAAGGATAGGCCAAAAAAGATGGCGGATCTGGGTCCACGAAAAATCGAAGGGATCGGTCCGATCACCAAGGACGGAATGCCAGTCGCGCTCCGATCGGTAAGTTGGTCTCGTAAATTTTCGAACAAAAAACAATTATTTTAGTAAAAATAAAAAAGAAGAACAATAAATTCGAAAACGACGTTTGTAATTGATTTTCAGGAGGTTAAAGATAACAATCAGGCGAAATGGTACAAAAAGATGTATGACTCGTTGCACCGTGCCGATAAGGATGGTCAGTCGATATTTATTGTTACAAATATAAATTTAAAAAATCAATTCGAGCTTTCGGGTAAGAAAAACATATACAATAACGTTTCTCGTGATATTTTCAGATGACTACATCACGGTACGGTACAAGCCACGACGAGGTGAATATCTTCTTGACGCGAGGGCCGATTCTCTCTGCATTATCGCGGACGTATAAGCATTGTGCGCTCGACTAATATTTCATGCGTTAACGATAAAACTAAACCAACAAATATTCGCTGCATTACAATTAGCAATTTTTTTCTAGATTAACAAGCGTGTAGACCGATACGTATGTTATCTCTATATGACGATGTACATATACGTATGATACACACATATATATATATATATATATATATATATATATATATATATATATATATATATATATATATATATATATATATATATATATATATATATATAAATATCCATCGCGGTATATACGACGATACTGTATTTATATTTTTCCTGTAGATATGACACGCGTCTCATGTACTTATATATATATATATATTAACTAACTACGCAATGCGAAATCTAAAACTTCTACGAAAAATCGTGATTGTATTATACATAGAATATTCACGTTTATTTCGTCATGGTATAGCTTGAAATTTTTTGAGAATTAACAAACGAAATTTCAGTAATTAAATTACTTCGTCATCGAGCAAACATCAATCATCGAGCATCGAATAATTCATTGAATCATTTTACTAATCCGGAACAAAGAATGTACGTTTTTTCAATGATTTTTTTGCTGAAAGAGTGACGTGTACAAGCTTTGATAATATGCTTGGAAAATGTACAAATTTTGTATTGCCCGAAAAATGAAATGAAAATGAAAATATTTATAATGGATATTTGTTATAATGGGGTGAGAGTGCTTATGATAATTAGTATTAACGTCGGCCATTGAATAATGCTCAATTAATTATAATATTGGAAATTGATTGTTTTATTACATTTGTGATTAAGATGGTCCATTGTGAATCGAAGACGGGGTCATAAAAAAAGTGGATTTGAAAAATGTTTTCAGGAGCGAGATACGGTTACGGAAGTGCCAGCGGGTATCTCAGCGAGCCAGAACCGCGTGCTTATTCCGAGAGATCGGCAACGTTGGACCCGCGACGTCGACAACGAAATAAGGAAAATGACTTTTCTACCTCGACTATGCCCAGAAAGTAGGTTGATTGTGATTTTTTGTTAGTAGAAAAGTCGAACGATAATTATTAAACATTTTTTTTCAATAAAAAAATACATATTTTTACAGAGCCGCACCTTTGAACAACGAACCGGAAGTGTATCGAAATCAGCCTGGGCGTATCGAAGATTACGAGCCAGGTCGATCGTCGATCGCGGACAAAGAAACAAAAGAGGTGAGTAGTGACAATATTTCGAGGATCATCGATAGTCGATCGATAATTTTTATCAAAATTGGCCCATCAACCTATATTGTCCAAAATCGCCAAAGCAATTCGTGAACAAAATATCGCACATACATGACCCCGTGAAACGGCTTTGCTTCTAGCCAACGTCTCTTACTTGGACGAGAAGGAAGGTAACGACGATAACGCCAAAAAATAAATACATAAAAATCAAACGATAAGCCGTATCCGTCTATAATTTCATTTCATTGTTGCTTCTTAGCGTTGAATCTCATTGCAAAGTGCAAATCTATATTATTTTTTTTAATTGTTTGTTCTAATTATCAAATCCAGTAATTTATTATTTTGTCACTTTTACGCGACCGACTGATAAATTTCAATCGTTATTCCCAATCACGTACAGCGCATTTGCATAATTATACTTTTAAGTTTCATTAAGCTTTCGTAGCTCTGCTTCGTAGTTAATCCTCTTCGTAGACATTTAAAGTAGAAACCTCATTTTTTTAATTGACGTTTTAACATTTTATTATTATATTTTTTGGTTTCAAATCTAAACTAATATTCGTTTTTTCGTCGTTTTTCTATCAGTATCCTGGTAGTTATGACGCATAGTGTAACGCAAGTGTTTGATTCTATTTTTCTAGTGGTGGGACGAGGTCATGGACATATTTGACGGGGTACGACATTTTTTTCAAAATACTTCACGCTTATATATTTAGAGAATTAAGTAACACAAACACACACACGCAAATACCGTATTTTACCTCGTTGAATCTTTCCAATTTGTCAATAGCTTCCGATTTTTTTGGCCACGAAACAAAACACATGAAAACAAAAAACCTCAAAAATCGGAAGGTTTGTCGTCCAAGATCTTTCAACACTCGATATACTTATCGATCGCACAGTAATGTTCTCACGATTTTTTCCCTCGCTGTATCTCACACTGCGACTAATCTAACTAACAAATTTTCTTGCACCGTCCTCACACAACTTGGCAAACAAATTGTTTTTCTCAAAATCCCCGAGTAAAAAGAAACGTATACACGACATCCAATTCCCACTGTGTTCATCCCCCCGGTAGAAACGTAGTTCCAAGAATCTTTCGAATCTAACTAAATTTCGATATCGTTATCTCCTCATTGTGTGTGTGTGTATGTGTGCGTGTGCGTGTCCGTGTCGTTGGTGATCGTGTTTCGTACCTTCGCTGTTGCTCACGCCGTTTCTGCGACGGACTTGCCCGTTCTCTGGACATCAGTGGTTGGACGACAACGAGCGTACGCATGGTGATCCAAGAATCGATAAGGAAGCACTGGGCATCGAACCGATTCGAATACGTCATCGAGCGTCGCGAGTCCTAAGTCTGTCGTACAGACCGGATTCAAGGGACAGTGTAAGCCTTCTGTCACCATTGACACCGTCGCGCCCTGCCAAGAGTCCCGAGAGCACATCCTCGACCACGGTTAAACGTTCGACGAACATCGAGTGTCCCATGGCGGACGCAAGATCTCCTCGCGCTCACAAGGCCGTCACAGATCGTTCACCATCGACGTCACTGCCGATCGCGACTCCCAAACAATCCCGTACCAATCCTGTACCTGCCAGTCTCATTCTCGACCGTTCCGCGAAATCATTAACGATGGATCATACGCGTTATCCGCTAATAAATTCACCGATGAAATGCGATCGTACCATTCACGCGATGACTTACAACGGGCGATCGCGCAAGGAGACGGTGAAATCAAACGGGGCGTCGATCGTCAATCGCGAATTATCGTCGATCAATGCCGGTCGATCACGAAACGACGAAGATCGAATAATTCGCCCTCTCGCACATGGCGAACATCATTCACGACATCCAATCATGCTGGAAGGGAAATCAAAGAGTTTCATACTTCCCGATCGCGGTTCGATGATTGCTCAAAGAATCTTGGGTTCGACAGGAAGTCAGTCGAATCTCACGAATATCGGTACAAAGGAACGACCGTCACTCTCTCCGATGACCATCCCCCGTAACGACAATCAACAAAATGACGAACAATGCAATTGCCACCATCATCATCGCCATCATCATCATCATCATCATCGTCATCATCAACGTCAACGTCGTGCTCCAACGACCGATACTACTAGTTCCACTACTACCACTTCTTCTTGTACTTCCAGCACGAATCATAATATCGCGCTACTGCCATCGTCACTGCCAACGTTCGTGAATAATATCACCGCTCAGAATCCTCAGAACGCAGCTTCTTCACGGGTTAGAGACTCAATCTCTTAACCGTGAAATTTATACGAATCTTTGTAGCGTCTCTGTTTTCTCTCGTATGCACGAATATGTATTGACGTTACCGAATATGTGTCTCTTTTTCGTAGATTCTTTGAGGATGAGCATCGACTGTGTTTCTCTCGCCTTTCCGTCGCTTTTTGTCATTTTCTTTCCCTTCCTCTTGACACTGAAAAGTGATCGGTTTTTTTTAAATAACAAAAAATTTAGCTTGTGGTTTTAAATAAATCGATAAATCTTTGCAATCCGTATCGGGTTAACTGCGTGAATAAAAAATTGTAAGAAACCGATGACTTTGTGACTTCAGGATTCAACTTATCATCCTTTGTCGTCGATTCTAATGTGTTTTGATATTTTCATCGATATTGAACTCTTAGTTTCCTTGCCCATCGGATCACCAAGTTCTCCCTCTATTGATGTTGTATGTATGTGAAATATCCATTTATGTGACTTTCCACCTTTTTCACTCACTAATGCTTTTTTTACTATAAGCGATCCTAGATCCTTTCCCACCTCGACCATCAGGTTCGTCATCGTTACCAGAGGCGCCATCTGCGCTACTACGATAATTGTGATACAGCTTATTTTTTTATATTATATTACCAAATATAGGAACGCATCTGTCAATAAATGAATGTTTAGCATGGTATCACCCGCTATTCATGCTCCGTACGATATTTTCGAATCTATCCCCAAAACGTCCCAATGCTATGGCGAAGTGCATCTAGTCGTCGAGCTGCCTTATGCACGCCTCTTGAAGTGCATGCACTTCGTTCTCGAAAAAATCTAGACAGATCACACCCAATTTAATTACCCAAAAAATAAGCAAACGATTAATTTTAACGTTTCTTCCATTTTTCAGCCATTCGATCAACGCAATCCACACACCGCAAAACCGTACATGAGCCAGTTAGTATCTCAATTATTCATATTCTGATGACAGATTTTATTTTTTTAAATTGTTCATCATTCTCGTTTCTTTTTATGTTTTACAGCGCTCTAAAAGAGTCTGGTTACGAGAGTGATTCAACGCTAATTTTCCGTCGACGCGACGACGCCAGTCCTTTGAGTCCTTTGGAGCAGAGACTCGCATACAAAACCATACAGAAGGGTGGCGACGTGCCCCTTCATGGTCTACGAAAATCTGCACCTGAGCGACCAAAGGGTAAGTCATTTGTCAGAAATGTGCACTTTGCTTTTTTTTCTTCTTTTTTCTTTCGAACGAATTTTATTTTTCTCTTCTCTTTGGAACGCTACGGTATTTTTTGTTCCTTATCTTGCTTGCAAGTAGGAGCTATTATCCGGTTGAATGAGATTTTTATTCAAGATAATATCGTTCGAATCCCGATGAAGTATCTCGTAATGAGTACGCTGTTGCAACGCATGATTCGCAAAGTAGGATTTACCGGCAAATTCGAGACACATAGTGTAACGCAAACCTTCACATTATCATAGGCAAATAATTTATCACGACAATATTTCAAACAAATTTCAACTATCGCTTCGTGATAATTCATTTACAAATAGACTTTGAAGAACGCTTTCTTGGCTGAATCATGGGCTAAAGTCAATGACAAATAGTTTTCAATGCTTTCCAAGCCTCTTTGTAACGGAATGACAAACCGCCAATTTTATTATCTCGCTGAATACAAAAGCACTGCAAATACGTATTTTGGAATATATTAAATAGTATACGCATTGTATAAACAAAAATGTTTAAACGACGCACGGCACCGCTCTCTTCAGGATCTATCGATAACAGGTGGTCAGGTGGTCTTGATAAATGATTATTATTTTTCTATTATTATATTTATATATTATATATCATTATTTGTTAACTCTCGCGTTTGACTTTCTACGCATAATCACTATTTCTCACGCCACCACGTGCACAATTATATCGACACAACCTACGACCACGAAGAGGATCTCGCCCTCAACCTCGCCAGCACGCTCTCGTCGAAAAAAAGCATTTTTCCGACGCTCAAGCAAGCAAAACAAAAGACCAATCGAATGATTTCACGGCCACTCGGCCTTGGTGGAAGGAAATCTCTGGGAATCTCTCAAGTTGCTGCAACAAAAGCTAAAAACGGTCCTTGGTCAAGTTGGAATCACTAATGGTGATGAAAAATCCCAAGAACAACGAACAAGTAACAAAAAAAAAGAAAAATTTGTCCACAGACGATACGGAAATCGAGTATTTTCCGATCTCGCCGACTTTGACGCGAATTCGTGTCAGAAGACGTGGCACCGCGGTGACGAGGGCCGAGGCAACCTCGATGTCATCATCATCATCGTCAATGACCTTTGCCCGTTACAAACGTACGGCACCATCAGCCACGAGAAACTCAACTATTTTGCCGGCCGGACGATTTTCAACGGTACGAAACGGTGGCTCGCGTTCCGTCATCGGACGTACGAGCTCAACGACATTGACAACGAGAACGACGACCACAACAACAACGAGAACAAACTCACCGCCACCTGGAAGACCACCGACGCGCGTTACCTCGCCAAGACCACCCTCTCCTCCACGAAGAAGATCGTCGCGTCATAACGCGACCCTGCGGACCCTTTTTATCAACAATAAACCGATTGAACGATCCTCGAGCTGTCCCGACCGTAGTCGTGTTTGTTCGACCAGCCGACGACACGAGCAGTGCTTCGCCGCCGAGAGCGCCTCGAACATACGTTTCCTGCGGGAAAGGCTGAGTAGCAAATTGTCCGAGCAAGTGAAAGAACGAGAAACGACGAGGAAAAGCTTTGGCATACTTCGCGCATCCTCCGCGTTTCCTTCGCTGACGACAAGGACAAAATTCCCAGCTCCTTCCAAATCTCCTCAAGTGGAAGTGCTGAAAAGAAGATCGGAGCCTTGTCTCGCCAAAAGAATTCGTGAAAATTCTATCTCCCCAGCTAGAGGAAACGTCGTACAATCCACGAGAAGCATTACATCCTATCGACAAGCTTCCCAATCCGCCAGTCCTGTTCGACGAAGTTCTTGCGAACAACAACAGCAGACGAAAAAGACTTACGAGTCGAAAGGATCGAGCGAGGAGAAACCTCCTATAGGCAGAAGCAGCTCGAAGAGTCCGAGCTTCGTTGGAACACGCGGCGCAAGCCTAAACGGATTAACGGTTACGGATAGGACAACCCGGCAAAACGGGCGTACGAAAGTCTCGCCGACCCCTGGCGTTAAGAAGGATCAGCCTAAAGCTCGCAGAACAAGAAAAGAGACGAATGATAGTCTGAAGAGGCTTTCCAGCTCGCCGACGGAACTTTCATCGCCGCTTGAAGTTAAAAAGGGTCTTTTGAAACAGAGCGAACGTGACGGGCATCGATCACCCGTTTTGGGTTCTACTGTTTGTCAAAAAAAGTCTACGAGTTCTTCCAACAACAGACAAAAATCTGTTGATGCAAAATCGCCAAAAATCTTGTCTACGAGTATTCCGAAGAGTCGCCATTCGCCAAGGACAACGGCAAAGGACGTTTTGACCTCGCCGACGAGCATTTTGACCTCTTCGACTCTTTCATCTCGACGTCCGACTGCTTGTGAAGCTTCAAGGTTATCCGTGACAGGGAAGACGAGGGAGAAGAAACCTACAGCAATTAATGGTTCGACGAGTGGCTCGTCTATTATTATAACGAGCGATCCAGCTGCGAGGAAGAGACCACGCGAAAAACCGCAGACCATTATCAAGCATCCGGTAAAAAAACCAGTGACCTTGATAGAAATCAACCCCCAAGAGAGAAAGGTCGAGATCAAAAAGCGTAGCTCCGCGGGCAGAGAGAGTCGCAGAGAACCTTCAAGGTCCAAGAGAGTCACGAGTGACAGCGATTCGGACAGGAGAAAGAGCAAAAAGGTTTCAACCATGAAATCTTCCGCTTCGAGAGACAAAGCGACGAAAAAAATGGCGACGGTAGAACCTGTGACTCCGGCGTTGACGATGGAACGAATAAAAAAACATCAGGAAGCGACGAGAACCGATACGTTCTTTCAAAATCTTTTCTTGCGAAATTTACCGTCGCCGGTACCGTCGCAAACCAGCACGATACGAAGGTCATCGGTGATGGAACGTGCAAGAATGTTTCAGGAATGTTCCACCGATCATTTCAAGTCCGAGCCATCGTTGAAATCATTGGGAGTTTATTTAGCTCACAAGCGTCCTGTGTCGAACTCGAGATTCAAAAATTGGGAACGAGAAAGTCTCTCATCCAGAAGTTCGAGCCCTTACGGAGTAAGTTGGCCTGGTAGATCGGTGTTTCGAAAAGTCAGCAAATTTGACAGTCTTCTGGGAATGGACGAATTTGGCTCCTCGGCATCGTTGCGAGGAAGAAGTCCGAGTCCAATGTCGCGGGAATGCCCGAAGGAGAGAAGCCTGAGTGAGCCACCCCTGAAAACCGTTAGTTCGGAGGACGCCAGAGACGGCGAAAGAGTTGTGACTCCACCGACTCGTACGGCATCTCCATCGCCAACTCGATCGGCTGCTTCTCGAAGGATAAGATGTCTCAAGCTGCAGGACAGGCAGGACATTTGTCCTTTAAAAGCAAGAACTCGAAGTGCAAGCGAAGCCGAAGATTCCGAACGCAGAAAAACGAATTTTGGCTCAAACCTTTCGTTGACAAAAAGTACCGGTTCTCTGGAATCGCCGCCAATGAATCGTGACGATTATCAGCGTTATCTTCTCGAGACTCTTCATGGACGACGACGGTCCGAGCGGTATAAGGATCTTTACGATTTTTACGCGAGTCTCGAGAGAATGGGCGAACTGGAGAAAACAACGTCTTCGAGCGACCTTAGACCGCGTCTCAAAGACGAAGAGATAATAGATTATGATCGTTGGAAGGAAATAAGATCGAAGGAACGCGCTGAAATGGAACTCAAAGCGATCTACAGTAAACTCAAGGACGTTCAAAGGGACAAGGATTTTTTGTTCAGTACCAAAGACGTTGATAAATACAGATGGCGAGGTGACTGTGGTCTCAGATGCAAAGAGAGATCAGTAGAGAATATCAGAGAGAGCTTTCGTCGATTGGAGAACGAGGAGAGCGAATTAGAGTCGGAAAGACGTCGAGATTTGGCGTCAAAGAAAGATGTCTACAAGCCTCTCTGGCGTGGAAATTCGGTGGCGAATGTGGCGAGCAACATAACAAAGAAAGCCGCTGGTAAGGACGAGGAAAATGAGAGATCCTCGGTCCAACCGCAACTGCAAAAATGTCTCGGTGGTAGTAAAAAATTCTGGAGTAGTCTCTCGATCGAACAAGTCACAGCCTTGAAGAATCAACTCAACGAAATTTACGGTACCGATGCAACTGGCAAACCAAAAATGTCCTACGTTCCTGAGAAATTGGACACGGATAAAACGACAGTTCCTCGAGAGGAACCTGTGAAACGTTCTCAAACGCGTGAAATAGTGCCGAAAACTTCGAGTGCAAAAAGCTCCTACGAGATCGTCGTTCCACCGGAAGAAGAATTTGGGGACGGTACGGATGAGATCAAGGGTCTTCACGTTAGGTGTCACTCGATGGTAACGCCTCTTGTCACTACGAAAAACGAGGACAGCTCTTCGCAAGCTCCATTGACCGGTCTCTCGCCGATTTTCAAGCGAAGAGGATCGATAGGAAATGGCCAAAAATTGGAAACTCCAAAAATCGACAGATCTGTTCCGATTGCGGTGCCGTTGAGTGAAATGGAAAAAAAGCGGTTGTCACTGACCCTGGGCCAAGAAATATTGGATAAAGTAACTCGAAGAAGAACTTCTACGACGCCCGTAACGCCACGGGAGACACGTGGCGCCATTGCGGCGGCGTCAGCTAACCCAAAGTCTTCATCCCCTTCCATCCCAACTAGTGTGACGAGTACGTCACCACGAACGTGTTACTCGCTCGAAACTTCTTTCGACGGTGAAACTTCGCCACGAACGCGCGAGAAAAGTGATTTTCTTCTCGTTTTAACCCCGAACGACGATAGCCCAACGAGCAAGCGTCGCGTGGAAAACGTCCTTGACGAGTGGTCCCGAAAGCCACCACTCCTAGCGATGGCGCTGCCTGCGGGAAATTCGACGAAAAACATGGTAACTTCAGGCAGCGAATTCGACAGCGCGACCGAGAGTTCGGAAACATCGGCGAGTACAGTAGTCAGACGTGGAACCGAGGCGGAAGCGGTACCGAGAAGAGTCGAGTTTTATGAAAAAATCGAGAGAACGGTCAAATCGGCGGAAGACAAAACGGGCGAACAGCACTTGGAAAAATCTTCATCGCGTTACGCTCTTCCCGAAATCAAGGCGGATGAACCGAAGAAAAAGTTCTCAAGATTATCATCGGCTCAGAGCTTCGCCGATTTGAAGGAACTTTTCGGCGAGTCCGAATCGGCGAAATACACGACCTTGGCCGTTCGCGGTACGGAACGAGCTAATTCGACCTCTCCCAACAGCGATCGTCTAGCGGACGGAAGTGGAAGCGGTCGAGGAGGAAGAAGCACTTCCGCCTCGCCTGACGTTACGAACGAGCGAGCAGCAGCAGCGTGGAACTCGTTATCGTCGCGATCCCAAAGTCGTGACATGGATCGAGCGAGAAGCGTCAGTCCATGCCCGGTGTCCGATTCCACGTGTAGCCTCGACAGTCCTCGAAATCGAAGCGTCTCGCCCGATCCGGAACGGTATTGGCGCGCTTATCTGAATCTGGTGAAGAACGGCTCGGTCAGAAAGCTTCGTGCTAAGTTTGAGAGCTTGGAAGAACTGAGCGGCGATCGAACGAAACTGAGACCCGCCCCAAAAAGATTTCAGAGCGATCCGGAATTAACGAGAAATCTCCTGAAACGCGTCACGGACGAGCGTAAGACTCGATTGAAAGCTCAGGAAGTGACAGACGTCGCTTGGTTACGAAGAAAGTACGAGCCAACAACGAGAGGAAGAACACGAAGACGCGCGACGAGGTCACCACCGATACCCAGAATTCCACTAAGACTGGAAGATCTCTCGATGCCGAGAATAAACGTCATCAGCAAGACGGCCGAGCTCAAGGACAATCTCGTTCGGTCAGGATCGACGGATTCTCTCGCGCGAAAAGCCGAGACCGAGGAACTCGAGGCGAGGAGACCGGTCGGCAGAATTCGCGAGAAATTCGAACGCTTCGATGGAAAATGTGGGCCTGATGGCAAACCCTCGTTACTCGGTGAAATGTTCACTTCGGCACCGAACGTTCATGAACTTCGTGACATAGCTCCTTATCTGGCGGGACGTTGGGTCGCTCACAAATATCCGAATCGTCGTGACAATGCTCGTTCTCTATCTTTGCCTCCGGATCTTGAGAATTCCGGTCTCGATGCTTCTGCGAAGATTGAAGTAGTCAAACCTCGAGCTGGTCAGACCTGCGGTCAAGTTCTAGTCAGCGAACGCAAACGCACCCGGGAAAGTCGTGGAAATTTGGCGTCGGCGACACCCGCTAGGCCGAGAACTCCGACTTCGATCCTAAAACAATCGCACGTCGATCCGTTCGCCAATCAACCCTTCGATCCGAGCAAACACCGACCGAGATATCGCTATCAACCCCCGCCACCTCCACCACCACCGCCTGTGCCGATTTTTCGACGCGATGCCTGGTGGCCACCGATTCCAACTTACACGGCCAAACCAACCGTCACCTTCGAAGGTCGGATCTCTATTGGGTAGTAGACGAGGTGGTCGCTTACTCGGGAATGATTTTTATAAACGTATACACTCGTTGATTTCTTATCGGTCGGAATACGAATTAACAATGACGGCGACGTTAAAAAAAATAATAATGGTTATCCGGACACGAAATTCGATCGCATTGTGCATTTTAGAGATTTGATGCAAATACACGTTTTTGACAATTTGACTCTACCGACGTCATAGTATAATTTAACTTCAGCTAGTTAAACGGACTTTTAAAAAAAAGTAATGAATATGGAATCTTTAATTTTCATTTCGAATAGTACTTTTTCATGACCACCTGTAACATCAATGGTCGAACGAAGAGAGAAAGCACGCGCCATTATTCGTCAATTTCATGCATCGCCGACTCCTCAAATCGATTTGTATAATAACGCATAATAACGTTTATTATACACGATCGTTGCGTACAAAATATTGCACACAAAGCAATTTTGAGGGTCGCTTTTTCCCCTGGTCATCGTTATTATTTTGATGATTTTTTTTGTTGGTTTTGATCATCAATAGAGTACTCGAATGCACCCCCGCCACCGCCAAAAGCTCAACACAACAGGAGCGACCGCCCAGGTAAATTCTCGTTTCCTGAATCGCAAAACGAAATATTAACCAATTTTGAAAGCCAAACCCGTGTGTGTGTGTGTGTGCGCGCGCGTCCATTTTTTTCATTTTTCACTATTTATGTGTATGTTTCATTGTGGCTTTGTCGTGCTCGCCTCGTAAATCGCGCGATTTTCCCAAAACTAACCGGTACCATTTAAAAATTTGAATTGCGTCATAACGTTTCATCGTGGAAAATTGTGGCGCAAAATTTCTTTCATTTCAAATATAGAGCTCGTTGCGCTATATGATTGGCATGTCTCGCATGTTGCACGCGAGAGAGTTTGCTTCGTGAATGCGATTATCCGTGCAACTTCGGCCAAAACGGGATTGCACACACAGAAGTTGCTCGACGAATGCATAACGCATATTATAAAATACGTACACGTCAGAAATATTTTCACTCGCGAGGTCACGAAGCCAAAGTGTCATAGACCAAAGGTCAGCGGTGAATAATTCTCGTCAAGTTTAGATCTCCCTCGGATATGAACAATTTGCCACATGCGACGAATTGAGAAAATTATTTTTTAAGCAGTAGGTATAATCGTATCAGGTCGTAACAAGGTGCGAATAATCACGAGAGAATTAGGTACATGTTGTTTTTTATTAACTATTTCGTAAAGACAAAAAGTTTATTCGGCCTCGAGAGATTCTCGAAGTTAAAATCTCGCGTAGCGTATCGTTGCGTTCGTATCGCGTATTGTCCATTGATCGGGGTCAAACGATGTACATATGCTGAGGTCAACTCGTGGCTGTCGGCCCATGACGTACCCGCCACGATCTGATTCCCTCTTTCCAGTGCCTGATGGATCAACGAGTGCGTGCCAATGATACGATGAAAAAAAGAGTGGGAGAGGTAACAAAAGGGAGAAAAGAGAGAGAGAGAGAGAGAGAGAGAGAGAGAGAGAGAGAGAGAGAGAGAGAGAGAGAGAGAGAGAGAGAGAGAGAGGTGGCCGAGAGGCAGAGACCGTCAGATGTATTCTCCATGAATAATATACAATTTTTAAAACTTCTGTTTCTTTACAACAATTTCCGGTGTACGCGGTACAACGGATATAATAATACACCGCTGGTCTCGCGTAAGAACGCGAGACCACCCCCCACCCTTCAACCATCGCCAGTTCTCTACAGTTCCACGAGGTCTAACCCGAGGCCTCACTCTTCCTCTCTACATGTGCTATGGGGAATGTGAACGGATCTCGGTTACTTCCGGTGTCTACGAAACGATAAGACACGGTACAATGTTAAGTACCTGTCCTACCTCGTAGGTGAATTCACGTGCTTGCGAAGGCACGCAGAAGAATAAGTACACAGGCCAGCTGTGCAGTATTTTATAGCTCGCACATACGTTAGAAAGCGTGCGAAAAGAGGTAGATCGGAGTAGCTAGGTATCTCAAAAAGAATATATATATATATATAATATTATCGTAATTCACAAAAATGTCTAACAATAAATCTATATTTACTCGATATCGACAATGAGAAAGAACGAGATTAAGAAATTCAATCGTCTCTAAAAAATCCATTAAAAATTAGAGTCACGAGTGATAAGAACATTCCTAAAGATGAGCAACTGTGTCTATAGAAACGATTTTTATCACATCGTCTCCTTATCAGCTGATTTTAATTCTATGACATTTTCAACGCTCAATGTCCTCGCAAGGTCATTGAAATTTTGAACTTTGTGTCAAATTTACAAACACAAATCGTACGTATTGAATATCCGATATTATCGTAACTCAGATACGATTATTCATCATCCGATAACAAAAATAAAAATCATTTTATCTGAAAATTATAAGACTCGATTTAATAACCACACGTTTGAAAATTCAATCACTCGGATATTGCATCTGCGATGAAATAGCGCAATGATCCTTCACCGCGTTTCTTATCAACTGTTCTTATCGGATCATCGCGATCTTGATCGTTCCGATGTTTGCGTTACTATCGTAGTAAATAGCGCGTGCCAAGCTCTAACCTTGAATTCCCCACTCACACTGTCGCGTATCTACGGCGCTATTGCTCCCTCGTCTCGTTTCGTCTGGCTATTTCGCGCGTTACTCGTCATAGTTCACGAGTGGTTACAGTCGCAGTAGCGCAAAGTAGGGAAACTCCGTACGTGATCAGACGCGACCTTGGCATCGGCGCTTCTACGTTACGTGCGAAATTTCAGCCGCGATTATAACTAAAATATTTCACTATAATTCATAAATATTACATAGATTAGGACACGTTAGTAAAACAAGCTAGATCACGCGTGATTCTCGGCTTAGCCGCTTATCAAACGGCGCGAGCGATGTAATCGATGTTGACGTCGCGTATTTTTGATTCTTGCACGTTTCGAACGCACACGTATCGCAGTAGCTGGTGCGTCGAACGAATAAATTCTCAGGGGTGGGTATAGAAGCAACTTCGCGGCATCGATCGTTACTCGCTATTTCCCTTATCTAATCTCGCGTCATGATTAATCGAAGGCTTGGAACGTGCAGAGTTTCACCAAATTCAGTACGCCGCTGGAGATGATGACGATCGCGAGAATATTATTTCGAGTACAGCGCGTTCTTAAAAAATAAAACCGTATATCAGTGATCTTGTAAAATTATTATTCCTACGTCGCGAAGAAATATTTATTCACGTGCTCGGCGCGTCGCGTTCGGTGAAATTGCGTCGGACGAAAATTCACCACGACGTGCACCGATATAATGTCCGAGTGTCAATTGCGACGATGACGGGATCTCGCCGAGGACACATATACATAAACGATGAATATTTCAAAGTGGAACTAGCGTTGGTTACAATACCGAAGAGTGGAGGAGCCAAGAACGAGCCTCGTTTATTCTCCATCGCTCCGAATAGCAACGAGTTAAAGATCGACGAAAACAACGAGTAGTTTTTTTCTGCGTCGTCGTTTGTCATCGCGAAGCGTAACAAAAATCGGACAATATGCGTCTTTTGAAAAAGAAAGAAAATAGATAAGCGGGTATATCGCACGAGCGATATTATTGTGAACGCGAGCGTGGCGTTCGTCGGCTGAAAAAGAAGTGGGGGCGACACGAGAGTCGAGCAACCGCGACGGAGACCTCGCGACTTCTTCCACTTCGTCTTCCTGTTCTTCGTCCTCGCCTTCTTCATCGTCTTTTCCCTCGCCGGTTAACTTGGCTCTCGCCAAACTCTTCGTCAGACGACGAGCGATAGTCATGACGCGATTCTCGCGTGTGTTTCTTAATAATAAAAAAACATAGAAATAAAAGAGAGAGAAAACGAATAAACGTCGAAAACGAAAACGGAATAATAGTTCGTTTGTTCGCGAAACTATTCTCGACGTAGAAGGAAACGAGAGTTTTTTTTTAGGTGCGGGAAGAAAGAAGAATGCGGGCAAGTGGACGAGTGTCAGTGAGTGCAGCGAAGGAAGAGACAGATGTGTCATTCTCAATGAAGAATGCGACGATTGTTTAATAGCCGAGTTCTGAAGAGTTACGCAAGTTCCGGATATTAAGAATTGCGTACTACTCGCGTCGTCTACGAGTCGCCGACGCGCCAGTGGGTGAAAATTCAGTGCGAGGCAAAAGTTTCGGTGCGAGTGCGCGCGCGGGAAAAAGATTGTTTAAAATTTTTTGATTTTTCCTTTCTCCTTCTTCGTCCCGTACGATATTAAACGGCGTTATTTCATTACGGTGTATACGGAGAGCGATCGATCGAAGTCTATTTAAGATAGCTCGATGAACACTCGTGGCGATAAATATTCATTGAACATTACGGACGAGTGGCGGAGAATTTTTTACTGAAATTGATTTCTCCTTTTTTTTATCGTCGATAGGTACAGAATCAATATAGATTATGTGCTCGTCAATCTACATCGTGATCGATCCACGAACCAGTAAATGTTTACACGAGCTTTGTTTTTCAGTACGTCGATGCGATTCGAATCTTATTTTTTCGCAAACTTCAATTTCTTTGTAAATTTCTGTTCGAATAATTAAAAGCGCGATAATTTCGAAGCAAATCAAATTCTGTGGTTAATTATATTTCGTGCCTCGTGCTCTACGTAAAATATATTTCGAGATTCGCGAGAAAGCAAAATAAAAGAAAACGCGAAGAAGTTTTTTTTTCGAAATGATTTATTGGACACGCTGTCGTTACCTGCCGAGAAGCTAGTTTACATAAATAAACGAAAGTCAAGATTGCGGCAATCGCGATAATTATATTCCGTTCGTAATTAAAGACCCGAACCGCTTGAATCGAGGAGCCCAATCTCTTCGCGTAAAATTCTTCCTCACCGTGTAAATAATTCAGGCCCGTGTGTTCCGTGGAAATTTGCTCCACATACGTAGCCGTTGTATAGCTTGTGTACAACACAAGCCACGTTCTTGACATGGGAAAAAAACGTAGGAACGAATATGCGCGAGTGAGTGAGAGATTACAAGTAACACCGTTCTCAGGCCTCTTAGAGACGAGGAGAAACAGTGGAGTGTGCACTTTTTCAAAACTCCGTTATCGTATACCAGCCCGTTTCGTCAATCAAGTCATAATCCCTTCTTAAACACGCGCTCTTATACGAAAGTGCTTTCTGACACTAACGCTCGTTACTTAATTCCAGCCTTAACAACCTACTAATCTTAGAATTTCAAGACAAGAAAAAAATATATTTTTAAATATCCCATTCTTTATTAAAAAATTTGCCTCGATAATTTAATTCGCACATTAACGATCAATCAAATTTTTAATTCAACGTCAACAGCCTTTAGTCGTTAACTGAAAAACAAAAATTAATAGTCATTACGAGATAATAATTAAGTTAAAACAAAATTTTAACCGTTGCGTGCGATTCTTCATTATTGTTTTTTCAATTCGTATCACGCGGGACCTCGAAGAAGGATGCTTCCTACCCCCCCCCCCCCCCCCCCCCCACCACCACCACCCCCACGCCCCACCCCTCTTCCTACTAACCCAATTATAACGGTGTTTCTAATCACTTCGACTTTCGAAGGTGCACATATGCGACGCAGGGGATTAGCATCCGCGAGTTAACAAGGGGGAGTTTCATTTTCCGGTTCACTATTAGCACGAGCGGTGAGGTATTAATTAGCGACTGCCCGATGGTGTGCTTATATATATATGATTATATTATACATATACATATGTTGCACATATGTAGGCGGTATCGGCCTCGCGCTTTCTCTTTCTCTCGCGTGTCAGCGGGTAATTAATTTCGATTTCGATGCACCGGAGGCCTTTATTTAGACACACATATACGTAAATCTCTGCGAATTAGCCAACTATCCAAAAATAAATATCTATATTGCCGTTTTAAAATATCGTTGAAGGCGGTAAATCATCGTTGCAGAGCCGAAGAAAAGTTTTGTATCAGAATTTCACGCTATCGTATATCGGTATACGAGCGCATGGTGCATTACCGCATATAAGCAACGCAGTGTCCGAGCCCGAGGGCCCGTAGGACCCTGAGAAAATCTTCGACGTTCGGGTCCATCGCTCTCGTCAAATCGTTCCGACCTTCGTCTTACTCTCGCGAAAATAACTACCATCGTAACCGCGGGACGAGAAGCGGAGGGCGCAAGGATCATTTCGGATCGAGCAATAAATTATAAAAATTATTTTCTCTCGTTCCAACGAGAGAACCGCAGTAATAATGGGTTCCCCTCTACTTTGAGAGAGCCGACCGTTAAAAGAAAAGTGATCTCGTTGCGATTGCAACAATGCCGATATCGCCTCGGGCCTCTCCGATTTAATTTAATTTTTTTATTTTATTTTACTCTCTCATTTCGATCATTTTTTTTTTACCAAAATCTTTACACGTGTATTTTCGCCTGCCGATCTTTTTTAATCGATCGTAACGACCAATCTTTGGATTAAAATTTCCTTTTTTCGAAATATAGAAATTTGGTTTCCGTGTAAATACGTAGAGTTATAGTCGAATAGATGATGTACGAGGGAAATCGGGGAGGAGCACGGGCCGATTCTCGCTTGCGCGGATTCTTCCGGTAGCCTTTCTCGTTTCCCGATAAGCAATCTCCGTGTCCCGGGAAGCGTGACGCGACGATGAGAACCTCACCCGGACTCGTCTATAGTGAATGAGTCTCGTGCACGAGTACGAAGGATCTATTATCACCGACCGCGTACCTTCGACGAAGACTCTTTGGGGCTCTCGGGACGAAACGTTTTGAGAAGACTCCTCGAAGACTCCTCGAACGATCGCGGTACGAACAGAACGCTTGTATATATAATACACACGGCCAATCTTTTGCCACGGCGGCGAACGTATCAGCGCGGAGGAGAGCAGCCGGGGCCATTGTCTCTTGCCCGAGGCCGAGATTCCCGAGGAGAGGATCTTGACCAGGCAGGAGCGGCGTGCGGTGCCCCGCGCGTTGTTGCCCGGACGATCGGTCGACACGCCACACCGGCAACGCGAGGTTTCTCCGTTCGCCGCCAATCTTCTTTAGGATATATATCCTGAGAGCCTGGTACCCAGTACACCGAGCGTCTTCCTCGCGAGCGCTCGGGCCAACGCGGAACGCGCTTTTACGAACACGCCTCGCTTGACTTTCGTTTTTGTTTTTTTTTTTTTCTTACGTTTTTCGAAGACGATAAACAAACGGATCGAACAAATATTTATCGTTTGAATTGAGTTTGTTTCATATAAAATAAATATTATTCGGGATTTTAAAAAAATGATTTGAATTAAATAGAAACTTGTGGAGGCGAAATTTGCGGAAAAATAAGGACTCGCTGTTTAAATAATAATATCGTTCAAAATTATTTTAATTGCATTGGTCAACTTCGTTTAAAATATCGAACGATAATTGGACTAATTTATTCTTAATTAATCGAAGAAAGTGGTTTAATGGTTTGATACTGATTATGTATTATTATTTCGTTAAAACATAATTTGTAATTATGTCGATTTTTGAAATATTTTGTCCATTTAGATTTTTATTCAGATCGAAGAAATTTTGTTTTATTCGCGTTAAATGTTTAAACAACTATTAGGTGAACAAAATCGAAGCTTACGTCCATTTTTAGATTTTCGTTAGTTAATTTTATAAACGGGTAAAAAACCTTTGGAAATTCAATGATGTCGACCAGGACTTGTCGGGACATACCGGTCCTCCCGAGGATCGAGGATCTCGAGCGAAGTCATCAATGGACGGATCTGGCCTGCGACATAAGTAAACTCGAGAGATTGGGCGCGATCAATCGTTCAACCAGAGCACGGAGATCGCCACTCAGCCGGTCGGAAAATATTTCCGGATCGGTATGTACGACGGCGAGACGCTCTATGCCGGAAGCTTCGAAACCCGATCTCGTCTACGTTCGTATGACGAACAGCGAAAGCGTCCGCTCGACGAAAGGAAAGATCGACGATCGTGACGAACGCCCGAGTCTTCGGGATTCCAACACACTCAACGAGACCGGGATCGTCGACCGCTGGAGCTGGAAACCGCGAACGGAATTCGAGAGAAATTATTTTGGCGTGACGGACAATTTTTGCACCGGAAATTCATCGATCGACGACGAAAGAACGAATAAAATGGGTGGTAATTCTTTATCGTCGAGTCGTGACAACTTTGCGAACAACGTGTACAACGACGCGACGATGAGGAGCTCTCTGTCGGGATATTATAGAAACGCCGACACGATCGGCGACGATTTCGATCTCAACGATCGCTCTACTTTGGCTCATCGCGCCGACAATCGCAGACCGAGAAGTTCAGGATTTAATAGCTACAGCGATACGAACATTTCGAACATCGAGAGCAACGAAAGACGAAAAACTTGTTCTTCCTTCCATTACGAAAATCCTCGGATCGCTGAAATTCGCAAAGAAAAGAGAGAGAGAATGAGCGACGAGCGGAAATCTCGCGATCCATTCGAGAAGTATGACAGTGGGAAGATCGAACTTCCGATTCGTCGTTCCGTGAACGATCAAAATAACGTCGAATATCATGGTAGTCGTGAAAGACTTCATGAGATTTTCGAGCACAATCGGTTACTTCGCCGACAATTTTTTGCCGATATGCCCGGTAACGATAATAATAATCGGAATGACATTAATAGCAACGATAATAATAATGGAGAAAGTATCCGGAGTAACGATGGGAAAGATCCACTTCGAGATATATCGAACGATATATCGACGATGAGAAATCGGTTGGAATTTCAGAAAAATCCTGGAATCAGCGGTTTTGGCAGTACGGAAACGCTCACGAGTCAGAGCAATCAATCGGGTTCGAGTAGTACCAACGGGAGAAAATCGAGAATCGAATTTGGTAATTCGCCCGAACCGTCGGACGAACCGGGAATCTTTCGAAAAATCGTATCGGCGTGCGATCTTACGAGCGCGAAAATCGACGATCGGCACGACACGGTCGACACTCAGGCAACCTCGTTCGCTCTCGATTTTTTGCCACTTCCGTCGCAGTCTTCCGTGGAATATCGAAGCAACAGCTGTGACGAGAGCGATCCGTACGAAAACGATGAAGATGAACGAAGAAGAATCTCACGAGAGAACGAACGTCGCGAGAGGCTCAACGAATCACCGATCGGCCCGACGATCGACACTTCGACGTTGAATAATTCTCAAGCGATTCCCGATCGAAGGATTTTCGCGTCCTACGCGAACGATCGGAATTTGTCGCAAACCGAGCCGAACGATTCGTCGTCAAGGACGAACGGCGAGACGAGGGTTGGAAGAACGAAAATCGTTCCACCCCCTCTTGATCTCTCGACGATCGATCAGCGATGGGACGATCGTTGGAAGAGGGAGAGAGATTTTTTGAAGAATTACACCGTTGAAGTGACGCCGCTCAGAGATTACGACAAACCTTCGAGAGGAATATTGACGGTACTGCGTAACGACGATTATCGTAAAAACAAAAAACTTACCGATCGACAAAACGACTGTGGTAATTTTATTCGTGAGAGCAAAAGTCTTCTTGAATTATCGACAAATCTTTCCCGATCGCCGTCAACGAGCTTAACGAGAATTTCGAAAATCGACGGTGTAAAATCAAAAGTGCGTCAAAAGAGCCTCGAGGGTGGTTTTTCCTTGACCACGGATGAACTTCGATCACCTCAGCTTGTTAATAATTTTAGCAATTCGATGAACGATCTCGTCGATCGCGTCGATCGAAACAAACTTAAGCGCAATAAAGATGAAGAAAAGGACGGGCAGCGTGAAGAATCGAGGAAAGAATCGAGCCCAGATTCCGCAAGGCGGAAGTCGGAGATCGGCTCGACGACTCCCGGAAACGGAACCACGCTTCCATTGGTCTACGGGCCGATCCCGTACAGTCAGTAAAACATTATCCCTCTCTCTCTCTCTCTCTCTATTTCTGTTTCCTTTCATGATCATATATGTGTATAATTTACGTTAATTTCTCATCCCAGTACACACTTTGTCCTATTTTAACCGTTAACGCGTTTCGTTGAAGAGCGAAGGAAAAAAGAAATATGGCACGAAACCTCGACGGGGTCGATCGTTATCTAAACGAAAGTATTCTCGTGATCGCACGGTTAACTTTTTATTTTACAGCGATAAGCGTACCGAGAACATTTTTCGAACTATCTAATTACGAGTCGACGGCCTAAGTCGAATAAATTAAGAGAAAGAACTTAGTTAATTTTTTATTCAAATTTTTGGAAAATCGAATTAATTTGATTCGCCTGATAAATAGCAATCAGTTATTTACTTATTTTCTTAATTTTGTTAGATAGTTATTAATTTCTATACGAATTTGATCGATTCTTATAAAAAGTTTTGTTTTTATTTGCAAAAAGTTGAAAAAAAAAAAAATTTTTTCCTTTCATCAACTTTTTCCGCGTAAATAAATGCGCTTTCGGACATCTCTGTAATACGGACAAATGTGTTCGACGGTGTTGAACGAACTAACGGGAAAATCCTCGTGATAACGTAAGCGCGGTTCTGTCGCGTCCGCGCGGAAAACGACACTGCGCGATAGTTTTTCGCTGTCTGCGCGGGGTGTCGACCAAACGTCAGAAAGAGTGTCCACCGTGTCCCTCCAGTGACTCGCTGACCACGCGATAGATCGGATCTTTCACTCCCGCGTTATGGAAAATAATGATATTTTTCTGACATTCCATACAATATCTAATCGTCGACCGTTTTTCTCTCATTCGCAAACTTTGAAACATTGAAGAACGAGATGATTTCATCAGAAGAGGTAATTTCGATTCTATTATAAAAATAATACTTTTTTTTAAACGTAAACAAATATTAGGAAAATTAGAAAAATAAAAAGAAATTGAACCAGATACATCGTGCCCTCTATAGTAAAAAAAATAATAATCATATTAATAACGATTAAAAATGCATTTTTACATGAATAAAGCTTTGGAAAAAGTTTCTTCAGTCACTTAAATTTAATAAAAAATTTAATTTAAAAAAAACCTAATAAAAAATAGAGAACAAAATTTAATAAAAAATTTAATAAAAAAACTTAATTAATAAATAATCAATATGATCGAATCGAAACGCGAACGTTCTATACGCAAAGTAAACAGAGTTTGATATTCAAGAGCTATGATTTCCTAAGTTTTCCTCGTTCCTCGACCGCCTTGTGCACATACAAGTGACGCAATCCGAGCTCGTAATATAAAACCAAAGACCGCGTGCCAATGCATATAATTATGCAATGCAATGTTATATTATGCAACGAATCTTCATGGGTGACTCACGTCTCGCGTATTAATGTATACAAGAATATCGTTATAAATTCTATATATGTATAGATTTATATGCAGATGGATTAAGAAGTAAAAATAAGCCGGCTCACGATTCTCCGAGATTAATCTTACGACTCGCGCATACGTGTTTCTACGCATAAGATTTCGAAGTGAACAAACGAAAAATACGAGTTAACTAATGCAAATGTAATTAATGTTTCAATATTCGATTTTCTTTTTTCACCGATTCGTCAAAGTTACACGTTCAAATAGGAATCCCTACGCTCGATGTTAAATACGTTAACGGCGCGAGTCTCTCTCCGCGCGGCCCTAAAAGTGGGTTACGTTACACACATCGCAATCTAATTCTTTCTCATAAGTCCGGTTTACTCGGGGATTCTCCGTTTACTTAGTATCTTTATAATTCAACACGAGCCTATCGCGAATTTCCCTTGATACGATCGATGACTCGATACATTCGCGATCGATCGACCGACATTACGCGAAGAAGACAAATTGCATTGTCTACCGCCGACGATTTTACTGTCGCATCATTATTTTATCAGGAAATAAAAACAAAAATATTATTTTGAGTTTTTAATGAATATTTTTGAGCTTTCGACACTTGAAAGTAGTCAAAAATTTTATTGGAAAGAATAATAATATTAAACGAAAATTAATTGAATTTTTAATAAGTTTTTTGGATTTGTAAAAAATGAAAACTTTGATAAATCGCCGGTATGTTATACGCGAAGCTTAATAAAAAATGAATATTGAATGTGGAAAGTCTAGTCTGGACCGTGTCGTTTCTCAGTATGTCATATCGCAAATGGCTTAAACAGCACACGAGGCGTTGCGCTTAATTAATACTAATTCGCGCTCGTCGCCAGCCGGTGCACGCCGAATTGCGCTGCCAGCTGTTGTTCCACATATAATCGCGACGGCTCTCGACTCGACGCTTTACAGTGCCTGGAGAAAAAAATTGGTTGATAAAAAAAAACGAGAAAATTTCACGAGTTTAGCGCATCGACAAAAATACATTCTCTCCTGATTATACGCCCAATTGCACGGTATAATTTTTATAAAATAGAAAATCTAACTATACATTTGAGAGATGATAAAATTTCTCTCGAATCAGATACGATTATTAGAAAATGACCCAGATTATTAATGACAATTCGTCACGCAATACGAATAAATATTAAGTATTAATTAATTAACGAATATCGTTAATCGATCAATATCGAGTGATCGGTATCGCAAATATTGAATGTTTTCTATCCTATACAGAATCACCGAGACGCTATGTAGAAGGCGAGGTGACGATACACTATCGTTCACCGGTTCGTCAAGAAGCCAAGGAAATACTGAGCGAGGAGGAACTGGCTCGTCGAAGCGCCGAAAATATGCGACGCGTTTATCAGGAAGAGAGACGTCGAAAATACCTTCAGGAATTGCACGACATCGACTCTCGTCGCCACACGGATAATTTTGTGTAAGAAACGATCGATTACAATTATGATTCTAATCAACTGCAATTCAAATAACTTCGATAACGAAGAAAATTAGAATTATTATTCTGAAATAAAAAAATTTTATGATTTTTTTAAAATGAATTTTAAGCAAGTTGTGCCGATCTTTGGGATCGTTAAAAAAATCGATTCGTATCCAATCAAATTAGTTTGACAAACAGTATCGTCCTATCGTCGATCAATAATTCACAATACGTCTTCGATGAACAATTTATTTTAATCAGAGCATCGCAAAAGTCTCCGATACCCCTCAACCGGTATGATGACTTCGTGGACGATCTCAGCTACAGGAGTAGATCCCAGGAACAGACACCAGAGCCGCGTCTCGTTGCGCGAGCTCTGTACAACTTTGTCGGACAGTCCTCCAGAGAATTGACCTTTCGACGTGGCGACTTAATTTTCGTACGTCGCCAGGTCGACAAGAATTGGTACGAGGGCGAGCACAACGCTATGATCGGCCTGTTCCCATTCAACTACGTCGAGGTACTTAAATACATACGATAATCACTAATGATAACGTATTCTTAAAATAAATAAATAAACTAAACTGTTCGGTTTAGCAATTTATTTGTCCGACAAAGAAAGGGTCGTTGCTAATTCAAGACAATCATTTCTATTTATTCTTATACTATTTTTAGATTCTACCTTACGATGGGGTGAGAACGACCCCCAAAAAATCCCACGAGGGCCAGGCCCGAGCGAAATTCAATTTCGTTGCCCAAACGAATCTCGAATTATCGCTGGCGAAAGGTGAGTGTTCGTTACACAAAAAGTTTCACCTTTTTTCATTAACTTAGAACTTTTTACGACCTTCGAACTCTAATTAATCATTTATTTCGTATTATAGGCGAGTTGGTCGTTATAACGAGAAGAGTCGACGAAAACTGGTACGAGGGTCGAATTGGTCACCGAAAAGGAATCTTCCCGATATCTTACGTAGAGGTCATATCAGAGCCAGGTCACAGATCCGGTAAATACACATTCCCTTTTTTTCTTATTAATCCATACGAGTTATTATTCATTCTTTATTTTCTCAAGATTCAGAGTTTGATGAAAAATATTTTATTTAATCTCCGCACGCCCTCTATTAAGTTTGAGCTGTACCAGGGACCAGATCGAACCTATACGTACACATTTTATCGTCACATGATAAACAAAATATCATTTAATGTCACAGAAACTCCGGTGCAAAGCGGCAAACCCGTAGCATCGCCCGCAGCTCACAGTCTTCTTTCGAATGGTACAGCTAGTGGAAAAATGAGCATGGGAGCCCATCATTACACGCCATCGATACCAGTCAACACGAGCACAACTCAGCCCCATTATAATTCACTGGTAAATTTATTATTTTCACGCGATCACGTCGCGCCATTTACCCTTGAGAATTTTTTGAGAAACAGAGTAGCAAGCAAATACCTTTTATTACGAGTTATTCGATAAATGAATGCTTTTTTTTAATCCGCTCAATGTCGATTTAAATGACGAAAGATAAAACGATCTTAACGACAAATTGTCACGTTTAAAGATATTTTAGTAATGTATTTTTTGTGTGTATTTTTTGAAATCACAGCCACGCATGGGAGGCAACAAATTGCACGTTGCACCCGTGAACGAAACCCTTCACATCGACACGCACTCGGAGACGATACCGTATCGAGCATTGTACAACTACAGGCCACAGAACGAGGATGAGCTCGAGCTCAAAGAAGGCGACACAGTTTACGTTATGGAAAAATGCGACGACGGTTGGTACGTCGGTTCGAGCCAGAGAACCGGATACTTCGGCACTTTTCCCGGCAATTACGTCGAGCGTTTGTGAGACAAGCCGAAGGTTCGTGAGGTCCGATGAATCCTTGTTTAACGTACGAGGATCCTGAGACTTCGTGCGAACAATGCTAAATATACTCTGAACCAAAGTAAAATCTGTCGTGAGTAACAAAAACATCGGAATTTTCAATAATCCTACCGACGTTCCAATCGCCACTTCGAAGCCAAGAATCTTTTTTCTCTTCTCTCATCAGTTTTAATATTCGCAAAATAATCAATCCTATCGTTACCACGGAAAGAAATTAAGGATACCGGACGAGAGTGGCTCTAATGGCGAATGTCCCATTGTTTCGACAATAATATGAAGAATAAAAAAAGAACAGCCTGTATCTCGACGAAGATTAAACGCTCGCTTTTGAGCCAAATTATATCGAGGATAGATCTTCGATCAAGACACCGTGTTCTCCGTTATTGATTAATCATGATATTTTTATTTCCATGCTCGGAGAGTCACGACGTAACGAGGCTTGTTTTTTATTTCACAAATTCGTAGCAACCACCAAAAATAACGTGTAAGCTGTAACGCTTAGGCTCTAAACGTGTAAGTAGTGTACTATAACGTTTAATAATTTATTATTGTTTATAGAATAAGTGTCACTCTATGCGCGAACGGAAAGGTATATGCGATATTATGTTTGCAAATGCGCGAATTCCTTGTCGATGAATATGCGTGAAAAAAATCACATAAACCATTGTAAAATATACGTCGATGTGTAATTAGACCGAGGACATTTTTGTGAGCTGTTTGATCTCGAGAACGACGACCCAACGGGAAGAATGAAGAAAAAGGGCTTCCTGAATTTCGAGGTCACCCTTTTCTTTCTTTCAATTTGTATTCGTACCATCCTTCGCACATTAGACGGTTCATAAAAGTGATTCGACCCATATCGAATTTTTTATCGCAAATACACGTATTACATGTAAACGTAAATATTCACGTATACCTTTTATTCTTCTTCGAGGGGTGGAGCCGATCGTTATCATTCTAACATCTACTCACTTTCTTTATGTTTCAATCTTCGTGTTACTTCGATCGTTGCGAAAGTAATGTTCGAAAGTAGACGCGATCGCGTACAATGCAAAGAACGATCGTACGTGCGATTATACTTTCGAAAATAAATTGTAAAAGGTAAAACCCAACTCTCGTTACCAGCATAAACCAAAACTACTTTAACGCGGTTTCTTTTTTCTTCTTCGTAATCCAAATATGTTATCGACGCAATTCCGGGAAGCTCAAAAACTTCGATCGTTTAAATATTCTTTTCATAAATTTCCGTTCTTGTTTTTTTCTATTTCGAGCGTGCATGCGAGTCTGTACCTCGGATTTAAACGAAAAACAAAAAGAAATAAAATCGATCCGTCGTATATGATTTCACGGTGAAAAGAACAACGGCGGTCGCATCGTCATCGTGATCCCCGGTGCTTATTATACATGCTTGAACGTTTTATCGTTCCAAATTCGTATTTTTGTAAACATTATTTATACCTAGATGGATATACATATATTGTATCGCATGTACAAGCATATATACATATACATATATATACTCACGTATATATATAGATATATATATATATATATATATTATATAGACACATAATGGATACCGAAACTATATAAAGAGAAATTATATTATGTATACACGCGAAATTAATGTAAACGACATATAATTGCATTGTAAATTAGAAACTATATATATATATAATATCGAACTCGAATCTTGGCAAAGCTAGATCGATTCTCGTCCTCTAACATTATATAACACACGCCAAAAGATGTCGCCGCGCTCGATATAAAAAAAAATCATGATTCCAATTAAGATGTTCGCCTATTTCACTCTCTCGACCATAAACGACTAAATACTGTTCGCTGTCTCTCCATACCGCGTGGACTGTAGATTTAAAAGAAAATAAAACCGACAATACCGATAAGTAAACAAACAAATCATGAATAATCATCGTATATATCGCGTGAAATAACGCGAAGGGTTTTCCAATCGTTTCACGAAAGGGATGAAAAAATAATGGCATTGTGCACGAATTACGTATCTATGTATATGCATGAAGGACCTGAAGCTATGCATACATATCCAAACGATATCAAAATTACGTCCCGAACGTACTATACGCGTATAATACACGTTGCAGCTGGAAAAATAAACGAACGAATGAATAATTTCACCGTAACCCACCGTATCAATTTTTACCAGGATCGAGCTTCTCGGGTAAATCGTGCGCTTCCAGGCGAGACGTCGAATTATTTACGACGATAAAAAAAATAAAAATAGTAAAAACGTAAATACAGACGAAAGGTTTGCCGAAGAAACAAAGCTGTGTCGTTTTACTTGTATCGTTATATATTATTGTTATCATTATTATTTTGATTCTTATTATTATTATTATTATTATTATTGATATTATTATTCTATCGCGTTAAATTAGAACTAACGTTGTCACTATGCATTGTACACTTCAGATACAAATAAAACCTAGTCTATTACTAAGCACCTGTACAAAACATATTGTAATACCAATCGTGAAAAAAAGAGCAAAGTTTTAGGGTGTCGTTCAAAATCGTTTCAAAATGAAAACGAATGTCGATTATTCGACCGTTGATTATTAAAAATGCGTCGTTGGTCTGTGTAATCGAGTTAGTTTTGTCTTTTTACGTTGATTGTTTTTATCGCCTCAGGCTTCGCTACGGCAAGAGCGACAACAACGTCGTCGGAAACCCGGTATACGACAATATCGTTTAAGCGTCTTGAGTATGCAATATTTGCTCTTGTCACGTCGACAGAAATAATCACATCCTGTGTTCCTTCGTCCTCGACCACGGCACGAGCGCAATTCGTGGCCGGGGCTCGACGCGTCGAGACACTCGTAATGCTCATCCTCATCGTCCGATGGCACGCAACGTGCCAGCCTCGTCTGAATTCCCTTTCCACAACTGCGGGAACACTATTTTTTATCAGAAATATGATAATATTATAAAACGACGTTTTAATTTAATACAGAAATTATCTGGAATTAATTTTGCTTTGTTTTTTTTTCTCACCGAGGACCAATTAGTAAATATCCAATTGCCGGAGCAGGGTGTCCGATTGCAATCGCGTTTCGTCTCGGGTGGACGATCGGATTTGCATCGTATTGGTGACACCATTATTCTGTGAACCGTTAATTCGTTGTCCTTGGTCACGTTGTTGTCCGCGAAGGACGAATGAACGCAGTATATTTGGCGATGCTGAATTCCATGATTTCCACAAGTTGCTGTGCATTCTTCCCAAGGACCAGTCACCCACTTGAATTGACAGCTGTAACATAAAATACAAATTTTTTATGAAACAATTTTATAGCGATAGATGTCGAAATTTGGAAATAAGATATCTCACCTAAAGTTATTACACTTCTCCACTTGCTGCCTCGGTTTTGTTAACAGAGTACATTTTTTTCGATTCACCGTTCTACCGGTCAGATCGTCCTTGCAAGTGACCGTCTTATGACGTGTTCCACCTCCGCAACTCGCCGAGCAAGGACTCCACCCACTCGATATACAAGAGTACCTGCATTTTTTGCTCGTATCGTTTCGATTCACGATATATTCGGATATCACGGAAATTGTGACACCGCTTTTCACCAAATTGTCCGGAACGGCGAGCTGATGATTGCATCAATGGTGTAAGTAAATGAATTTTAGCGACGAGGAAATGGATGGAAAATTTAATAAATCATTCGAGGAAAAATTATTTTTACCGATATTATGATCTCGGCAAGAACTGGTCCTCGTGCCCAAATTTCATAAGTGTTCCCGGATTTCCGGGATCGAAAAGCAGCCCCCTCGACTATCACGATCTGACCGTTTCCGGATGAATCGAATTCGGTTAAGTCGTTTCTACGTCGTCTTGCATTGCGAATTGTCAATGTTAAATTATCGTCAGTTAGAGATTTTTGAACCCCGATCGTTACGTTGACACTCACGTTGTACGAACCTGGAGGTACTATGGAAACTCTTGTCATACCTGTGAATAAAAAATTACGTTAAAAATAAAAATTATTACAAAATTGAAAAAAAATGATTTACATACAAATTTCGCTTTTTATCGAAATTGATGACAATAAATTTGTCACCTGGAAAAAAATTACCCATCCTTCCCGAATTCCCAAAGTCATGTAAGTCTGGATATATAAATTTGAAAATGGGGTTGCAATTTATCTCAAAGGGCACAAACTGAAATATTATGAGATTCATCGAACCGCAAATTCCTCCGAACGTGAATTCATGGATATTCGAAACTTTCAGTTCTCGTCACGAGATAGTTATCGCGAGAATCTGCAGTTCGATAGTCGAGGTCCTATGTATATATATATATATATATATATACGTATATGTCAGACATTGCGGTTGCCTCCACAGCAATCCGAAACTCGGTCTCTCTCGCTCGATCGTGAAGTTGTCACCGTCAGCACTTTGAGAGTTTCTCGGTTGTTGTCACGATTAACTTCGTCGACTATACCGAGAATCGTGAGATACCGGCAAAACTTTCGTTCTCTCAGAATCTCTGTCTTATCGTACGATAGACAATGACATTATAAACTCGATTATAATAACTTTGCCGTTATCGTCTGTCAGAACGCACCTCGACGTATTTTCCTATTAAATTTGTTGATGACCCTCGAACACGTGGAACCGTCCCCGTTGCACACGCCGCAGGAATCTGCTTTTATTTCCGAATTGAGAATCTTATCGCATCCCATTATACGACAAGTACCCTGAAAATAAATTAATTTATCGATTGATATTACTTCCATTATTAATGATTATTTAAGTAATGAAATTCGAATTAATTGAATTTATTCAAATAGAAAAAAGGTTGGGCAATAATTCTTCAATAAACTTCCAGATCGCTATACAAATTGATAATTTTAATAAAATTTATTCTCATGCATCTGGAATAAAAATATTTGGTTCTTTCCTTCAATCGAATAATTACATTTTCAACGACACAAAATTTCTGACGAACCTGAACACAAATATCCGTCTTGCCGTAAGAACAGGGTGTTCCATCAGGTAGAGATTCCTGACTGATGAATATTTCGTTAGTCTCGGCAGATCTGCACGAGATACGACATTTGAGATGATCCTGATCGGGTTCGTACGGCAGCCACGTCATGGAGAATTTTGGCGATGTTTCATCGAATCCAACCAAAGCAGGAAGTCTCAGGCACTGCTGTTGTCTCGGATCAACCTGAACCGAACAATTGGCCTGTTCGCATATCGTGAAATCTTCGCTGCTTCCACCGCAATATTTTCCACCGAAGGCTGGACTAAGATTGCAACGAACTTTGATCGATTAAATTAATTCACTATGTGGCAGTTTTATCGTAATATATTTTAACCACCCATTTGTTTGCTTCTTATTTTTCTAGTTCAATTGCAATGTGTGTTATTCTCACGTGGGCTCGTTGCACTGGCGAAAACGAAAGCGTACACCAAGACCGCAGGATCTCGAACATTTTCCCCAAGGTGTCCACGCGCTCCAGCCACCGTCCCTCGGATTGTTGATCACCGGACCTAGACCTATTCGCTTCCGGTCCATAGACTCGCAATATCCGTTGACGCACCACTGAAAATGGCGTTGATCGAATTAATAAATATATAAATCAATTCGACAAAAGGTAAGAGGCAATTTTTATGTTAAATTGATTTCTTTTTTACATTGAGAATCTTTCAAGAGATACCTTGTTCTCTCCACAAATGGTTCCTTCCAGTGGCGGTCCCTTCTTCGTCTTGCAAACTTGGCTGACGCTCGTATGGCCGCACCATAGGTGCGAACATGGTCCTGGAAGTTCGAAACTTCGACAGAGGGCGTATCTGAAAAGCGAGCGATTGAAATGCAGATTTGAAACGTAGCGCGACAGTTTGAAAACAGTTCGGTAATGTCATGCACCGTCAGCTCATTCGACACTCGATAAACTCTGCTTTTGTACCCTTCCCCAAATTCCATTCTACACTGTTCGTCCATCGTAAAAGTTTCCCTCGGTGTTTCCCTACCCAGATGAGTGGAATTTCCATCGCTCGGTCGGTTGTCCAAACACTTGAAGTGTCTGCAATTAAACGCTGAATAAATCTTTGGGTCGTTGACGCTGATGGTATTTTTTCCATCGTTTAATTCAATCGTAACGAAAAATCGTTTATCTCACTTGGCGCGACGATGAAACTCTTTTCTCGAGCACGACGACCAGTGAAAACGATGAAATGTCGCGGCTACCATTGGTGCCATTACACTGCCGATTGACGCCTCCTCGCCACAGTTGTTGCCTGCCTTTTCATCGCCGTCGTGAGTGAGTCCCAAACTGCATCGAGTTATTTCACGTTGATAAGAGGGATACAAAAATATAATAATATCACTTCCATTTTTAACGTGTATCAATATCGATTAATCGATGACCATGAAAAATATTTTTATTTCTATTAACCCATGAAAAAATAAGCTGTATTAAAAAAATAAAAAAAACACACATGTGTGCAACTTCGTGGGCGATAATAAACGCGCTGGTCAACCCTTCGTCTCGATTGAGGGCGCACGATCTCGCAGGGTCGCACGCACCGGAAACTGGCGCGTAGCCGGACGGTCCACCGATGTCAAGCCTCGTGAGCCACACGGCAACGTCATGATTCTCGTCCGCCGATGACAATAATTTTCTATTCCATTTGTTGACGTTCTCGAGAGATTTTCTCGCGTTCCCGTGTCTCACCATACCGTCAGATTTATCGGAGTAAAAAATCATTCGTACTATGACCAGTCGTAGGTTCGAGTCCAACGATGGATCTTTGTAGATCGCGCTCACCTGAATATTTGAAATCATGGAAACGCGTAAAAATGATTTATTCTTGATTTTTGTTAGACCAATTATATAAAATCGATATAAAACCAAACGTTTCAAATTGTCGATGCAGAGCTCTGTTTTTAATTACAGGCGGAAGTCGAACATTAAGATTATGTAGATTTATCAAAAAAATGATTTTCATCCAGTAATTAAATAATTCTACTCACGATATTGAGAAGGGCGAGAACGTACTGCTGAACTCTTTGACCATGAAAATCGATCACCGAGTAATCGATCGCAATGCCAAGCTCGAGCCATCGTGGTGGCAAATCCTTCCCAACGGTTTTTCTTTCTGCGCAAAAGAGCGTACACTTAATTTTCAAAATTTACACATAGTAAAAACAAATATCATATGTTTCAACGATATTCCTCGCTCACTGGGCAATATCGTTTTTTCCCACGCTGGATCGTAGAAATAACCGACGTTCTCAGTATTTTTATCAACTTCGAGTTCATCCTCGATTTTTTGCTCCTCGGCGACTTCCTCGCGTTTATCATCTTCAGCGTCGTCGGAATTTTCTACGATATCCTCGACGCTTATCGGTCTTCTCTCGTCCTCAAGCTCGAAGGTGTCACCCGTCAAATTGTAAAACCCTCTGTTCGAACAACTTGCGATCGTTCGTTTTTCTCGGGTCGATTTAATCGAGACGTTATTTCTCGACGAGCCGTCAAAATCGCTGGAATAATTCGATCGACCTTTGCTCCCGAGACTCGATAGTGAAAAAACATAATCACGAGTCTTTTCGAGCATTTCGGCAATTCGTCGAACGTCATCGCGTTCGGAATCGTTCTCGACGGAACGATCTCCGTTCGACGATTCCAGAAATTTTCTTTCATCGAATAAAAGTGTCTTCATCCTTTCGAGAACGTGTCGACCGTCCGAAACAGGACGTACGTAAAATACGCGATCGTCGACGCGAATCATGACGTAAAACTCGTCGGAGCAGATCGTCATTACGACGATCGAGTGATCGTTATCGACAACGCGACCTTCGCGAATGTCACACGCGGAATTATGACCGAGGGTCGAAGGGTTATTTCCCGAAGAATTTTTCGATCGAATCCAATGTATTTCGAATTTCGGCGATACGATCAATCGATCGTTTCTGACGGTTTCGAGAGTCCAATTGCCGATCGATACGACCAAAATTTCATTCTCATCGAGAAAATCGTTGTTCAACTCCGCGGATCTTCTGTGACGTTCGACTCGACGAGACACTATAACGGGGTCAACGAACCCGCGTGCCACGGTCCATCTAGTTTCCTCATTCACAAATTCGTCGCTCAGACAACTGGCAACGAGTATAATTAACACGACGATGAGTTGTTCTCGAAATCGTGTAAAATTCATATTCGACAACATTTTCTATCGTATAACTACCGCGAACTCATAATATTATTAATTATTATAATATTAATTATCGCTCGTTACGTCATCAACATCAAGCGTCAATAATTCGTCTACGATAGTTTGAAAAATCGATCACCCACGCCGTCTAATGATTATCGAACGAATCGATAACTGATAAAACGATGCAAACCCCGTGATATTTGTACGCGTATAAACGTCAAATGGAAAATTGTCCGCGGCGTGCGTGAAGCTTATAGCCACGGCGAGCTTCGCGCTGTTCGTACACTGAATTAACGTGCATCGCTTAATTGAACCAACGCCGCACGCGTCGGGACAGCCATACCAAATGCAACTGCCAGCCACATGGGAGAACGAGATCGAGTGCCCTCCTCTCTCTTATGTGGTATATAAATATGGTATATATATCGTACGCATATGCACGTATACGTAAGACTTTGACTCGGTATATGGTTAGCGACTCGACGATTCGGTACGTGGAAAGAAGAAGAAAACGAAGAAGAAGAAAAAAGCAACGTCTGCCAGCTTTTAAATAACGGTGTCTTTGTGTCCGAATGCTATGGGGCCGCGGGCACCCACGTAACGACAGACACTGTGTTACACTATACCGAGCTTATGTACACAGATATCTCAAGAGCATCGTCTTCTTCTCGTCTACGATGATACGAGAAGCACGCTTGATCGACTTCGTCATACGTCTATGTATATATATGTAATACGATTTGGTCGCTACCGTGTACAAGAGTGGACGAGCGAGGGAGTGGGCTATACCGGGTGTCCCGTTTCAAAGGGATGAAGCGTATACCGAGCGTATGGCAGGCCTCTGGACCCGGGGGCTGAAATTCCCTCGGTATATATGTGTATAAAAATATAAACATACATTTATATATGTATATTTATGCAATTCTCATGCTCACTATAACCCTAATATATATCTATACCCGGCTTGCTCTCCGCTGTGCGCCGGCTGTCGCGCATGCATAGTGGGGAGATGCGCGTCGCACCTGCGCGCTCATGCTTGAAGCAAGAGGGGCGCATTGCCAGTAAGCCAGAATAACCGCACGCGCAGACACACGGTAGCAGTCACTCGTATGAGATAATCTGATAATGAGAAATATATTTATTTACACGTAATGATTAATTACGCCTTAATCTGCGAATATACCGAGTTAAAAGTGTACACGATTTTCGTCTGTTGCGTTAATATATGCTCGATATTTTTTGAATAATTTTTAAAATATGTATAAAAGGATTTTTATTTTATTTTTTTAATTTCTGCATTGACAATGCTTTTTTATCGTTTCATTTTCTCACCGTCGTTTGTTAGTTCTCTGGACGAGTGGCTCCAAATAATATAAGCGATGTAAAAACCAATATATATATATAGATCTTTATGTAATAAAAACTGTAATATACATGTATATATGTCCATCTGGCTGTTCGAGAGCTTCAGGTTTCCAGAGATCGTTTAACTAAGGGGAGATATATATACACGACGGTGCTCTATAGATAGTACACAGAAGCTTAGTGTGATTACAAGACGCTCACGAAACGGGTGTGCTAACGGAGGCTATGGTCGCGAGAGAAATATCCCGACCTCCACGAACTCGTAAAACGTATTCGAAGAATGCTGCGGCAACGTTTCAGATATATCTGAGGTATTTTTTCCCCTTTCACTGCTGGTTTATATTTAAATGAACAATAATACGAGGCACGAAATTACAATAATCTTTTTCGATCATGAATCAAATTAACGACCTTAGTTGAATTTTCCATTCTGTTTGCAATAATTTAATTACTAATGTCAATAATTTTCGTATAATTTATATTTTTCCGATAATAATAATAATAATTGTTTTTGCTTTATTATTTTTTAATTCAAACTATTTTTATTCACGTCTGTTGAAATATCCGTGGAAGAATGAGAATTGTAGGTGAATAGTTGTACGTTTTGCAAACAATTTTGTGTAATAAGTATGCGATGGGGTAATGGTAACTTTGCTGATAGAACTTTATTAACGACGGTCACGTAGGATACAGAGTAATAGTAAGAACACCTTGGAGTACGAGAGCGAGAACAAAACCAATTTCTCTACCGGTGAGATCGGCCGCGGTACCTTTTCCTGTATTGCAAAAAGATTTCTCGCAACAAGCGGTGCATGCGTATAATTTCGTACGTTCGCCGATAACGATGCAGCCAGGTTCGCATTTGTTCGTGCAATTTCGCTCGAGTGCCCACATCATCGGTTCGGAAGTCGAATTCTCCGTACTTGTCGTAAACGAGAATCTCTTTACCTGTGGCGGATAGATAAAAATTTATTTAAATAAATTTTTTTTTTAAATTCGCATTGTAAATAATTATAAAAATTCTTACGTTAGAAAAATCGAATTAAAATTGTTTTCTTACCATCCGCCGGTAAAACGGTACGAAGTACCCCAAGCTAGTCATGCAACGATGATGTACTCACTATACAAATTCTTTTGTCGTCTTTGCACTTGGTCATGAAGGAACTATGATTTCCGGCCAAATCGACGCAACGCTCTTCGTCCTCCATCGTGTTGCATTGATAACACCAAAGATCGTTGACACGTTCTGAAGCTGCATGCGTCCGGTGTTCCTTCGACAATAGCTGACCTATAAGTTCACGCGATAGTTTGTTTATCAAAAAATTAATTTATCAATAATTTCATATAGCCTTCCTATTTTTTATTTAATATTACAAATAATTGCAATTTTATTATTAATAGACTGAGAAAGTAAACCAAAGAAAAAGTTTTTAAAAATTGTTTGGTCCAGGTCAAATTATTTATCACTCGTTTCATTATGGAATATCGTTGGATAAAATTTTCAGTATAAAACAAAAAAATGTTTACATCATTATGTAACAAAAATGTATATTGCGTCATCGTGAAAAATGTGTCAGACGCAAAGTCTAAGTCTAACAACGTAGAGGAGAAGATATAAATAAAACTTTACCGCTGGACAGCGACGTATAAACGACGATGAGAAATATCGTCGCAACACACCGAGTGCTACTTCCGGTCCACATTTTTCCGCCTTTCTTTTCTCCAGTTCACACACGAATTCCTCGACGCTGTCATCGACGCATTTTTGACTCGTTGATCACTCGCGTATTACCGAGAGGTCGACCGGGGTAGCATACGAAGACGATACGACGTAGCGTCGTTTGCTACGATCTCGAACGCACGAAAAAGTGGTGAACGTCGACGCCATGTCCTGAGAAACGACGCCTGCGCCCCTCGCGTCATTCAAGCTGCACTAAGGGGCTCTGGGACAAATCGATATCGTATGAAATTTGAGGGTGCGATAACCCCACTCCTACTTGTGACCACGGCGATCGCTGCTTTGGACCTGCGTAGCCTCTGTGGCTCTATTTATATCTCGAATAGCGCCAGGCCGGTAATTTTAGAAAGAAAACAAAAAACGTGCGTATTTTCGAAGAACAACTTCGAGTTTTCGAACGAAGGCCTGCGTAGTTTATGATCAGTGGAAAAAATAATATCTCCGAAAGCAAAATAATGTTTCTTCGAATTGACTACAAATAAGTTGGTTTAAAGAAGCCCTTTCAATTTTTATCCCTATTTCGAGTTATTTTAAAAAATGGGGGAAAGTTGTTCTGTTTTTTAATCGTTTTATTCTACCTTTGAAAATGTGTTTCCACTTTTTTCGCTGATGAACGAAATGAAATGTGCGTCTAAAAATCATATTAAAAGTATCTACGTAGATAAATCCCTTAGCTACCCCATTCTCAGGGTTAAAAAGAACGTAAAATATAAAGAATGTCAGATTAATGGCCAGTTTTTTCATCTCTGGATAAAGTATGGACACCTTTATCCGGAAAATATCATGTAGTCCCCGAGGGTGAAATGTTTCGAATAAAGTTATCCAGTGGTGGAGAAACTGGTCATAAGAATTGTAACGTCACGTTCGAATATCGAACGGTACATATCGAAGTCCATTGTCATTTTGAAAATGGAATCCTCGGCCGTTCGCCAACGAAAAGAATATTTCTCGAGAAACGCGAAACTCCAATGTAGTTCGAACGGAGAAACTGTATCGAAGGTTCGAATCCCTCCGTGGTGGTTTTTGCCATGCGACAGCTGATCCTTCTCCGTATGGCTGCCTCATCCCCGAGTGTTGCCCAACTTTCTAATTGGATAAGAGAGTGAGGGACGAAACATAGAATCGGGAGAAAAAAAAATTCTCGATCTAGACGAAGACGGTGGCGTAGGGGTAGCAAGCATTGACGAAGTTTACGAGGTGGAAAGTTGCAACACCCGAGAGATAGGCTCTCCCAAAGTAACTTACCTATATATATATACATGTCTTCGACTTATGGGAATTTCGCTCAACCACTCGTCGATTTCGACGATTCTCCCCTCAGAAACATGCCGGTCACGTTTTTTCTTTAGCACATGGTACGATACTGACAGAGATCGAACCCTGACCTGTCGCATGAAACAACCCTATATAAATATAAAGACGTATGCTACACTGTCAAAGTGTTCCCACGTTCGACCAAACCGCCCCTTCACCATCTCTTCTCCCGCATAACTACCGATACTTCGTCAAAGTGTTGCGCCCCCGCCACGCAGAACCCCTTGAGAATTCTTACCACGTTTACGATAGAGCCGTGACGACGTTGGAAACTCGACGGTGTTTGGCTACGGTTCGATGGTCTTTCGTTATATTTATTGCCCGTCTGTATTTCCAAAACAACAAAAACTAGCTAAAGAAAAATGGGAATTCAGGGTTGACGGTCTTTCGTAAATTATGGCGTATCAAGAGTAATAAAATCCACTGAAAATATTACACCAATTTTTTCTTCAGAAACAAATAATAAAAAAGATAAATTATCTTTAAAAAAACATATTTTAAGTGAATTTTCAAAGATTTAACAAACCACCGACAAATTAACCCGTTATCATTGTTATTATCATTATTATAATTATTATTAGGCGAGAACGAGCGTTATGAGAAGTTTTGCGCCGAAAACAACGAATAAATAAATCCATTCGTATAAAGCAGAAAATTTACAAATTTGTCGTGTATGTAGCAAAGTCGGTCGTACGAAAGCTCCGTAAACAGGACTCCCAGGTGAACGCGAGAGTCGAGAGTAGATAGTAAACTTGTAATTAGAAGATATTGTCACATGGGAACGGCCACCCTTGGCTGCGAAGCCGCAAACACCATGTGCGACCGACGAGAACGACGGAGGCGAAATATAATTTTGTCCGGTAATATAGCAGCGCCCCTACGGCGGGCACGAATAAAAGACGTATATTAAGGACACTTCGTACTACGAAATAGACTCGGTCGGAACATACTTAAGTGCTTTTGCACTCGTGATCTGCGGTGGGTTACTTTTACGGCTCTCTTCTCGAACGATAACTCTACTCCTTGCTACGACATCCCGTGAACATTGCGCTTCCTACGTGCGATTAAAGACTAGAAGAAAAAGAATTTTTTTTTTAATCGAGATAAAAAGTATAAAAACTACATTCGACAAAATTGAAAATGTTTCAACGGCGCGAAAACTGCTCAACTTTTCACTACCCGCAAATATAACGAAAAAGATAATTGCCCATTCTACTTATCTTTCGGTATGATTTTCTTTGTACTTTTCTACATTAATCCTTATCATTGGTAAATTGCGAGGTTAAACGCGACGAAAATCTATCGATCTGTGTGGATACGATGAATTATCGTCGAAAGTTGATCACATTGTAGCGATTGGCCAGTACGATGTACGGAGATAAAGCGAGTGGAACACTCGACTCAATAATCTCGTCCAATTAATTTTAATGATCTTTCGTCTCGAAGTCTCGATACGAAGTGTACCAATCATTGTTTCCTCTCGATCTCTCTCGTTATGTTCCGTCATCGCTGAAGTATCCAAGAGTGGGTCAGCAAGTTCGTTCCAAGTGTAACGAAGTTTGTTTTGGTTCTCTCGTGTCTCTGGACCACCTTGTCTCTTTCTCACTCTCTCTCTTTCTCTCGATCTCTATATATATGTATATATTTTTAATTAACCGGTTATAGATCATCCCCCGGGATAATCCCATTAGGGATCATCAGCCTCTCGCAGGCTTCGCTGTCGCGTCGTTTCTTTTCTTTTTCTTTCCTCTTTTTTCCTATTCCTCTATTTTCTCTTCGCGATTCTATATCGCCGACTCTTTCCGTGACTTCGTCGAGTGGAACTAATTAAAAGGGATGAGAAAAAAGAGCGCGTTGAAAGGACAAAAAATAAGGGAGGAAGAGAAAAAGCGGGGTGAATCATAGGGGTGGCGCGAAAAAAGTGGGGAGCAGGGGAGGATTTGATACGATAACGTCTACGCCGGCAATCATAGGCCAGAACAGGGGAAAAGCGGTCGCAGGTTCGCGAGTTCGCAGGGGTGAATAGCCGAACGGAATAAAAATCGATGGCAGGTCGCGAGCTCTCTTCGTCTCTCTCTTCCACCCTGCAGTCGCGGTTGCCCTGGTGTATTGTTATTTTCGCTGCCAGCGTCTCTGCAGCAGGTTATGAACTTGTGCCGAACCAATATACGTTCGAATAAAAAAAATTGCCTATCTGACGCAGCCGCGTGATAAATTAACAAAAAATTCCGTAAAAAGTTTCGAAAAAACGTTCGGAAAATTGAAGTGAAAATAAATCGGTGACTAGGAAGAACTGAATTTTAACGATGAAGCCAAAACGCATCGTGGATATGGTGAGTACAATTAAATTTAGTTCACCTATAATTAAATAAAATTATTTATCAAATTGATTGAAATTCGTATTACCGCCAATTTTTATTTCACGATACTCTGACAATGGAATCGAGCCAGAGACTTTTCCAGAATGCAGCATACTCGAAATCGATTTCTGTGGTGCGCGGTGTACGAATATCGATCTTATATTATGCAAAAGCCTTTTGTCTCTCTCACTCTCTTTGTCTCGTTTAGTTCGAAAGAGCACAATGAACCTTGCGATACCGGCTTATCTGTGTGTTGCACACATGTCGTAATTGAACGATCTAATCAGTTTCCGACCGCTAAAATTCCGGAGGTGGAAAGGTATTTGAATGGAATTTCGTTTGCAATGTTAAAGAGGAGATCGACAAATTTGCCTTAGAATGGTTTAATTTTTTTTATTTCTAGGATTTACTGTGTTTATCGTGTTTTATCATTATTTAATTATTCTCTCGCATTATCCACATATTTATTTATTTGATACATACTTTTGCGCGCAGTTGTAAATTAATTTATCGGTCAGAAAGTTTCTCTAGCTCGAAACTCGGTGGATTATCGGATAAAAATTCAATTTTCTCGTCGTTACTATAACCGGAGGGAAAACCGTTATTCAGAAACGAAATAAATTGATAGCCTCGTGGGCTTGAAATTCATATTGATATTTCTTTTTTACCTATGATATTTATAAACGCCGTAAAGTAAGCAAGGAGAAAAATCGTATCCGCAATGACGTCACAAGCTCAAGGGCTGGTACAGCGAAAGGGTAAATTATACCGATTGCTTCGCGAACCCTAGATAAATGCATTTCATGTCTCTCTCTCTCTCTCTGTCTCTCTCTTTCTGTCTCTCGCCCTGGCTCTCGCTTGATAACCCAACGGAAATCATGAAGATCGTAGGGAAACTACGAGATCCCATTGGACCGAAGTGAACTCGGTCAATGGCGGCAAAGGGACGACGAGGCGGTACGCGGAGACTCGCAGTACCGACCCGACCACCGACGTCGTACAAGCGTCGCGATCGCTTTCCAATTTCGCGCGTACGAGACACGAACGCGAACAACGGACATCGAGACTCGATATTACGTGCGAATGAAATTACAAACAAGACAAAGATTAACGAAAAATCATTCTCGCGAATTCAGACGAAAAGGTTAAAAAACAACGCTTTAATTTCCAAGAATTAATTATTATAAAAAAAGAAAGAAAGAAAAACGTAGGTAACTCGAGAGCCAAAATTTGATGGACTAAATTATTGATCAGTGGTAAGGAATGAAAGTGATATTCATTATATAATTGTTTTTTGTATTTCTATATTTATTTTATTTTTAGTGATTTAAACGCGACGATGTCTTACGTTTCGCATTAATAAAATCAGCTAGATAAAGGAATTAGAAGCTCTTGAACTATATACGCGAAAAAACAAATAGAATCTCCGGTATGATTTCCTACCGGGAAAAATCAATCGAAAATCAACAGGTGGAGGCGGCCGGACGACTACTCACTGTTGCTTCAAGACCCTTTTATATTTTTGGTCCCAGAGCCGATTTTGAGCTAATCCATTTATAATAGTACAATGGCTCCGAGAACGAAATGAAAAAATATTTTTTATTCAACGAGGGTTCGACCCATAATGTCAATTCAAATTTCGAATATAACGGACGAACTATAAACTTTCGCTCATATCTGAGCGGTTATAATATTTTCCGTTCAATTTATAATAACCGTAAAGTTTTCTCAGCGTTTCCATTCAAGATGGTTTAAAAACTCCGACGCGATTTTTGCATCAAGGAACACCGGGTCGTTATTCACACGCGCGCTACTAAGCGTACGAAAACTCTCAAGCATTTTGATCAAAGAGGAATTTTGATGGGGTGACTAATCGCCCATTACCAAAAACTTTACAGAAGTAAGGCGGATAATATTCGAATACAAAAAAATAAAATGGGACGATTAATCGCTCGTTTGCTCCCAAATTAAGTAATAATTCGCGCTTTTTTTGTCGTTTTTGCAGTAAAACGTAATATTTATTTTAATCGTTCGAGGTACGTTGAAAAATCAGGAGTTGCGAATTAACGCCCATTTTTGCAACTCCTCGTCTTTGATACGGACGTCACAATTATTATTCAAAGACATAAATAACATCACAAAAATAATAATAATAAAAAACTGTCAAGATTATTTACAAAAATAGACGTTTTTATTAATTACGTTATTTTTTAAGATTTCTCTACCTAATAACGCGAACCACCAATATTTTTGTCTGCGAACGCAACTAGTGCGAGCAGCTTATTATAAAGTAATTATTCGTAGAACCCCAAACGATCGTAATTACTAAATAAAAGAACCCAAATATTCGAGTGAAATCGAATCGACTGAGGACTTCTGAAAAATAATTAAAGATCGTAAAGCCAACTGGATTTGTCGGCCGTTGATCGCCGTTGATGTTACTTCAATCGTTTGTGATCACTTAAGAATTGCCATGGGACTCTAGGGGTGAGTCGGAAGGGAGAAGAAAAAAGATGATGAACGCCGGTGACCTCAGTAGGCAATCAGCCATAGTCTTGGGCTCTCCGAGCTCTCGCTAATCCTCTTATTGCCACGAACTCTGACGTTCGTCCTCCTTCCGATTTACCGTGCTTCGGGTCATCTGACAATTTTTATATACTGACAGAAGTAATATTTCAACAATGTATAATTTTCTTTTTTTTTAATTCCAAACATAATTAAACAACAAAATGGAATTATTCGTCCAGCCTCCGAGAAAAATCTGTCCGCTGTTATTTTTTTTTTATTCGTTTCTGACCGCTAGCGATACTGTGCGAAGCGAAGAGATGTGAGTGATCGAAAAACAGTAGCAGAACCGATATAATATAACACGTGTCCCAAGAGAGAGAGAATAAAAAACAGCCGAGAGAATCTTTGGGAAAATATATAGCTGTCACCGCGATCGACTAAAGGTGAGTTCGAAGAAATAAAACAGAGTGTTATTGGGAATGAAATATACGAAGGAAGGTACGATAATATGATACAGTTTATGTATAATATTTGCCCGTACATTGAACAAATTTTATTCAACATTCTTGCAGTTTCAAATATAACGATATAAATTTTATTTTTCGGAAAGTTCACTTTTATGGAGACTTAATTATAAGAATCGTGTACTTCTTAATTCCATTTTATTTCAATTTTTCATCGTTTATCATTGGTTCGACGTGGGTCTGTTATCATGTTACATTGAAAATTTTCGATCTCCACGATACTATAATTAAAGCTTATGAAAAATTTCTCTACCTCGCATATAACTGTTCACCATATTTATCATGGAAAAATTGTTGCAGCAAAAAAGAGATGAAAACCATTTTTTTTAATTCTTAATATTAAATCGCGTTTCATATTACACCGACATAAAACACATTGAAATAATCGATGTAAAAATGCCGTATCGAAAATGGATCACCCTTTCATTGGATACAACTATGTCAAAGGTACCTTTAGGTCGATGGGTACGCGCGGGCTATTCCGCCCCCGACTCGAGTGCAATCGACCGCGAATGAAATATTCGATCAACCTTTTATTTTTCTCCTAAGCCTTGAGTCTCCGGGTCGCTAAAATAAACGCACGCTCCCTCGTGTCGTATATATACGCTTCGTCGTAACGAGCTCTTTTTTCAGAGAGAGGGCTGTCGCGATAACAACGCCTCTTTCGATCTCGCTGAAAGTTCATTATCGACGACGGACCCTCGCACTTTCTTTTCACCGAATCTACGTACATTCATAGTACTACAATAGACCGTTGATGAAATCTCCCTAACTTGAGAGAGGAATCCATTATTAAACCATTGTTGAAACGATCTATCTTTTATTGTCGTCAATAGGAACAAATATAGAAAAATAATAGAATCGCACAGAAGTTAACGCTCCAAATCTTAAATTACTTTTTTTTATCGATCGTTCAATCTTCCAAGTTTTTTATAAAACTACAAATTTCTTTATAGACTGATGATTTTATATCGCATATTGTCTGAAAACGTGGACGTTTATTTAAGAACGTTCATGCGCGATCGTACCAAATTAAATAATGAAGAAATGTGTTTGATTAAATCATTCAATCGCTTACTATTTTTTTAACATCTTTGAATTTAAAAAATTTCATTTGACGTCCCAACAAAATAGCTATCGACCAAACAAAATTATAATCGACGGTGAAAAATCAATATTAAAAACAAATCGTTCAAAAATAATCAAACGAATAATCGAACGTTCCTATATCCGTGTAGTTCTCAAAGTTATTACACCAAATCAAAAAGTGCTCAACGTTCCGATATCCCCGAATATCTTCCTCGCGGAGCGCGAAACACCCTCGAGCAACCACATCGGCATATCATCGACGAGCCTCTCCTGCTCGAGCCCCAAAGAATCGATAAGTACCTTTCTTTTGGGTTTTGTTTGCCCGTGTAAGCAAGACTCCGTCGTGTATCACAAAATACTGAAGAAAAGTTATATAACACACGAGTGTGTGAGTTTCCCGGCTAAAAAGTATAATGGATTTCCCGTCGCGTACAAAATTCTGACGCGCTTGTGTGCCTCTGGTGTCTTATGACGACGCAGGGAAAGTAAATAGTATTCCCTCGCTTCCTCTCTCCCTCTCTCACTCACTGTCTTTCTCTCTCTCTCCCTCTCGCGCTTTCTCTCTTTCTATATCGAAGCCGGATTGATCATACAGAACCCCAAGAGAGTATCTCGTCGAACGGAAACACAATCGATGGTTTCTATCATGCTTCGCTCGCTCGTGCGATTATTCGTCGAGGAACTTCTAGCCCGCGGCAGTTATATATACATTTATACGAATTTACGGTGAACTATAAATTACGTGTATGGCGAGAAGAACAAAATTATTCGCACGTAAAAAATATCGGAGAAACCGAAAAAATGGGTTTGTCCAAAAATGGAAAAAAGCGAATGATCCGGTCTGAGCTCCTGTCGACATCCCTTTTGGGAAACGAACAACAAATCCACTTTTTAGCGACGAAGGATAGACGATGGATCAACTACGAAATACGCTTATACCGATATACCTACAGGGTGTTTCATGTCAATTTTCACAAGCTATATTGCTACAGTTTTCTGTTCGCAAGAAGGAGAAAAGTTTTTGCAACGTTTCGGTTTTTGCGGATCGATAAAAATTGTATTCAGATTTTATAGTGACGGTGTTTGAAAAAAATTCAAGAGCATGCTTTTTGGAAATTATTGTAAAAGTGAACGAGAAATATAAATAGTATGTCCATCTGGATGAGATGATTCTCGCGTGGACCAATGTCAATAGAACACCCCGTACATAAATGCATGGTATTGGTTTGCCATATCGGTGGGCATATGCCACTCTCGTTAAATTCCGGCCGGATCAACTTTACATTCGCGGTGCGTGGACCATAGTAGAAGGGTGGCCATTAATGGTAGGAGAGAGCCCGTTACCCGAAAATGGAATCGACCAAATCACCCCTGGCTTTGCCGTAACTGCAAAGGGTGGTGAGATGAAAGGGCGAATCCACGCCATAGCTTTCCCATCGTTCGGATTCGATCGGTGATAATTATTTTAACAGTCGCGCCCACGAACAAATTTCATTGTCCACACGGGCGCCCTCGCGTCGATCACAATAAAAAATCCGTCCATCCGCGTACGTGCCGAACGCGCAAGTGGACAAAGCCATCATCGGTCGGACGAGGACGAGCACGGAAAAAAAACAAGCGATTTCCGAGAACGGAAAAACGCAGCAAGTAGAAAGTCCAGCGATTGGTCAGACGACGCAGTTTATCGAAGCGGAAAACAGCCGACGAAGATCAACAAACGGTGTACCTACGACAAAACGTTGCGAGTGGAAGAGCCAGTGATTGGTCAGACGAGACTATTTGCTAAAGCGGAGAATCTACACCGCATCCTATATCCGCGGTATAATTAACTATTCGTGCGAACCATGGTTCACCGTCATTATTATCATTTCATTTCACGTTCCAACGAACATCTGAACAAAAAATCAGACCCATCGCCGCAACGTTTTTACTGGCGATGACGAAGAAAATTGGCGCGATTCAATATTTTCTCTTTCCCTCGATTCTCGCCGCACGTTTTTAGCCATGGACCTTGCGACGCGCAACGTAAATTTTGCCGTTCCTTGTCTACGTATACGCGAGATACACTTATTCTTACCCGCGTACCTAAAGTAATCCTCACTGTCCGTTGCGAGAGATCGTATTTCGGCTTTAACGAGAGGGGACACGAAATCCACCGGGAAAATGGAAAGGAGTGATCCAATTAGGATCACCTGGCGTAGACTGTTATTACCGACATTCCCGGAGTATCACGACGCAATGGAAAGAGAAGATAGGACTGTAATAATATGGCGGTGTATATACTACACGTACGCCACTTCACCAATTCTAAGACAACGAATCTTGGTCTGACCTAAGCACGAATTTACTACTGATTTTTTCTCCACTATTCTTTTATCTCGAATTTTGCTAATTTTACTTTTTGGATTTATATTTATCCCACGCATACGTATGAGAAAAAGTTGTGATGCACGAGTCTCCGAGGAGATTCACTAGTATGTCGCAATTATTCATTATTGAAGCAGAAGTCTCTTTCATGGCTATATATAGTTATTTGGTATTCAAAGATCTTCCAGAAACTCGTGGGTAGTCCCATGGAGTTTTGAAATTGCTTTACCCATATATCGTTGCCGTCATACTGGGAATTACACTATTAGAAAAAATAACAAACACGATGCATTGCTCGACACAGATATGACTCTCTCACAGAACATACGATCCGTGAAATGACATCGTGTCAACAAACGATCGAAGAACAGATATGAGCAATATTAGAACAAAATGAAATTCATTTGACGCAATTTTTCAAGCAAATCATTATTTTCTTCTTGTAAATATTGTTTTGTGAATATTTATCAAAATTATTGATAATTTATTTTGTACGCCATTTGCATATTACCAAAACACCTATAGTACAAGATCTAAAAGAACACGTATATCGAAAAATAGATTATAATTTCGAATACGTCGAAGAGAAAAGAAGCGGTTCTCGCATTTTTGTGAAAACCAGGAGGACAAAATTATCCAATCACCGTCGTTTCAAAGCGAACGTGATACGCTTACGAAACGTTTCGAAACATCGATAAATTGAAGAGAGAAGCAGAACTTTCGTCTCCAGAGACGTATCGCTTTGCCTTCGAACGCAATAAAAATATTCGCTCGGTCTCCCACTTTTATCGTTTCGATATGCCTGGGGTAGCGAAATTTCTTCAAGAATCCGTTTTGCGGTTTTGCCGTTATATCTGTGACATTGAACCGTGGATTCCAACAATATTCGATACGCCTTCGATCGAGTAATTCCGTCGGTGGAATAAAGAAAGATCCTTTTTCAACCGACTCTCGCTCACTAAATAAACCCTGCCCTATTTATCCTTTTGTTTTATCTCGATGTTGTTTTTTTTCTCCGTGAAATAGTGGAACCCGATACGACCGAGGCACAAACGTAAAAAGAATCGATGCGAGTGTTGCGAAAGAACCAGAAGAATTTAATTGGATAAAGGATGAAAAAGTGCGATACGAAGATATCGTTAAAGGGATCGTTCGATGTATCGACACCAAGGTACACAAATGTACCGCGGGAAAAAATGTTTCAAAGGGAAGTACATAAGACCATGAATGCGTTGCTATATCTAAGAGCTCAAGACCTTTGACGTTTTTTACCCGAGTATACTTTACTCCGGGTTTTGTTCTTTTAATGTGTATTGAAGTCCTCTACGTGGCAAACAGATCTGTTCACTGAAAATAAACAATGAGAGAAAGTACGTCGTATAAAGAGTTTATGAGTAATTCTTAGAAGCAGCAAAAGATCGCTGATCTATTTTTGTGCTAAAAAAACATAATATATCTAAGTACGTTATCGAGGTGATAACATAATAATAATAATACGTCTATATGCACCTATGTATTTTTTATTTGGCCTAGAAGTTACAAGTCGAGAAGATAGACATAGCACTATTCAGAAACACAAAGAAATGATAACTAGATAAATCAGAATCACAAAACAACGATAAATAAATAATTCTTCGATAATCGACCATTTGTATATGGTAATTAATAACGAAGTAATAAAATTATGAAAATTGAAGTAATTTATGTAATTGTAGAAATGCGCTGCTCGCCTACCGCATATCCATGTTTATTCTGACATTTACGTATTTGCGAAGTAAATTCACGAAATCTAGAACAAACATCAAATAAAGGTACGCGATTCTAGGAAGTTGCAATCATAATGCACAAATATTAACTTCTTAACTCTTTCAACATGAAAAACATTTTGAAAAATCATTCATTTTTTATTTATTCGATAGTACTCACCGTCAGACATCACAATCGATTATTAGGGATAATAATAAATCGACGAAGGTTTCGAGGAACGAATTTCAAAGCCCTTTAGAAATATGAAAGTTTGTTGTCCAATCAACGAAAGCCATACGATGCATATCCGGCTGTACAGTTACGCCGTATTTTGTAACTGCTCTCCGTAGAATTTTTCTTTTTGAATTACAACAAATCCACGAATTGATTTCAATACATCAAGGACAAACTCGCTCAATATGAGCTTTAAATTTCAAGAAGCCCTATATTTTGGATTTAATCAATGCAATTGGATATAGATCGAATTGGATAGATTAAATTTCGAAAACTATTGAGAAACGATCGGTCAAATATGCCGGCATCGTTTCATTTTTCATTTCTCCGAACTGTCAGAAATAAAAACACGTATGTCATATTGAAACATCGTTGCATACAATATCTCGCTCGAAGTCGATAAAAAAAAATTAAAAAATTGGAAATATCGCAAATCTGAAAAATTTCTAATTCGTAATTTTTAAATGTTGAAACGTTCCTTGCGCCGATGATAATTCCCGAAATTGGCTTTCAATTTGATCAAATAAATTCGATTATAATGATATGATTAATCAGCATTTAGCGACGCAAATTGTCGGGAACAAAACCGATTTACTTTAACGAGGCGGGTTATATCGAAACGTGCTATTAAATTATTCCAGGTAATACCGGAACAGCGTTGGATCCCTTTGTACGTTGTCACACGTATAAAGCACCAGCACAGGATAGGCTCCTATATATATATACATATCAGTGCAATATTATTGAACGTAGATAGTTTCGTAGAATGTAGCGTGATTGGCTTCGAATTAAAGCGATTTGTCGAGCCAATTGGAATTCCGGTATGGACAAATATAATATGTGAAAGCCACTCTCCAAGAGGGCTTGCCCTATGACGAAACGCTCTATGTGCATATAAATAAATAATGAATAAGGACTGCAAGGGGTGCGATGCGAAAGATCGAACTTGCAACAGATATAGAAAGAGAGAGAGAGAAGAGAAAGAGAAGAGGAGTTATATATTATACAAGAAAAGTATGAGGGAGAGTAAGGAAATGGTATTGTGCGAATGGGGTGAGCCGCGGGAGGATTTGAAGCAAATGGCAAAACTGATCGTTGACAATACTCACAGAATGTGTCTGTCACGGGTATGCGTAGACTTGTGGATATATATTCAACCTTTCTCGCGGAGTCATCACATTTGAGAAAAGAGTAGGGTGGCTTCCCGAGCGATCTGTCAACCTATCGGAAAACGAAAAGAGAAGCGAAGAACGAAGGAAAGAAAAAGAGAAAATGACAGACGGAATGAGGAGATCGAGGATGAAAAGGAGAACGAGAAAAATACGTTCGCCGTATATATATATATATATATATATTATATAGCATTGAAAATCGTTGAAAATCGACGTTACGATGGGGGGGCTTGCGGGCGAAAAGAGTCGAAGAAAATAAGCATCCGCGCGCGTTTGATGTGACATGAAAAAAGATGAGACGCCGTACAGAGAATTATATCGGAGTGAAAGAATGCGGTCGTACGAGAACATACAGTTGGAGGGATGAAAGTGTAGAGGACCTCTTCGCGGTTGTAAAATTCTTTTCTATCCTCGGGCACTCCGGTCGCCCTCACACAGGAGGTTAAAAAGCATTAGTGTACCAATTATACGTACGTTTCCAAAAAAAAAGCGTTCAACGTTTATCCAAAAAACCTTTTTATTACTTTGCGTATGGTGAAAATACATTCACTTAGCATCCAGAGCTTAAATACGGGAGAACGTCGTATACACTGGAACGAATATTCCAAGCGCTTTGAGTCGCGATATTCGAGGAGTTCAGCGAAATAATAAATGCGTTGGCATTTCGTTTCGTAATTTATCATTTGTGCGTTAAATGTTTGTGTATATGAATATAAAAACGTTGTTTTTAGTTCTGGCGAAAAATTGAAGACTATTGGCAATTATCTGACGGCAAATTTAAATTTTCAACCCCCCTCGAGTCGCAAAGTAGACAATTAGGCTCAAAAAATTGACAATTTGGAATTCCTTTATTTGATACATTTTGACAGCTTATACCCATCGGAAGTGGCTCACTAATGACGAATTTATGGGTAGATTTCCCCTAGCACGAAAAATGGTAGGTGAAAAGTCGAAAAAACGTGATTTTTCACAGTTTTTTCGATACTTCGCTCGTTAATTACCAGCTATCATAAGAATAACCATTATTTTCATAATGCACGGGTAATTTCCGATCGAATAGGACTATTGTGGAATCATTTTTGAGAAAATTTTTTTTCCCCCATCCGGGGTTTTTTTGCGAGCTCTTTCCTTCAAAAAATCACGATTTTCGAGCTTTCGCCACGGCCACAACAATTGAGATATCCGGATGTTCCTGGGCTCATTCTTCTCGTCTCGGCGAGTCCTTTAAAATGTACTCGTGTTTTCTGTCGGACCAACCAGAATGGAAATACAGCATCGCGAAAAGTCGATTTTTCGAGGTTTCTCGATACCCATTAAAATCAGCACTATATTGAATTCCGGTAAATTTTAATCGTTTCTCAAGCTCTAAGAACCTATATCGATCGTAAATTTCCCGCACAATAAGAAAATCACGGTTTCAATTGCGGTTTTTTGCATTTTTCTCCTAAAGTTTTTGAGTTTTGGGGAAAAATAACAATGTCTGAATCTTCATTAGCGAGCAATTTCCGATTGCAATTTACTGGGTGAGTTTTCTCTTTTATTCGAAAGGTACCCAACGATCTCGGCAGTCCCTATATTATAGTGTATATGAAAAGTGACCTATGGTCGTCGTAAAGGCGCCATTTGACAGAGTACCCTATCGATCAATCCATCACGATCTCCTATTCGTGTAAGCTTGACGAATGGTCTCTTTTTACACACGAAAAAAACCGAATAAATATAATACATATATGTCTATGTGATAAAATTATGCAGTTGCACGCAACGAACTAAATATCAACTGAAAAAACTGGTGGCCTAGTGATAACAAAAAACACTCTGCCCTTTCACCCTTCACGGGTCGAAATATATTCGAGGTAAATTCGTTTGTCATCACGTATCACTATTCAAACGAAATCCCTCTCGGACCTTCTGTTTTAATTAGACAGTCAGATTTTTTTGTTTTTCCTTTTTTTTTATCGCGAGCGATATAGGTACGTCCCGGCCACAAATTAGGTAAACGCCACAAAAATAGCGAGTTCGCAAAAGCTACAGATTATAATGTGAATTTTTGTTTTGTTTTAATGGTTACGGAGAGATTTTAATTAAAATTGAGATAATTCGCCGAGTGTTTACATTCGCGTCTAGTCACGAACTTATAGTGGGTGGAAACAAGACAAACGAACGGAGAGAGAGAGGGAGAGAGGCTCGGCTTACAATGACATTAAGTCAACGAAATTCCTATTTTATAAGAGATGATTGCGCGAAAAAAATTAAATAAATAAATAAATATCAATATATATATATATATATATATATAGTGAGTTCAGTTCACTGTTATCGCAGGTTCAGCTTTTATAAAGAAAACCGAGATAGAGAAAAATCGCACAGCAGTCGAGAATATTGAAATTTATACGGGGAAAATTCATTCTGGCATCGGCTGAAAGTGGGTTAACATATCGTGTCGCAAAGTCGAGAAAATACGGAGACGCTTCCGGATAGCGAGACAGAGGGAGGTAGATGGAGGGGGGATGAGAGGGTCGAATAAATGCATTATGTAACACCCATGTCGATTCTATCCAAGCGTGAAGAATATTATTGATACAATTTTTCGTATTTTTTGTTTGCTTTTTCTTTATCAAAGTCCGATAAAAAACTCGTGATTTCTATTCGGTCTAAGTTGGGCGATACATAATATAATTTAAAGTATTCCACGTAAAATTGGTCGATTAAAGAAAATTCGTTCCAATAAACTGTAACAAAGAAAAAATTTACGTCACTTCTGAAGTCGAGCGTGAAATTGAAAAGCTGTCCATCGGTCGACAAACTAGTGCTATTTTTCTCGGTAAAACGTACGCATATACTCGGTATGAAGACAGTAAAATGGGAAGCGACGTGAAGCCTGTACAGCGAGATATAGTCGGGCGCGAATGTAGCAAGGCTGATAGCCTGTTAAAATGTCACATACCAAACGTGAAATATGGGAGATGAAATAGTGTTTCTGACTCGCGTTTCGCTGGCGCCTTGCTCAAAAAGACGAATAAGAGATTGAGATAGTATACATGTACAAACTCAAACCCGCATCTGATACATAAGAAGCACGTTTTAACGAATGATAAATATAAATGCCCATAAATAAGCAGATCTCTACAACGACATATCATATAAACTGCCTTTTTCTCAAAAATAAAGTTATTCTCGATGACTATACCCATTTAACTAAAACCATGGTGGAATTAATTATTCGCAGAAAAAATGTATCTCCGTTACATTAGCCAACGGTCTAAAGTCACGAGAAAAGTGGCTGATTAAATCCGTGAATTTAGCTAACTCGCTTAAATTACGTAGTTGTCTTAGCACAAGTATGATCCAACGGCCGGAGGTAATTTTTCACGCATATGTGTGATATGCTAATAAAATGGGGGTTATCGTGGTATTGTGCTCACTCATACGATACGTATACAGCATGCGCACGTAGCAGCGAACCGAGAGAACAAGGAATGCACATCGGCAACGACCCATGTCGAACCCTCGATATATATATATATCTTCACATACTTATATATTCACATATTACATAGCGTTCCATCGTATAAATATACTATATACGTATAATATACATCGAGGCTCATATACGTAACCCTTGGTTCTTCATCGGGCCCTTCGCAACATCGCGGACGCATTGTCATTAATAACGTCCTGTTGAGTAAGACGTTTATCACGCTTATTACACCATACGCTGTTCGAAAAAAAAACGGTCTGAAAATGTATGGAGCTACGAAGAAGAGGAACGAAGAAAAAGACGAAGAATGAAGACAAGAGTCGCGTGACTTAACCACCGCGATTTCAACCCTCCGTTTTAAACGAGATTTTTTTTATCGTACATTTTTCTTCTCTCGTCTCCGAGCAAATCTCGAATAAAGTGCGTCACTTCTTTACCGTATAATCAAAAGCATCGATCCGAGGGGTGGCGACATTTTTTGAAAATGGAATCTACAAAAATCGTTTTATATTAATGTTATTATACTCCTTATTTACTTACCGTAATTACGCTCATAAATAATAAGTATATATATTTTTTATGCAATTTTCTATCGATAGCGGTGATTCTATGTCCGTGGCAGAAAAATTATCGATATTTGACAATATACTGTGAAAAAATGATCAAAGTCATCTGTCCTGACGGAACAGAGAGAGAGAGGGAGACAAAATACCACGGCAAGACGAAACCTCGAACGTTTCGTTAAAAAATCGTTACGGAAATATTCATAATTTATTTCAATAAAATTGTAGTAAAAGTCGTTTATTTGTAAATCTATGCATACACGATTTGATCGATAGGCCGCCTGTCCATGAGTCTATTATTAACCGTATGTTAAAACCAACAGACGATCGCCTAGTAGCAAAAAATAATAAATTACATTCGACCCGATTTTCGGGCACAATACCGAAACGTACGCAACGTCAGACGTTACAAATACGCATAATGTACGGAATAACTTATTCGACCTCGATTCCGGGGTAAAAGTATCGGCGATGTAGGGTATGGAAAAATCGATATTTATTATACATCCGAAGTGTGTGTTGGCGAACGATAAACAGATTCGAGAATAGACCCTGTGGGTACCCATCAGAGGTTTTGTTGCTTCTGAATTTCCGCGCTTTCGCAAGCCCCGCGGGCAATCTCATCCAACTTGAATTGGTCGCGAATACAAACGCGCTTCGCCGACGATACATGCGTACAAAGGTAGACCGAGAGACACAATCTCGTCTTTCTCTTTATTGGATTCCCATGGAACTCTGAGCGCAGCGGACAAGTATTGAATTCTCTCGAGCCCCCGTATCCTCCCTCGTGAGCCTTTTTTCAATCATACGCGTGAGTTCCGAGGAATAAGTGAGCTTCCAACAGTTATACATATATATATATATGTGTGTTATATACTTCACGTATGTACGCGTAAAGAACGTTAAAACTTACATACGTATCTATATAAAGAGATTCGGAGATAATAAACCCGAAGGAGGATTTCAATTGGGCACGTACGTTATAACTATACATATTTAGTCTACTATCTCATGCATAAATACATAGGGGTTAATTAAGGGTAAATTCTACGAGTTACCCTGGTCTGTAACTCCCTTGAGTGAAATGTTGCGCGGACTTTGGTCCAAGGGATGGAAATATTCACCCCAGATATGTTTTACGTATTTATTATATAACGTATATAATATATTATAGTTGTATAAAGAGAAGCTCTGGCAGCGTCTCGTTGGCTAATCATGCGTTTTTTTATAAAATCGACCCTCATTACCTCACCGAGGATAATGAAATTATTTGTTTCGCGATGATTGGCGCGTCTTCCTCGTCGTGAAAGCTTTCTTCGAACCACGTAAGTTAACGAGAAGTAGCGTGCTTCAGTCTCGCATAATACCTCGACACCTCGAAAGCTTTTAGACAAGTCCCCGAAACACGATTAACCCGATCGGGATGAGCAAACTTGATATCTAACAAGGAAGGTACCTCCATCGATCTTTGTTAGAATGTTCCGCATATATTTTCTTTTTAAACTGGTACATTAAATTGCATTTCCGGAAGAACAAATGGAAAAAAATTCAATTAAAAGTTTTTTTTTGGATGGGAAAAACCTTTTTTATTACTGAGCTATTGACACCAGGCCATTTGCATTCTGAGAGCTTCTAATTGACACATGTTAAAAAGAAAAAGTTGAAGAAAAAATAATGCCAAGAGTTATATTTACATTGTAATAAGAAATAAAAATCTACCATTAAAAAAATAGGGGTTTCCACTTGAAAAAATGAAGTTGACCCGATTTTCACCTTGAAGACCAATTTCAAGATTAAGTTCGAGATCATAGTAAAGACCTTCTCAAGTCTGACAACTTTTGTATTCAACATTTTCCGATAAATATATATACACATATAGTATGGAAAGCCGCGAATAACTTGTAAGAAAAGAGTTTTGTGAAAAAATGTTAAATACAAAAGTTGTCAGACTTTAGGAGGCTATGATCTGAACATATACCTATGTATATATATGTGGGTGTGTGTGTATTTGCAATTTAACCCCTACCAAAATCAAAAGGTTAGGGGATGGACGATCTCACGGTCGAACAAAGTTTTCTCCCCTGTGGGTATAGGAGTTAATTAACTCAATGCTACTGCCGAGATAAAAATGTACGTACTATAGGTATATATAATCCATTTATCGATGCATATATAGCAGGGCAAGTGAGGAATTTCATAAAAATTAACGAGCTGATCCTATTCACGATTGAATGATATCCACTCCCGCGAAAATTTCCAACTTTTTACGCTACCTCTATTGTTGCGCATGACCCACAATACGTGCCTATTTGTATAATTCTGATAATATACACCCGACGCTAGATGTCTAGACAGTCCGTCTCTCCGAAAATCTGTATTACTTTATTTTAACCTCACTTCTACCCTTTCCCTTGTGTCGAAAAACAGAATTTAATTCAAAATGGACGTCTTCTCGATACACAGACAATACAAAAAAATGCAAAACTGTCTATCAAAATATGACGCGTGAAAAAATGTTTTTTTTTTTAATATTTCTATCAAAATCGACAAAATCATTGTTAAATTAAAATATCTGTTTTTTTAGAAAATTCATGATTGTATTAGGAGATTATATTTTTGAAGCTAGCGCGAGACGAGCGTAAGACCCTTCGTCGAGTCGAGATGGAATTCATCGTATATTTATAACGCGAAAAATTACTCCCTCGATCCCCAAAGGAGTCTCGGATTCCCTGTATGCGACTGCGGACTTAATCTTCATTTGCGTATTACTTTTCCAGGAATTACAATAGGCAGTACGGATTGAACGTACATCAGTGTCACAGTTTCGAAACTAATTTCACGTAAAACAGCGAATCCGAATAAGTTTGGGATTAACGAATATGGGTCGGTACTCCCTTCGTTCTCTGTGGAATCGTACGAAGGACGAGCCAAACGATTTCAACCAGCGAACATATATTGTTGGACGAGCAATCTTTTTTTAATGTTTTTCTTTTCCGGAGAATCTTTTTCATTCAATTTTCGACGATGCAAAATGAAATTGCAAAATGTAAAATTGCGCATTTCGCACCTCCGCGCTGCCTCGGGGGAATCGACAAGCGACGAATATACAACAAAGTATCAAACGCGCAGAAAAATATCTCCTATCCTCTTATGACACTTTATAATATTGACTTTACGTGGAAATTTCCATTTCGTAAATGAAATGAATATAACCATCGCGTGGAATTTTCGTATTCTCAATGTCGTTTCGAAAATTTCGTTTCAAATAGCGACGAATAATTCGCCTACTTCGCGACCGGGCTGTAAGTAGGTATGAAATTTTCTAAAATGATACGAATGGTCTGATAAATCTTCGCAATTATTCCGACGAGAAGCTGACGAGTCGAAGAGCCCCAGTCCCGCGAACAGTCGTCGGAAAATTTCCAAGAATTTAATATCGTTGGATGAACCGAACTTATTAGCTCTCGGCGGAGCAATTTAAGCATGGAATAAAGGGGAAAGCAATGAATTTACGAGATTTCTCGATCAATGTTGCTCCGTGCTTCGCGCGATAGGATTCACGCGGTACGTTCCGAGTCGCCAACGATAAAAAGTTTCTTCATACTCGAAGCAATGAAACTTCACGCTAACGAGCGTTACGTATCTTTTCCCATGGAATAATTATACAATGGTAAATATCTTCGCAACGCCCAGAATTGTTCAAGAAATAATTTAAAAAGGTCTGTTGCGTCCATAAAGAATTTCGACGATATATTTTCTTGCTTGCACGAGAAATTTCTTACATCGAAAATTCGAAATATTTTAATGTTCTGAGAATAAAAATTTTGTGTAGTTTGATAAAGTTAAAGATTGAAAAAAATCTAACATAAACTTGTACTTTTTTCATGAACGCGATAATTCCTATCTAAGGATATTACATAAATTTTTATTTCCAATCAAATCCTTATCAACTTTGTGTTACAAGTATCTCGGTTTGGAAGTATTTACAGCGGAGGAGGCAATTTCGTTAAGTTGCCTCGCTCGAATTGTTCTCGACGGAGTTCAGGATTACTCGGGCAACAGTATGAGTAACCGGTGATGCGTATTGGGGTCGCGTTCTCAGCCTTCCCGCATTCCCCTGTGAATTATTCGACGTCTGCGTCGACCAAGATGACGACTACTAGAAATTGCTCGCATTCCTAATACGATTACTTCCATCGGGAGAGGAGAAATAGGAAAGGAGAGAGAGAGAGGGAGAGAGAGAGAGAGAGGGAGAGGAAAGTAAAACGAGAACAGAAGCACTAGCAGATTTACAACATCCACTGAAGAGTTTGAAAAGCAGAGCTCATATAACGAGCTTTTCCCCGAATATATTCGAGATCTTTTTATTTTTTGTTCATCGATTAGCTTCGTGTTCTTTACACAGAAGTTAATCAATTATAATTAATAATCATTTATATTGTTAACGATTGATCGACATCATTACCTTTTAATTTTTATTCTTAGTTCATAAATTATAATTGTCAATAAATTAATCATTCGAGATTTAAGTACATTAAAAAATGAAATAATCACTGTAAAAGACATTATCACTTACGACAGAATTTTTGTATTGCAGGAATGAATCGATAACGCGATTTTACGAAACAAAAAATGTTTTTAAACCGTTCTAGTAAGTGATAATTAATTCGAAACGCTTGAAAAGTCTAGAAAAAAGTGGCTACGACAATGACAGCGCTACTCGAGCATGTCGTAAATTGAAAAGTACGAGCTTTAATGGCAACTTTTCGTTACGTAAACTCACCACGATTCTGTAACGATCCAGCATTTATTATAGACATATATGTATATTTTAATCCACAATGTTATCGAATTTTCCACTGAACTTTATTTATACGTGTACGAGGACACGTATCAGCTTTTATACAAAAGATCGTACACGCTTCAGAAAGCCAACGTAGCAGCCTGGCGTCACGATCAAAGAGCTTTTTCTATCTCTCTCCTCCCCTCTCTCTCTTTTTCTCACTTTTTCTTCCGACATCCCAGATTCGTTTCATCTTTATTAATCACTCGGTAAGTTGTATAAAATCTCAACCTTGATATTTAGTCAAAAATTCATAAATGCAAGTAAGTACCTCGCATCTGGTCCAAACATATTCAACTCGGTTGAAAAACCTTGAAACCCTCGACGCCCCAGACAATCGATAACTTTTCTTTTCAACGCATCCTCCGCGCACCCTTTTTGTAACGTGTAATAATAGAAAACAGAATAGACTGCTCGGCCGTCAGAAAATTTCTGCTATAAAAAAAATCTGCCTCTCTCTCTCTCTCTCTCTCTCTCTCTCTCTTTCTCATGAGTGAAAACAATTTGGTGGATGAAAAAAATTAAAAATGACCGTCTGATTATTCGCAGGTCGAAAAATATAATCTTATTCCCGTTCAATCGATTTTTTATTATCGTCTTATCCATATTTTAGTTGTATATACAATGAAGAAAAACACTTAAATTTGAATTCGTAAAATACAAGTTGTATGGGTCAAACAAAAGCTTTCGGAATGATTATCCCATCGGCCAGAGACGTAAAGGCTTATATATCTCAATACGAGCTTTCGGACTAGAACGAAATTATTGATAAAGAGGATATTCGTATAATGAAACGCTCGACGATAAGGTTTCCGCATTATTCTCGAGTTTTCCTTCTCTCGAATGGAGGATAATATCGAAATCAACCTTCTCAAGAGTCTCGCCGGTACAAGAAAATTTCTTTCACAGAGTTCCCCCGTCATTCTTTTCTCATTCAAGAGGAAGGATCATGCCTTAATCGAGAACGGATTATACCGAGAGACGATGACTATGTATATAACGCTTGTGCTCCTGCCACGGTGTAATATTGCCAACGGCGTCAGGAGGCGCGTATGCTTTGTCTTCACAAGTTGCGGAAGCTCGTGACCGTATTACTTTCGACATTCCATTTACTGCAGGCATGTTCATCTTTGTTTTTTTTTCTTTTTCCACTGTCACAATGTGAAAAATATACTTTTGACACTTTTCGACGAGTTGGAAAATCGATGATTTGTAATCAAATTAAATAATAATTCATTAAGAAAATATATTATTATAACAAATATCGTCAGTGCTGAAATAAAGTTTTTGACGCATGGATCACTTTGCGAAATACTCAAAAGAATGGTTACTCAATCATTTAATTATCATTAAACAATCGTTGCTTTTTTATATCAAGAATTCTTGAATTATAATATTTGTATTTTAATCATTATTTATTGACATCATAACAATCGTTTCAAACATTCCCTTAGGCTAATTTTAGCAAAACATTAACACGAACTTAAATTTGATCTTCCGTCTGACCTTGAGGTCTCCGATTAGGTCAGGTCTTCCGATAAGACCCTTGATCGAATAATCTCATCGACCTTCTCGTATTATAATTACCCCACCATTATCGGTAATCTTTGGATAGTAAAAAATACATTCCTACGATAGGATAGAACGTCGTCGAGAACGCCGTACGGAATTAAGGATGGCCATTAATCAAAGCGTACCTCGTTAGTTAATTGCTAGAGGACGCTACCCTTGCTGGCCATCGGGACGAGAGCCTTTCGATAATTAATTACAACACGAGAAGGGTGGACGAGTCTCGGCTGTGCTTATACAACGGTTTTCTTAATCCAGAGTGACGGAGTAATGAGATAAGGGTTTTGCTGGTCTCGACGTTCGCGATAATTGTTATCCGAGTGATTATTGCGTTCGCTTCGGAGACAAATTTACGTTTACTCCATCATGGTTTTCACCCTTTTTATCGTCACCCGTTGAACTCGCGAACATATACGAGATAATATAATAATCAAACACCTATATCGAAATATTGTTTCATCTCGTTGCTTATTAGTTGTTGCGAGGTCGTACTCGATTCTCGTACACGTTACGTTGAATTCATCCCTCCTTGAAGCTGACGCTGACACAGAAACGCAATTACTTCGGACAAACTAACGACCTCGCTACTTCTCGTTTGCCCTTTCTATCGTTATACCATTGTTTTTTTTTCTATTACTACGATGTTATGTTCTCGTGCCTCGCTTATCTCTTAACAAATGCTTGTTTTTCGAAATATACAAATTTTTATTATAGAGGAAATAAATATTCTCAATTATATCGAGTGATTTAAACATAATTGTACCTTTCATTTTTTTTCACGATAATCGTAATTAGTAAGTCACGAAATGCCAACCAGTCTATTTTTTTCGTAGATGTAATTTGAGAAGTCTGATTATCACATAAATTTGATTAATTAATTATTTTCTCCTTATTTGGGCATCGCATCGATCACGTTAAATTACGAAAACTTCAAGTTTTCGCAAGATCTTTTATCAAGTCACACGCTCGACGAAGAGATTCGAGCAACGATCGGTTGTCCAAAAGAACGATAGGTAATACTTTAATCGTACCACGGTCGTTACACGGGGCGTGCTGAAAAATGACTGACCGCCAATAATATATTTTTCACGATCTGACCTTTTCGAAACGTTCGATCGATCGTGTTAAATTTTTTCTACTTCGTTGTTATTTTATTCTTTTAAAAATAAATGTATTGGCGAATAGAAAAACAACGGATAAACGGAATAAACGAACAAAGTCAGATTGAAATTTCTACCGTGTCGTTTTGAAACTTCCACCCGATGAAAAATTGCTCCGCGTGCGATATTTTTGCTGTATTTTTTAGTATATCGCACAAAGTCACGAACGCAGCGAGGGAGTCGGCTAAATCCACCCGAGTTTCGTTGCTTCGACTGATATTTCCAGGTCGCCGGGCATGTCGTGTATCGACAAAAAGCTTCAATTACAGTTTCGTCTCTCATTCCGGTGCGCCCCATATTTCGTACTGCGTTTTTCCTCCCTTTTTCCATCTTCCGTCCTGACGATCGACGTCTCTCTTTCTCTCTCTCTCTCTCTCTCTGTAACCGATGTTGTACACGCGCGTTTCAAAGTCCAAGCCGAGGAGGACCACAGCTGTCCACGAACAAACAATCCATGAGTCCTGTGCAAATATTAAAACGGGAGCCTCGCGGCCGAATTGACCGCGGGGAGCTTTCGGGGTAGCCATAGCTCTCACTCTCTCTCTCGCGCTCTCTCGCGCTCTCTCTCTCTCTCTCTCGCCCTCTCTCTCTCTCTCTCTCTCTTCAACGCGAACGCACACACATCTGTAACAAAAGTCAATCGTGTATCTCTCCCTTTCGATCGTATTTATATATACGTAACGTAATACCGCGATCGCTACAAATTGTTTCCTCGTTCGATTGCTTTTTACGAAATCGAGTGGAAAAATAAATTTACTTATTACGAAAATTCCAATGCAAAATAGCAAAATATTGAAAAATGCGATTTCCGTAGAAATTATACGTATTCTCGGAGGCGACACAGCCAGAAAACCGGATAACAAATCACGTTGTATCGCCGTTACGTTTGTCCCTATCGCTAACAAGTATCTTATTTTATGGGATATTTTAATTCATTATTTTAACTCATTATTTTTCACTCCCCGAGAATCGTAACTGGTCTACACAAAAAAAATCACGGAACAAATTCGTTTGTTATCGTGATTTCGTCTCGTTACGATAAATAATTAACGATTTATTACGAAACTGATAAGACCGGAAATAAATTGTCATACGTAGATAGTCCGTGGGAAATAATTGCGAAACACGCGGGGGTAGCTCATTAACCTTGCGCGTAGTTTGTGCAGAAATACATTTTCTAATTTACGTTACCTACCCCACTATGTCTTACTCGACTTTGATAAGTCTTTGAACAAATTTAAGTATAGATAACAAGCTATGTCGTAATATTGATAGTTTGCGGAGGTCCTCGTTTCCACGGCTTCAAACGAACCCCAGAGAGAGAGAGAGAGAGACCAGCTGAGCATTTATTTCATAAGCGGTATAATTGAAACAAAAGTCGATTTATATAACGACGTTAATTCCTGTTTTGTTTTATCATTATGAGAAGTGTTTTCATTAAATTTAATTGCTCGTTTCGTTAAAATTAAGGATTTGATGAAACGAATGAGCGTCTGTATTTCCATTTTGAAAGAGAATTTGTATTTTCACACACAGTATAATGTAAATATTACGTTAATACAAAATAAATTTATTAATATTGTATCGTTTCCGGTGAAATAATCGTTATTAATTTCGTAACGAAAATTTCGTTCGATCGACCTAAAGCAGTTTTAATTCAATCCAAAATTCATATTTAAAAAAAAACGAGAATTTGTTTATTTCCGCGTAAAATAAAAAATAGCTCGCCCGACCTATTTACGAAACTCTTTGCGAAGTTGGAAGAGCACGAGCGTAAAAACGGCTATGGTGATGATGCAACTGCGTCTACAACACGTTCCCATTAGCGTCTACGATGGCAGTGGACCACCCTCGAGTCGGGTGCGCCTTCACACCCTTTTCAACCAACATTCCCCGTACCCTATCTCATCTTCCACCCCTTTGAAAGCTCGAACGAGGTCGGCCACGATGCAAAGCCCACCGTTCGGGATTCGTCCAATTATCCTTCCCTTCTCAATATCCATTCTCTTCTTTCTCTCGCAATTACGAACCTGCAAATTCCCCGTTTACAAATACCAAGAAATATTCGTAGAAAACGAAGCGTTCAATCGTACGAAACGAACCGGAAGAACTTTATACCCGGATAAATTGATAAATGATCAAAAAAGAAAAGAGAAAAACGCTCTTGCGTTTCTAGCCAAGGCTCATTCGACGAAAATCTATTTGTTAGCTTTCATCCCTTTTTGTTTCAACGCGTCAGCTCGAACGTTCATTCGATCGAAAAGAAAATGCTGAGGTTCGATCGTACTACGTTCGATATACTTTAAACCACAAGAAGATTTATCGATTCGCATTGTCAACCTATATATTAATATATTCACGTAACTAGATATTTACATTTTATAGTAATATTCGCTGTACTAAACTTCAGCTGTCCCACACTTATTTTCCTGAAGGAATCGAAAGGGAACGAACCCTGGCTAAACATTTCAGCGCACGTGTAAGCATTTTCCCATTTCATAAATATCGGGAAATAAATCATGCGTTTTTCCGATCACGAATTCCACTTTAACAGGAATGTCGATATAAAAAATTCATGGTCGTTAGGAACGTTTCGAGCGTGTATACACGTATGAAGTAAAAACAAATGCTCCATCGTTATTTCAATAGCAATTTATGTATCGATCGAGTCGAGCTTTCGTCGATAAAATCGATTCGAAACGAATGAAATTTATACACGTTTGATAAAGTACAGTGGAAATATATTCACTCGGGTTTTACAATACCTAGAACACCAACGAATGATCCACGATCGTTTCATTCTGAGAAAAATATATTACCAGTAGTGACGTAGTCTTTGCAATTTCAATCTTTCTTTCCATCGCGGTAAACGGATGAAAGTGGAAGCCTTAGCAAGCGAGCTTTAGCGAGATTTTTCTTTTATTACATTTCCTTCAGTTGCAAAGCGCAAAGCCCGGCTAACGAACGGAGAAGAGGAGGACAAATTTTGCGAAACCTTGGCAAGGGAAAACCATCGCTGCACCGTATTCGAAATATATTCAGTTTCGAATAGCACGTATGGGGCGCTTTGAGAGTAATCTTACGATACAAAACTTCGACACATTTCCGATCGGATCCGATCAAATCTGATTCTTTTTTATATAATTTTATTCTAATATAACTTAAACATACTGGAATAAATAAAATTTAATCAAAAATTCATCTTTCGTGAATAATTTAATCCGTTACTCACCGTTAACCATAAATCAAGCCATTTTCGCATATATCGCATTTTATTTTAATTGTAAAGATACTATAAAGAAAAAATATGTGTATAAAGTGAAGCAGATCAAGGGTGATAACGGTCGAATTGATCAAGTCGGCACGGAACTCCCTGTACATAATACAAGCCTCTAACGGTTCTTCTGCTTCTTCGCAACGCGCACTCATCCGTGCCCGAGCTATTACGTTACCCTCTTTTCCAGCGCAAGGATCTTACCTTCGAAGATCGCTCTTCGCTCCGAGTGTTCAGCCGTGTCGATCTCTCTCTCCCTCTCTCTCGGTTTCTTTTTCTTGTACGAGCCCCACAGAAGAGGAGACTTCTCCACCAGATGGAACGACCCGCGACTTTATGCCCCGAGGGTGTGGGAGAAACTCTCTGTCTCCTCTCACCCTCCACGCCTCGTTTTATCCACCGATTTTACTTTTACCTCCCGGGCGAAACTTTTTCAGCTTGCAAGGCGGAAATTATGGCCGCAATAAAAAAAGCTTAAATTTCGTAAGGTCGTACCGCCTACCACGATTTTTACGTTTTTACTTATATATACGTATATATTTTTGTACGTTATAATAATTTCTCACCAACGGCGGGTGCGAGAATTGGGCAAAGCGTCCAACGAGAGAAACATGACTACATCCGTGTCCCGGGAATTAAACAAGCGAATTTCGCAACTTTTTTTATACAAAATTTTATCATACGCGAATTATTCTTCCTGCTACGTACTTCGTTTGGACAATGGTTGATTGCCTTTTCCCTTATTCTTTCTTACTTTACCCGGAAATTTGAGATAAATTTCGTTACGATGGAACGAAGGAATTAACGGAGTTTCGAAGAAGCCGATAGTGAAAAATATCCCAAACGTGAATTTCGCGCACGGGCGGTACGATCAAGTTGGAGAAAGGAACAGTTAGAGAATCGGAAAATCGAAAAGCACAGCGAAACTCGACTGTCGAAAGTTCAAGTAATCGTCCAATTAACGCGAGACTAGAGTTCTGTTCTTTCTCACTGCACTTACTCGTTCGACAGTCTTAATTTACTAAATTTGTGGGACTAATACTTCGACGATGTATCGCGTGTACTCGAGTAGTTAATTAAATGAGCGAGAAATTAAATGTAAAAAAATTAACGACGAGAGATAAAGGGAGAGAAAAAAAATCTTTAATACGAACCTTAAAAAATTTTTATTGAATAAAAATTTCCTAATATTGAATAAAAATCGATATTTGAATGAATTTGAATTCATGAAAATTGAAATTTTTGTCTTAGCGAATGGAAATTATTAAACCGACGAATTTTTCATCAATTTATTTGGAACGAAAGTTGTACTTACTCGAATATTCGAGTACACACTTATAGACTCCTTGTTCCTTCGGTATATCAAGACATAATTTGTAAGATGTACGAAACTTGAGTTTCTCTCACAATTTTTCTCCTTCTCTCTCAATCTTTCTGTCTCTTTATCGGTGTCTCTTTGCTGTAGGAAACTCGTGTCACTCCTACCCTTCCTCACCGGCAATTATCCAACCTTTCCAGCGAAACTACATCTCGAGCTTTTCTCCACTCTATTCTTTACTTTCCACTCTCCTTTCTCTCATCGAGCGTAAGAATTACTTACCTTTCGTACAACTCATCTAAATATCTTGTAAAGTTGCAATTTGTTTTCACCGTTACAACTTTTACATTTTTTTCGTTAAATAACGATATATTATAGCGATCAAAAAATTATTAACAACAAACCGAAGAAACATAAATGAATTCCCGTAGAAATAAAACGTTTCAAATTATGGTACGGATTGAAAATATACTTTGCTGAATCCCGTTCATATGAATACACGCATCATTGGACACCCGTTATGTCTCTCCCCCTCCAGATTTTGTATACAAGTCGGTCGACGTGGCTGGGGCAGCTTAATATTTTATATTATTAAAAGACGCATATAAATATCAATATTTTTTCACAATATAAAAATCCTCTCGCGTATATTTATTAGACAATTTATGTATACAGGGCGATTTTCTTAAGGTATAGCACCATTTATTCTGGGGTAGATGGGACCATTACAAACAAAAGTTGCAAATAAACATTCGGGATATTTTTAATAGTTTACGAGATATGAATTTTTGAAGTTTGTCCAATCAGCGCGGCGAGAAGCGTTGGAGCGACCCACTCTCCGCCCTATCCGTAGATATAGCACAGTGTAGGGCGTTACATTTGGGATCGCAAAATTCAGAGCAGTCAATTATTATTATTTTATTACGCAGTCATTTTTATTTGTCGGTCATTGACTGCTCTGAATTTTGCCGAGAAGCGTTGAAGCCGCCCACTCTCCGCCCTAGCCGTAGCCTAGCCAGTCAATGCCCGACAAATAAAAATGACTGCCTAATAAAATAATAATAATTGATTGCTCTGAATTTTGCGATCCGAAATGTAACGCCCTACACTGTGCTATATCTACGGCTAGGGCGGGGAGTGGGTCGCTCCAACGCTTCTCGCCGCGCTGATTTGACAAACTTCAAAAATTCATATCTCGTAAATTATTAAAAATATCCCTAATGTTTATTTGCAACTTTTGTTTGTAATGATTCCATCTACCCCAGAATAAATGGTGCTATACCTTAGGAAAATCGCCCTGTATACTAGTTCACGCTTCAGCGATACACCCGGTATGTCCTTTATCCCTTTTTCGCGGGACAACTCCTACATAGCCTCGAAAATTCTTGTACGCGTCTTCGCGACGATAACTTTTTATTATGTGTATAATAAAGACATTCCACAGTCTACCAGTGCTTAAAAGGGGAGAAGATTGCTCGAAATAAGAAAAAAGTGGGAATGGAAGGTCCGTGAGAGATACGAAGAAGCTTTTTGCTCGAGGGTGTTATATCTATAATACGATGTTATAACATAGCAAGAAAGAAAGAGGAAGAAACCAAGAGAGAACGTAAAATTGAGACAGAGGTCGGAGAGAAGTACACAACCTTATACGTAATCGTTGTAACGAGGCGGAATGCCGGAAATAGATGGTCTCGAGTTCGTCTCTGTCCTTCGCAAATCCAGAAAAGCCGCACCGTGCCTCGTGCAAATATTTAAGCTTTTCAACGGAGAATCTCCAGAACCGGAAACGATTTCGTTTCACTTTGCTCTCGTTCCTCGACATTTCTGCTATACGTAGGATAAATTCTACATAGAGAAATCCGATAGTAAATGGAACCAATAAAAACAATAATATTTCATATAAATCGCGTGGACGTAGGGGTAGATGTACCTACCGCGAGGTAGATAAAAATTTATTAATTAAAGATTTTAATTAATAAAATATCATTTATAATTAAGGATTATCGTCTTATCGGAAACAAGCACAAGCTCTCAAGAATTTTAATGCAACGTACAAATCCGAGAGCTTCAAGTATTTAATATCAACCCTAAAACTGATTTTTAGCAGGAGCTTTTATCACGCCTCTCTTCTATATTTATACTACAAAGCTCTCGTGCATGTATATAGAAGATGTATTAAAATGCGACATGGGGGAGTATAAGCGAGATGAAGGATGAGCATGGAAAGCGCATACAACTTATTCCCGAGTGGCCGCTCTACCATCTAGTTATAACTGGCGTCACATCCGGATGACACGTAGCTCAAGTGAACCATTCCCCAGCCTCCCTCTCCTACCCTTACTCATTTTTCCTCTACAAGGCCATGTTTATCGATCGAATATAATTTCATCGGGTGGCAACGAGAGCACGGAGCGCGGAGCAAGGCGTCGCCTCCGGCGACTTTCCGACAAACCGCATCTAGTACAAACTTTTTTTCCGATAAATTGTAGGTATACATATATATATATATATATAGAGAGAGAGAGAGAGAGAGAAATTTATATACACACTGCCAGGCGGTGAGAATTAACAGTTCGGGGGTCCAATTAACGTGAGGAAAGAGTTGTATCAATTTATCAACTTACTCGCATGTACGATGTTAAAAATCAACAGGGTCCGTTCTTCCATTGTACAATCAACACCCACATGACATAATGTCCGCATGTCAGCTTCGGTGAGAGAATAAATTACGAGAGATAGGAAAATGGGATAAATGTTTCAAAAGTAATTTACGCTCGAGTGCAATCAAATAACACGCTATTACTCAAAATAAAGTGTATAAAATCGTACCATTCTTGGCAATTGAATAAAATACTCGTATAGTTTATTAATAATTAACCGTAGATTCAAATTTAACACGAAAAGTGATTATCTTATGGACGATCCTCACTCTCGTATAAAAATGAAGATAATATCACATTTATTATTCGTTCGAAAACTCTTCATATATTTATCCATCGATCTATTTTCCGTATATACACTCAATCATTCTTGTATCGACTCAGAGTGAGGGAAAGAGACAGAGGGATGATATCAAGAAAAATCATTCTCTCGGGAAACAAAAATATTTCGACGAAATATTCTAATAAAACAATTTGATTATTCGAATCTTGATCATTGTTACAATATATCTGTAATGTAATTCGAGATCGAATGTACCTTCGTTTACCCCACATCGCGAGGGTTAAATGTTCAATGGACCGAGACCTTTATTAAGGTTATAGTATTATATAGATCTCTTACTCTTTCTCTATATATATCTGTGGGGACGAAGATGAGTTTCCTCAAAGGGAACGAATCAAGAAGGATATAGAATGGGAGCCACGGTTTCCCCCGGGATTTATACTTATTTGTGCCTTATATTTCTATATATATAACATGTATTCACTGTAGAAAATCTATATCCTAAGAATATAATCCAATATTGTAATTTCTGACGAAAAGATTCTCCGCTGTGCACTTTGAACATCATTCTCATACGTGTTAAAATCTTTCGCCGCGTAAAATTGTATCGTACGTTGGAGGATGAAAGAAACAAAAAAAAGTGAATAATCAGGCTCGAACCGTGCCAAAATATCAGAGGCCGACGCGCTGTTTGCATCCCCATCGACACATTTTGTTTTTTACCTTGGTTTAAAAAAAATATGACACGAACAATACACGCTCGTTTCACAATCTACAGAGAGGTTGGGAATAGCCTTCATGAAAATATTTTCCGAATACCTTTGTGAGAATAAAAGTTTTTCTCCTGTGAAAGACGAGGAAGAAAAAGCCCCGACACTTAATCACCTTTCATTTCTTCGTCTCTGTCACGCTCTTGTTCCCGTTGCGCTACCTGAAGAAAACGCAATCTGAACACCATATAAATATATAGATATATGCAGGATCGTCTGTACGCGATGGGGTAGTATGATCAAAAATAAAAAAAGAATAATAATGTTTGAAAAAAAAAAAAATTTTTATCGAATATTTAATTTTTGATCAATCAACCATTAATATCATCGACTTTAAATATTTTTCATGAATTTCAAATATCGTTAAATGGATAAATAACGAGGAGTACGTATCATCGTCGTGACAAGAGACGATAGCGATGAAAAGCTTTTTGTTCAATCGCATTATTCATTGAAATCGAATCGGACGAGCGACAGGCGAAATCAATTTTATGCGTGAAATATTGCAAACGTCGACGCAAACTGGTCCCATCCTCTCGATATTCTCTCGATAATCAGCGACCCCACCGTCAATGACGTAGGATTTCATAATCGCTCCTATAAAATATTTAAAAAACTGCGCTTACGCGAAAATTCCTAAATATTTAGACGATGATCTCGTCTCCTAGCTATGAAAATTTTTCAAAATTGCGACATTTTAAACAAACTAGCTCATCTGTGATCACCCAACGTATCTTTTCGTTCCGAATATTTAATTCTCGCGTTAAAGTTACTCGAGAGCCCGGATAAAGCTTCTCTTTTCTCCTCTCGGGTCGTAGCCCTCGCGTTTGAAAACGATTAAATGGAACAACAGCAGGAGCATCAACGTAGACAATACAAAGTCTCGCGTATAAATTATTCCAGCTACTGTGGGTACAAGCGCATCGCCTTGCAACAAAGTTCCACTTGCACAATACATACATAAATGCATATGCGATGTACTATTGTACAATGTTGTATATATATATATATATATATATATATATATATATATATATAGCACGTCCTATTCAAAGTGCTCGGGGTAGTGCGATGACGTCGGACCGTGCCGGCGTCGTCGCCGCTGTCGGGAGATACATAGTAGACCGGCTTATCGGGGACGGGAGCACCGTCGTCGTCGTCGTGTCTGACGTCATCCGCGGAAGATGCAACTATTGTGTCTGGGGATACGCGGATGTAGCGAAGCGGCTCATACGCTTGATGCACCTTTCTCTCCTCCCGCTCGCGGTCGCACTCTCGCTCACTCTCTCTCTCTCTACCTTCATGTTTCATTTTGACATGGATTATTCCGTTTGTATTCGATTGCAGTCTCTCTCTCTCTCTCTCTCTCTCTCTGTCCCTCTCTCACCCTATCTCTCTGGCTGCCGTCTTCTCTCAATACTAGTATACCCTCTCGACTATCCGTAACGAGGATTAAAGTTTATCATAACTATATGTATATACTGGGTGCTCCATTTAAAACACCTCAGTCAAATATCTTGAACAATAGGATTTTTTGAAAGTATGTTTCGTACAACGGTTTTCAGATGCGAAGGGGAACATAAAATGGCATTTTGTCCCGATTTTTCAGGATAATTAACAAAATTCGAAGAGATTTTTTAATTTTCATCAATTTTGCACTCGAGCAGGTACTAAGGCCCTTTGAATGAAATCGAGGTATTGAGACATTTTTTTTTTTCAAGTTTTAATTATTATCGCATAATTATTGATATCGGGTAACCGTAGATATTTAAAATTTGGATAATTGTTGGATCGATATAGAAAGAAGAAAAATATGACGTTCTATTTATTGCACCATGTACATAACGTGTTACGTTCGATAAGTTATTTAATAACGCGTCGTGTGACTATGTTGAGGGATGAATATTACTCGATCGTTACAACTATACGAATACGTTGTTATAACGATAATTTGGTAGTGGACGGTTTGAAAACGAATAGACATTGCACGATGACGAGGCACGTATTTGCGATCTTCTCCGTAGACGGTCAGCAGAGAAATCGGGGTGATGGATAAAATCGATTCGTCGCCTGTGGTCATCATGATCGGTACGCCCGTTGGCTCAGCGTCCAGCAGGATGTAATTGGCTGTACTCGACAGACTCGTGGACCGACGACGAGCACATTTAGAACGAACGACAACGACGTCGATGATGATGGTGATGATGATGATGATGATGCGTTGCTACCCTTACACAGTCGACTGAGATGAAAAGAGAGAGGCGGGGGCTACAAAATCAATAAACATTGTGTACAATAGTCTTCGATCGTCGTATAAATAATCATTCATCTAAAAATTTTGAATTTTGAATTTTATTAAAATGTTAAAACGTTTTATAAAAGTTTATTTAAGGGAACAATAAAATATCTGTAAAGTTGATATGGTATGAAAATAAATAAATAAAACTCATATCCGTAATAAATTTTACATTTTGCTACAAGGAGAGAGGAGGAGAGAGAGTCATCCGGGTATCACTACGAGTAAAGTTCATCCGAACGCAGCGAGACGAAACGATCAAGGATGAGGAGAGAAGCCGACTCAGTCGCGTATATATAAATTCTCTCATCAGGACCTACCGTACGATCCTTTACGTTCCTTTATTTCCGGACAATTTCCGTCGGACCTCTATTGTCCCCGGAAGACTTCACCTAGAAATCCTCGTATAATATGCTTTGCCGAGCGCACCGAGGAAACTTTCATTACAATAGTTTCAACATTTGACATTCTATCTACCAGTCTTTGGTACACCCTTTGGATCTTTGGTATAGTCAATGTTGCAAATGCAAATATGTAGTATCGAATGGTAAACTGCTATTTTGCGAATAAATTGCAGTCTACTCTTTCCCTCTTCATCTCTCTATCTCTCTCTCCGTCTCTTTCCCTCTCTCTCTCTCTCTCTTGCTCTCACCCTTTCATTTATCATCGCCGGTATTTCGTCTATTCGCGATGAGAGAGCAAACTATTTCAGCTATATGAAAAGTCGGAAACTACTTAGTCATTCAGACGCCCATGTGCTACAAACTCCGTTGCTTTGTCTACGATGGCCCAAGTTTCTTGCGAAACCCTACATGTAAAACCACCGATGCTCGCGAAACTATGACAGAACTGAAATGCACTATCCCCCAGTTTCACGTACAATTTTCAGACTCTGCTAGTACGCGAGTTTTTCATTGATAATTTATCGAGGTTTATTAAAACGATATTGATAAAATTCTATGCAACATATATATATATACATCATATATATATACACCATTATATATCCAACAATGATAAACCAATTACAATAGAAAAAAAAAATTCAGGGCGTTGTATAATCGTTCGAAAAATTTATCAACGATTTTTTTATGCATCTTATGATTCTATTTATATATTCAAGTTCGTCCTGGAAACATCGGAAGTTTCATCTAAAACGCCCGTTACTCAATTTGCAACTCCCACGCTCGTACATTTCGCATCTTCGACCTTCCTCTGAAACTTAATTTACACCCGTCTACTCGACTTGTCGTTTACCGTCTCTATCGCTAATTGGCATCTCGCGATATTACAGGTACAACCTACGTAATTTATGCATACTGGAATTTATCACGTTTAATCGAGATACACCGAAATATTTAAGAAATAATAAATACGTCGAAATATTCTTGATTCAACTTTGTTTATCCTAGTTTTCTAATTATTCCAATGAAAAGTTTGCACTAATTATGGAAAATCACTCCATCCATATTCGACCATCACTTGCTTTAACAATACGTGAAAATTATGATAAGCGGATCGCCGAGTTTTGCGTAATGAATTTTCGATGGAAATTATCGAGCTGGCGGAACACGGTGTTTAGCGATTTCACATCGCGTTCTCGATCATAACCTGTCCGGTGGTAGTGAAATTCGCTCGGTTCGATCGATTCGACCGAAATTTCAAAATCCTGTTTAATATGAAATATCCGTTTTGCATGCTGCCAATCCGATAACTAATTTTCGATGTATTGTTTCTCGTGAAATCCGTGACGAAACCGATGAAACCGCTATTTACCAAGATCCAACATACGAGTGCATTTCGTGAAACCCGTAAGGTTGGATTATCGTTTCTCAAAACTGAAATATGGCAAATATATTCATTCGTATAGGGTGTCGAGCCAGGGTATTCGCCAGGATATCACTTATCATAGCGAGAATTTAATTCGAATGAAAAATTCGTGAAGGGGAGATCCGTATAAAATTTCGATAAACTCTTATACTTCCGCGATTTAACGAATTCAAGAATTTTGTACGTGCGACAAATTTAAAAATCTCACCAAAAAACTGTTTATATGAAAATAATTACGAACGTTGTAAAAAAACATTATCTTCATTTGATGAAAACAATTATTTCCTTTTATCTTGAAAATTTATTCATTTATTTATATTTTTTTTATTTAGCAATTTGATTGATTTATTCGACGATTATTGTGTCGTATTTTTGTAAAGCTCGTTCGTTCCGTAATGCAAATCGTTCTGTTGATAATAAATAATAATAAACCATACAAACCGTAAATATATTATGACATTTATTGTTAGTGCGCTTGTCAATTTCATCGATAATTTGCTGTTATTGAAAAATCCATTTGAAACCTTTCTGGACGCATGATATATAGGATCGTACCGATGGGAATCACGACAAAGAGCATATGTGTTTTTGTAAACAGGAATTATTAAATATTCAAAAAGAGCCCGTTGCACAACGGTTCGCGTATTACACGTGTCAAACACTGATTCGATTAAATTTTTAATGATACATGCGTTTTACGAACATAATACACAGCCTTGAAATATTTATTTAGCAACACTGCCCGTTATCGAATGACATTGATGAAAACATTTAATCAACACCGATTTTAGGACTAAATCGTTCTTGACAATAACGTTTTTTTTAATTAACAAGATTATAAATAGAAATTAAATAATATAAAATAATGATTCTATTATTACGAATTAATACGTATTATTTAATTTAATATTAGGAAAATAATTATTCCAGGGGTTGGCATTATCTTTCTCTTTCGCTTATCTCGTACGAGATAGAATTAATAAGAGACGAAGGTGCGAAGCCTCGGAGACACTAAACATCCTTCACTAGACATATAGCGTGATTAAACGTGAAAATTCAACTACATTGTGCGGTAGCGGCCTAGCACGATGTGTGCATATTAATGATTGTCCGAGGAAAGCTAGGTATATTTTCCAATAATGGTACGGGAGATACACGACCGCAAATTTGTGCCGGATGCTCCCCCGCGGTTCCACAAGCGGTCTGTTACCACACCGGAGTTCTGATGAAATTTGGTATAAAAATGATTTTAACCTACGCCGTTCGTTGGACCCACTTGGTCAATATCGAACTTTTTCCTACAATTACGAAAGACAAAATTGACGAATATTTTTGCATTAACTTTTATTAAATAAAACGAAACAATAAAAAAAATTTTATATTTATTTATTACCCAAAAAATCCATTAACCTTGAGAAAAGGGTTGCGAATTAAAACGAAATAATATACAAATTTTCATATAAAATATTAAGAATCTCATAAATATACGTGGTGAGAATGATCTAGAGTATTGCTTAGCCAACTGATAAAGCGTGTCATAACCGATACGTGTGAAATCGAATAACATTGAAAAACTCGATCTTCGAACGTATGATTTTTCACGATGAGCAGAACTCTGTCGTGAAACTCGATAGGGGAGGCTTTTCGCGAGTACGATAAACCGGACTCGAGGTGAAACGGAGTAATGCATCTCTAGTATTGTATTCGATCGATGGAATGGTATTAGACTCTGTTTTTGTGTCGATAAAACCAAACAAGATGGTAGTGTGGATTGAACCGAGGATTCCAATTTCGTGCTACGCAGTCCATCAGAGATCTCTTCCCTCTATTCCACTCGTATACGTCCGTATATACACAGAAACACGACGGTCAGATCCGGAAATGAAGCTCCGGACGCTTGGAATCAGAGCATCATTCTGTCGACGTGCCCGTCAATAAACTGCAGAACTGTCTAGTTGGTACAAATATTATTATTATTCAGAGTGAAAGTGGGCGAGAGCCAAAGGCTTCATCACGCACAACAGCGTGATAGTTTCAAACATTTATTGATCTATTTTCAAACTATCCTCGAAATAAATACAAGAAAAATTTTGTTTACTATTTCAGTTTTATCCGATCCTGATTTATACGAAAATCATTCAAATATGCAACGATTAAAAATGATTTTTAAAGAAAATTATCATCGACGATTATTATAAAAAAAAACATTAATATTTGATACGAAAAGTATTGATTATCAATATAAAATAATTTAGACTGAATTTTTATAAAATTATGCGGATAAATATTGGAAAATATTAAACAGCCCGTGTGCTCTTGTCTTTTAACGTTTTTTTCTTTGTTGAGAATTTTAATATCGCCAGGAGCATTAACGTCGGTTTTAAGGTACAGGTGTATTCTCTCGTCGAAGAATGTTTAAACACGCAGTCTGATCTTGAAACTAATCCACTTACAAACACACCGATTGATCAACGAGAGCCTTCGAGACTCGCATCGATTATATCGCTTCCGGGCGCAGGCGTTATCAGCTGTATAACTATACATATACGTCCGTTCAACTGATTAATTACACCTCACCGATGATGCCAATAATGTGGGTAATATCGATGCGAAGCCCTCGAGAATATATTGATGAACCGAATGCCCAAAGGGCGTAAGCGCCATGTTCGAACATGTTTCATCCCTTACTGCTAAAAGGGCGTAAGGACGCCCTTGGAGCACTAAGGACTGAGACAAAATGAGAACACGTCTCAAAATTTGAGACATAAAGGCGTATGTCCCGTTGAAAAGATTTATGTTACGCCTTTCTAGCAGTAAGGGGTGATTAATCAAATTCTGTATATACGTCGTAGGTACACGATAACGTCGGTACAGCGATAACATTATTCGCTAAGTTTACAAAATTAGAACATTGGTAAAACATTTCCTAACCACGAAGGAGTCGTATCCTCTTTTAGACCACAGGATTCTTCCTGTACTCTTATCGTCCTCTACCATTCCCCTCTTTCTACAAATGCAAATTTCTTGCATGCTCTTCCTCGAGGGAAATCCTCTCGGTATATCCCACTGCGACAGGAAACCATCCCAACGGTTTTTATTGCATGCAAGAAAAAGGAAGAACCTATCCTGTGGTTTGTCTCGTATATAAAGACTCATTGTGCCAATGAAGGATCATCAGTCCTACAGAGACCGTGTGTCGAGTTTGAAAGAAATTTGTCAAGAGAAACAGCATGAAGATTTTCGTAACAATTTTTGTCGTCGTGGCCCTCGTCGCCTGTGCTTTTGGAGCAGCAATGCCCGAGGGACGTTACGACGAACCTCTTTACGAAATAAGTAAGCATATACAAAATATAATATAATTTCACTGAAAAAGAAATTATTCGCGAAAGATTTCACATTTTCGCAAACATAGTTTCATATCGTATAAGACAGAATGCAAATGGTTCACAGCATATAGTAAGTGAACTTTATTCTCGGAAAAAATAGAATCATGAAAAATAATGCAGTAGAAAGAAACCGAGATTTTCACGAAAGTAAAATATTTATCAAATAAATTCCAGGAAAAAGGTAGAATAATGGTAAAAATTTCGAACAAAATTGCATTTCGACACATATGTTTTTTAATATTATAAAGTTGAATTGTTAATAAATGGAAAAATTTCCAGACGAATTATTTCTTTACTCGTTTTTTATCTCTCAATTTTTTTTTAATCGAAAATATTAAGAATAATTCGATCGTTTTTGCAGTGCCTTATGAGGGTGAACCATCGGTCGATGGAACGAACAGGGTCGATGATTCCGCTGCTCTCCAACCACATATAAGAGAGCGTCGCTTTTCATGCGACGTATTTTCCTTTCAATCCAAGTGGGTAACACCGAATCATTCAGCCTGTGCTCTCAAGTGCGTTGGCATGGGTCGCCGAGGTGGACGTTGCGTTAACATGATCTGTCAATGTCGTCGTCGTTGGTTCTAAAACTCTCACACGGAAAATCACCAAGGAAAATAAATTCGGCGTCGATAAACGTCCTTACAATATTAAATACCAACGTCTAATTAAGACTAAATAATTACTATAATGACATTTATAATCAATTAAATAAAAATTTACACAATCGGATCCGTCCGTCAAAAAAAATGCATTTGTTAGTTTTTTATTCATTTTTTTTTTAATCGTAACGTAAATTTGAAAAAAAAACGCTAGATTATAATATCGCGTAGGAATTAATATCAGGCAGTGAACTTTTTTATCTTCGGTTTTAAAGTTTTAATTTTATCCGATATAATGATCGCACCGACATACGCAATTATTGTTCTCGCAGTGACCACCCTTGCGCCCCATGGCAACGCATTTGAGAGCACAGGCTGTATGATTCGGCGTGACCCACTTTGACGAAAAGGAGAATGCGTCGCAGGTAAAACGACGTTGCCTCGAGTGAGACATGACGTTATAGGTGTCCTGAACGTTGTCGGATTCGTATCTTGCTAATTTTTCCTTGGTAGGCATTAGGCAAAATGGAAACAAAAAAAGGTTTAAAAAAGAAATTTTATCACTCGAACGACGATAAAAAGAATTCAATAAATCGATACTCGCGTGATTCGACATTGACTTTACTGTCAGTAATTCCGGCAAGACTGCAGCCGATGTATGGGCAATGAAAACTGCAATGATAAAAATTGCAACGAGGAACTTTATGATTTTTATTTTTTTATTATTTTTTCTCCAACTTTTCTCGTTTTACGATCATACTCGACGATTCGAAGAACTGACGATCCGTTGCTGAAGGTTCAAACTTTATATACGATTCTCGAGCCAAACGACGGAATATTTCCCTTCATTTTTTCGAGGACGCCAGGACTCAGGTGCGCTGGAAGTTTTTCAATTTGATTTCAAAATTCGTCGATAGAATTTCGAAGAAGAAATGCAGAGTTCAGTCCGATTTCAAAGGTAATGGGTAACGACTATGGGTAAAACCCAGTGCTTCCCTATCGGAAAATTGATCGACGGTCGACGATCGAATGCTGCAATAAACGATCACTCTGCGTCAGTCCATAGAGCAAAGCTACATATAGTCCCGATTCAACGTTAATTAATTGAAAAATAGTTCATCTTATATTTCACATAAAACACATCCAACTAAAATACTATTAATGTTTTGGTTAGATTCGTTTTATTAAATGTATCGAATTTATCATTTTTTTGATAAGATAAGTTCGTTATCAGAAAATCTAAGGTCGATAACGGTTTATTTAAAATTTGCGACGATCGATCGCATGCGTAAATAGAACTTTGATAAATTCAATAATAAATAATAAACAATCGATCGAGTTATTATTAGATGATAACGACCGAGCGAATCTTTCAAAAAATGAAATTATAAAATCGTTTCACTGTCAACCGACCCTGGTGTTCGAAAGTAGTTCAAGCTGTGAGGGAAGCAACATCTTATCGGTGGTGGAGCGACATAGCTACAGATAATTTAATAATGGCGACTATATTGGAAGGAGAAGGTCAACGGGAATTCAATTTTGTGGTTACTGTGACGTCGGTCGAGGACTTGCGATTGCCAGAGGAAAGCTTCCGATATATCTTGCTAATACTATACACCATTTCTGAGAGAATATATATGTATATATATGTTTATATAGCTTGCAATCTGAAGAGCAAGCCCCCATCTGCATGATTATTCAAGTGCTAGCAATCCACTGTGCACACATGCCGATGTACAGATGGACGCAATGTACATGTGCGATATAGAAGAGAGTACTATAAGTCGATTTCCTCAAATTTGAAACTGACAATTGCCTCAGAATCAACTTTTCAATTTTTTATTAAAATACCAAAATACATAAACATTATGGCCCACGATTAAAAATTAATGGCTCGTTTTGTCAATATTCATAATTAATAATGAAAAAATTGTTAATATTTTTTACGATTCCTAAAAAAAGGATAACGTACAAGGATGAACATCAATTTTATCGTGTCCAATGGCAAATTTACCGTACCAAGCAAGTCGAATTTTCTACCATTCCATCAGAACTTTTTAGCTTCGTCGTTTCTGTCTCTCTCGAACTCGACACTTTGGTACACTCGAACGTACAAACATCCTAAAATCCATTAAAAATGTTTTCAGTGATAATAAACGTCCGACTTTCACTGGAGACATTTTTCCCTAAAGAAATTATTAATAACATTGGTTTTATTCGATTGTGTCATTTTAACTATAAATCAGTAAATCAATTTAAAATATTTTTGCTGATGATGAAAATAGACTTTTGGGGAGGGATGGGAGAATCTTCTCCCGGAGGCTGGCTTACCCTACATTCCCCCCGTACACGCAGGGAGGGATGTTTATGCGAAGCAGGTGCTTCATGACCGTCCAAGAGTACATTCTAGTTTAATCGAGTGAGCGATCTCCCACGTACACCGAACCCCTCACCCTCCTCGAATATTATAACAAGACTCTCATTATTTTGCGAAGGAAATCACCCTTCATCCCCAAAGCCTCCGGCCACCTGGTTACCCAGGAGAATTATCGTGCCCCTACAGCACTCTCGTCACGAGATTTAAAAAACGCAAGATCTTCGTATAATCTACAATAATATCAACATACCTATAAAACCATAAATAAAATAAATAAATTCATTTTATATACTTGATTCATTAATCAAGTAGCAATTAAACGTTTGAATTATGATAACGATTTTCTTTCTTCCTCGTACTACGCACAAGCGTATTGCGGCATCGGTATAACGTTGTTGCGAATAATAGTCGCGATAGTCGCGTGATTATTGCCGTACGGATCGATGCATTGGTATTATTTAATTACCAACCGTGAGCGTGTTTGGGTTCATTGCCGTCAGGGTTGTGCGCGCATACGAACGTGACCTACGCGATAATTCTAATACGCTGGGATTTTGCGGCTTGTGCGGTCAGGAAATTCCGATGTGCGGTATATGCCGAACGAGGAAAGTCTCGGCTTGGTGGGAGAGGTCAATTTATAGATAACGCGTGGTTGCTGAGATTAACCGACCGCAAAATTGTACACGCGCATATATATGTACGTACATACATTACGATTTACGTAATTCGAGTTTTTACTGTCGATTAAATCAAGCGATACGTTATCACTACATTATGCATATTTATTTATTTATTTGTTTGTTTCGTGGCAAGTTTGAGGTAACCTTAATATAGAATATGAATACAAAGTTATGAGTTATCGCAATTTGGCGATATATGTTGAATAATTGAACATAGAAATAAAATCAATCATTTTGTGTAATATATTGTTTTATTCATTTTTTGTTATTGTTATTATTTACGAAGGCTTATACATAAATTGTTATCAATATCGATTACTCGAGCGAGGACTTTTTTACATTTACAACTGGCACAAATTCGTTGAAAAATTATTATCCGATCCATTTGTCGTCTCTGCATACGCACGTCGTACCCTCGCAGTGACCACCCTTTTTACCCTTGCCGACGCACTTAAGGGCGCAGGCTGCGTGATTCGGGGTAGCGACCGACGACTCGAAGGAGAAAACGTCGCAGGTGAAACGCCTCTGTCTCAGGATGGAAGTACTGGGCTCAACTACGACACCACCATCGGTATCAACGTCCGCCAGACGAACTGTTAAAATAATCATTTCTTCATTAATTTATTAAATTTAATTTTTTTTAAAATATTATCTTTAGAAAAACAGAATATTTTTTAATTATTATTTTTCTTCCTAATTTGTATAAACAATTGTCAAAGTTTGAAAAAATACTCACTCGGTACTTCGTGTTCGGTGGGACGTTCTCTCGATAGTCCTAATGCTAACGTAGCCGCCTGGGCGTAAGTAGAAACGGCCAGTACAGCCAAGACAACGACGAAGATTTTCATGTTGAGATATTTCGTTTAGTTTTGCGATATTCAACTATTGTCTCTCGATGGATATCGATTGAGTGATGCTTACTGAGTCGATTGAACAAGTTTATATACCCAGACGCACTCTCGTTGATAATTGGTCATATGGATAAGTCTGAATCACAGCAGACGACGAGACTCTGGCGGTGGTGGTGGTAGTACGTGTAGCCATTGGAACACATGCGAATTTCTAGAATGAGGAAACTTTCAAAAATCTCCATAATGCATCTTACTAAGAATCAACTTTTTTTATTTACATCATGACGTGGTGTAGGTACATCGTGTAAACAAGACATTTAATTAAAAGAATTACGTATTTATATATAATAATAAATTTTTATATATATATCGATAAAAACATATGGCATGAATATGAATGATTATCGAATAATCGAAGTTAACAATTAAATAATCGATCGACCCGTAAAGACAATTGTAGCAAATCGATTGTGACAAATCGTCATAAAACATCGGGTTTATTATCGTCAGTGAGTAAGGAGAGTCGTTGAACGAACAAACACCTCTCTCGTCGGTCTATTGAAGTAGGAAAACAAAAGAGTCGAGTATCGATCGATTTATTTCCTATTCCAGATGGTACTTCGGAGTATCATTTATCGTCTTAAGTTACTGATTTACCATGTACTTCGGTTATAGAAGACAGTTGAGAGAGAGAAAGAAAAATGATAGAAAATAATACAAATGTTTTCTGTTTTCAACAATTATATCTTGCGTCCTTTGCTCAAAAACTTTCCCATGGCAATAACAAATTTTCACTGAAAAGTTACGATTTGAGTAATTTATATTCCTCTCACACCTGCAACTACGTGAGAATAATTCGTCGTCTTGAATTATTTCTAATTTCATATAATGAAAACTACTTAAGTATTTTTAATTTATCGACCAACCACAAAATCGTGCAAGAAAAACGGCCTTGGAAATTCGAACGGACGTTTCGCAGATTTAAGGAAAATGTTCATGATCGTGTTTTATCGATTAGTGTTCAATGACGTGATCAATGACTTTTCCTCGTTCTTCAAAAGGCAAGTACTAGATAATGAGTCGACGTGAATGAATTATTAGAATTACGCGACGCAACAGACTGAATAAATATGTAGCTAACCTATGTATGTATCTATCGAGAAATATATAGCAGTGATGGATACACAGTTATTCTAGTATCTATATGCACCTATGTAAATATTTTATGTGTAGCTACGTAGCACTTAAGGTTATTGACCTGCCCCGAAATCTGGTAAGTGTTATTTATTTAGTCTTATTTACTAATTATTATTATTATTATTGATATTACTATTATTATAATCATTTACTTATGCAACGTATAATATTTATTAAATAATAAATTCACGATGCTTCAATCCGGAATGGATATTACGCATAATAAATGTAGTTCGATGTACCTGATGTTTATTTCAACACGTTGTCTGTCGTATAACGGACGTATCTACTGATCGACCCTTTTTATGCATATGTAACCTCTTATTAAACCGAAGGGATTGAAAGTGAAGATATTTGAACTTTGACAAGCGTGTGTTTTCCTCGTTCCTGGTATGATATTGATATCCCACTCGTATTTTTGATAAAAAATTGTAAAAATCGTTTCATAATACGGAAAATATTAGAAAAATAGAGAACGAGTTTCGAGTCCTATATAAACGCGTAAATTCAATATTTCTGTCACATTCGATAAAGTCAATCTCGTTTCGAAAACGACGAATAGAATTAATTGATTTCTTTGAACTCGATAAAAAAAAGAAAATCATGAGCAATTTTTTCAGAATCGTTGCATTCCTGTTATTGGCAACGTACGTTACGGCGTATATCGATGACATCGGGGGATTCCCTCTGCGAAACCAGTTGGATCAAAGTACGCTTCGAGAATTTTTCATTAATTTAAAACCAATCGAGATTCCTCGGTCCATCGAGTTTAAAGGAAAAACGTGCGATCGAGTGAAAGAATAATCGAATATCGTTTACAGGTAGCTACAAGAACAAACCTACCGTTATGGAAATCGATCGTCCGAAAATCATGATCAGACATCGGAGAAATATTTGCGTCGGTGGATTTTATTCAGAATTAATACGAATGGGTTGTGATGCGTGGTGCGAAAATCATCGTTACTCGATCCATTGTGGTACGATAATTTGCAGATGCGAAGAACGCGACACGATCTTCTGGTAAAACGCAATAAATTCAGCGACGACGAGAAGAACCAAACCAATGGCGAAATTTTGACTCGACGTTTGATCAACGAAACGTCATATATGTTTACTTTATACTTTTATTAATGTTGATTTTCCGATGAAATGAAAAAAAAATAAATAAAAGGATTGGCATTAAAAACGAAATTGCTTTTTTGTTTCATCTAGCTGCCTTTCATTTTGAAATCAATAACTCTGCGAGTACACCAAACGAAAGAATTTTCTGTTAATGAAAACGTTAATTATCACATTCACGAGAGATAATTAAGGTTTGCCTATGTTCTAAAAAAAGAACGAAATAAACGCTCATTTTTCTCCCACTCGATCTCTCCTACTCTCACCCTCACCCTTTCCCTTCCTCTTCTTCTCCCCTTTCACCACTCTTCATTTGTTTCTTCGCTCAAAGAATTGCCTCTCTAAGCCAATTGAAACCTCGTCCCCTTTCCAATAAAGATTCGAGGGTTTTTCAATCAATTTAAGAGTTGATTAAAACTCTGGGGCCCAATTATTCGACGAAAAAAGTCTGCTCACTCAATTATCGGAAAAAAAGTCTGCCTGTTGATATTGATATCAACAGGCAGACCAAAAGAGGCTAAATATAATGACTTCTTTTCAACATATGAAATTTAAAAAACAACTATATTTATTTTTATTTTATTTTTTTAAATATCATAACCTGATTGAAGAATTAATTAAAGATAGCCAACTGATCAGACGGCATTGTAAATTGATATCGAGCATTTATCGAGACCGAGAGGGAGAGAGAGAGAGAGAAAAGAAGGCTGATAACAATCCTCCGGCCCGTGTTGAATATAAAAGCAGACAGTAGCCCCATCACTAAATCCAGTCAACGAAGTCTCAGTGGCAAACGATAAAAGGAAACAAAATATCTTCAATAATGAAGATTTCAATAATTAAATTTATTCTGATATTTATCGTCGTTTTAACGATAAAAATGAATAACGTTTCATCGCGTCTAGGAAATTCATTCGTATTCAAGCAAATTCGCTATTACGACAAGAGTATGCAATCTGATTGATTTATAATTTGTTTTCGATTAATATTTCTCGTTCTCGTATCAACGTGTGATTCGTATCACATGTATCACAGGATAAATCGTTCGATAATTGTTCTCAGTTAGTAACAACACCCCCGGGGCAATACCACTTGGCTCGCACATCACCGATCGCACCGCTGAGATGGCGAAATTGCACAATCGTACGAATTCTCAATCAAGGACTTGATTACCTATCGTTCTAATTTATGGGTTGTCACAGTCGAAATTGTTGGGAGATGGAAATTGGACCATTTCGATGTAACGTCAATAGGGTGGAAAAATTCCGAGAGGGCTTTATACTCTGTATAATCAAAATTACAGAATCGAATGTAATTGGAGGAATGTAACGTTCAATAGTTGTGGTGAATAAAAATATTACAAATTAAATGAGTCGAATATTTTCTTCATCGATTTAAATTTATTTTACCCTCTATGTCTTATATATCTCAAAATTATTAACCTAAACAACAAATATTACACCATATTTAAAGTTGTTTTAAATATTTATTTTTTTGTTCTTTAAATTTATATAGAATTAAGCCATTTTTGGAAATTAAATGACAAGCAACAAAAATTTTCGTAGAGACTTATTTTAGACAATCTGGGATCTGAAACATTTTTATCACGACAAAAAATGAACTTTCTTTATAAGGGTCAAAAAAAAGCAATGAGGAAAATGGCGAGCTGACCCAAGAGAAGGTCGGATTGTACGTGTCAGAAGTGATCACGTAGTTCTCTCATTCGATTCATCTGGGAGAGAGCGTATTTTCCCGCAATTCTGCAATATTATTTCCTCGTTGTTGAGTGCGATGGAATCTCTAGACTCCAGTGTGAAACATACAGTGAGGAGAAAAAAATGAGAAAGAGAGAGAGAGAGAAAGATATCAAGCTTATCCATTTATTCCCTCATCGTATAAAAGCTGGGGACAAACTGTTTGGTCCAGACAGAAACGATCGAAAACTGATCGCGACAACAAGAGGCGAACCCAACATTTTTTTAAACATGAAACTCAGTCTGTTAATCTTGGTGGTCCTTGGACTTGTAGCTTTTACAAATGCCAAGGCAACGCATCGCGCCGATTATCCTAACGGTAGAGTAAACGATAAATAAATAAATTAATTAATATTAAGTATATAATTAATAATTGAATAATTATTAAACATTTTATCCATCTATTAAATATTTATAATTAATAACTTTTTTATTTCAATAATTAACGATAAACGATAAATTTTCAGACGAGTCTCCGGAAAATCCATTGATCGAGGGTATGCAAGGAGAAGCAGCTTCCTCGCCTCTTATCAGGCACAAACGTTTCACGTGTGATCTGCTCTCGTTCAGTGCAGACGGCGTCAGTGGCTTTAATCATGCCGCTTGCGCAGCCAAATGCCTCGCGCAGCGTCACTGGGGCGGTCATTGTGACGGTCCGAATTGCAAATGCGTCGAGAAGAAATGGTGATCCGCTGTGATAAGGAACAGTCACCCACCGTTTTGTACAAAAAAAAATACAAATAGGAAATAAATCCTTTTATTTATTCATACTCGCAGTGTCGACTCTTATCGACCCACCCCTGTTTATCGAAAAATTGTTAAAAGCAAAATATACATTATTTAGAAAGAAAAAACTATTTTTGCCTTAAAAATTTATATTAATATTTTCTCTCTTTCATTTATCATTCATCTCGAAATATATTTTTCTCCATATTATTTATATTTTATACAATTCTCATGTTTGTTTATATTATTTATTATATATTTCCAAAAAATTAATATTTTCCTTTATATTATTTATTATTATCGCTCCTTCGTATTATTATTAATTCATATCGTTTTTAATATTTATCCGGATGGCGAGTATCCTATAATAAATTAGAGGAAACGAGTCTATATATAAATAGAAGAAAAAAGAACTCGATCGGGATCGTTTAAAAACGAGACCGAGTTATAAACGGACGGACGGACATTGAATTTTATACGACGCGAAAGCGGAGGCGAGTGGATAACATTTGTCGCTAATTCACAGCGTCTTTTCCGAGTTTATCTTCATCGTCTCGAGGCAATGGAACAATTAACATTTTCCTGCTTCCTCCAATCAGTTATGAGATTACCATAATCGTTACGACTTCCGGAAAACGATGCTCGAACACTATATTAGACTCGATAGATCGTACAGTCCACATCAATTTATTACGCGAACATTTTTATACGCGCGAATTCATTCGTCGAGAACATTTTTGTTTGTGAAAATTGTCCACTGCGTGGACGGAGATTAAACCGATAATGTGTGACAAAATTTGTCTCATCGAGATTCGTAAATAATTACATTTTTTTAAATACTCCATTTAACCCTTTCAGCCCCTAAATTATAATTATTTGTATACAAAATTCACAAGTTAAAAAAATCTATTTAAAAATATTATTTGAGTATAATGTAATCGATTGTTAGTCCTTTTTCCAATTTGAGTCCTTGCAGGACTATAGTGACACCAAATGGCATCACTGAGCTGGAAGGAATTAATCAACGACGGAACACCAACTCGATAAATTATAGTCGATTTAAATTAACGATAAAAATCTTTCGATACGAAATTATCGATAAAAAAAAATCAATTTTTTCTTAATTTCTACAATTCATCAATTTTACTCGTCCGTAAGTGAGAATATTTTCGTAAAACCGTGACGTTCTTATCGTTCTTTTTTCTTTGACTGAAATAGAATATGCGAATAGGGTGAATATAAAAGAGGCGCGAGAAATATACGAAAAATAGGGGCAACGATTGTCGCGCGTGATAAAACTGCGAAGCACGCGAATATAAATTTATTCGCCTCTACATATATATATATATATATACACATCGCACTCCAACTCTTCGATAATACTTTTCGGGTTGAAAATATAAATCGATTTAGCTATCCGTTCCTCCTGCGAGAATTCAACGAGGTGGGGATGGTAATACTTTTTTTACTACCAAGAACACACTCGTACAATTCCGAGAATATATCCCCTCGCGCGAGGACATAGCCTCGATCCACCCTCGATATATTCTGATTTCTTTTTTTTTCCAACGAGAGAAATGCAAAACTGCAGAACGTGGACCAACTGCAAATAACTCTATAGTAGTCTCCATTCTATTATAGAAACGTATATATGTGTGGGGGTGGGGGCGTAGGGGGACATGGGGGGGGGGTATGCGCACTTGAGAATATTTCTACTTCATTGATCATTATTAATCCTATTGCACAGAACGCACGTGACTAGTAATAACCCGCTATCGTCTATGAACAAATCCCGCGTACATTTCTCAATTTCGTACGTGTCGTTCAATTTTGCCTACCCTATGTCACAATTTTTATTTTCCGTTGGAACGGAAAATAAATTGTCCGCAGCACTATGAAGTACGTTTTTTATAAAATCGTCGATAATTCAATCGACATAGACTCGTGGTAGGAACAAGTTTGACATGACAAAATAATTTTATCCCAGGGAGAAATTTATGTCACGAATTTTCTATTAATTTGCGATTTTTTTGTTATTCTACCGACTTATCTTTTTTTTTATTTATTCTTTATATCGTTCGTTTATTTGTCAATTAAATGTACCGATATAAAGGAAATGTTTGATGTAGAAAATTAGAATAAAGTAATTTTTGTAGGGATGAAATAACGAAATTTTAGAAATTAATTATTTAAAAAAATTAATAATCGTTAATGACGATTATTTTTCTTAATAATAGTGAATAACGATAGAATAATTGAATAACGAAGTGTACACGTCAGTAGGTTTTTTATCGCGTATAAATAGTGCGCGATAAGAACGAACTGATTCGGTACGGATTCTGAGGATTTTCCTTCGTTCTCGCCTAGTGCGTTATTCCGACCGCAATCTCGGAATTAGGAGACGAATAGAGCCATAAATCGTCCTGTCCCAAACAAGTTAAAAGTCGATATCTCGTCTCAGCGAACGTGCGAAGACGCACGTATCATGCCGTTATCAAAACCTTCGCCCGAACAATCCGGATCTAACAGAGCGTGAAAAACGACCGGGATTCAATGAGGGATAGATTTTTTCCTTCTTTTCTTCTTCCTTCTCAGGCTTTTCGTATAATTCCCCTTTTTTTTGGTAAATCCTGGATCGAGATTGGGCTAACAGTTTTTAGATAAAAAATCGACCGACGATAGAAACGATAATTACATTAATCGGATAATTAACGTAATTCTATTAATTTATCAAATTTATATTAATTTTCATCCGTACGAGCAATGTGAATAACATCATTGTTGTATAGAAATTAAATGCTCGAACTTGAATAATCGTAGTGTTTAATAAACGAAGAGCATATTTTTTTTTCTATTTTTCTTCGTTACAATTACTTTATTAATATTGTGATGTCTAATCTTGTTTCTTTTTACACGTATTGCAGAAATCCTATCAGAATGATAAGAAGACAATCTTATACGCCAAGTATGAGCAGTGGTGCTGGTGAACCGCAGATAATCGTCGAGGAGAGTAGCCTGGGCGAGGATGAAGCTGAACGTCGAAGAAACGAGTCACCGCCACGCTGTCTAGATCCTGACTCACCGTCCTTGGACCCTTATCTACTTTCTCCCTGGCGAGAAACACGGAAGCACTCGCTACCGACCCCACAGTGCACTTCGGGTATCACCGCTTCCCAAGTGTGTATAAAGTCGATGATTTTGTTTTAAAGAAAAACGACAAAGTCGATATTCTCCGAGATTGCCTTTGAAGAGGTTCTGATAATTTTAAAAGATCATTAAAATGAATTTAAAAAATTTAATCCCAGAGTTTGAACAATTTATTGAATTTTTTAAATTGGTAGAAACGTTTGAAAGCTGTTAGCATCATGGACCAAGGTCTATTAAAAAATCTTAACTATCACAAAGAACGTGAGAATGAATGAAAATAAAAGTAATTTTTTTTACCGTCTATGTAAGACAATCGCGTAATCAATATTTCCTGTTCCATGTTAGAGACGCAAAAATTCAATCACTGATAGTTCATGACAAAAATAAAGCTAATGACGCTAAATAGACAATTTTTGAATACAGGTGAGACGTCTGAGCGAGCGAGGTGGCGAGGGTTCAGGACCGTCCTCAAGGGAAGCCGCGTTTCTCGCTACTTTGTCACAAGCCCCAGCACCCCAACCGGGTGGACGTCGTCATTCTGTCGTCATTTCCAAAGTACCACCGGCCTTCTTCGGGCGCAACACACGTCGCGAATCCATCGCCGCTGTTCCCATGGGAGGTACGAGAATACTTCCCTTGCGTCGGGAATCATCGTCAGGTCTATCCGGACCCCCGAGCAACAGCGGTAGCTCCCACAATCTTCAATTGGACATAATGGACGATATCGCAGAGATAAAAACAAGAAAGGTACGAATAAGTGAAGATAATAATTAGACAATACGAATATTAATTCTTCCCTCATTGTCTTCGATGCAATTTATCAAAGTACGAACGTTGAAAAATAAAATATTATCCATCTCTTCAGGTACGTCTGAAAATGTGGAAGACACCGTCGAGAGAACGAGTCTGCGAGGTTCAACCCTTGGAGGGCAACAGTCACGCCCAGCGTTACGTGCAACAGCAGCAGAGACGTTTCTCGGATTTTGTTCCAATGATGTCAACGGCCTCGACCTCATCCACCTCGACGAGAAGACGAGCCTCGGAATTGCCAAGAGTGCCACAGGGGGTTGCACCAGCAGCGGGTATAGTTTGCTCGAACACAGATTTGATCTCGATTCTGAGTTCGTTAACGTCCTCGGCAACGGAGATTAATCGATGCGGCGACGAGAGTTGTCCACCGAGTCGAAACGAGACAGGCAGCAAAGCGGCGAAGACTCTGGACCAAAAGCGAGGTCGACTCAAGGATTTTCGTTCCAACAGTTTCGACGTCTCGATCCTTCATGGAACTGGCAATAAAACTGTTTTGCTCCCAAGTGGCAGTGGCACCACCAACAGCAATAATAACGGCAGCACCACCGTCGCCACCAGTGCGACAAAAAGTTCCATCTCAAATCCAGCCCCGTCAAACTGGTTCGCCAATCGTCATCAGCCGATGTGGAAAAAGCAACGAAGTCAGGAAGTCAGTCTGCCGACGTTGAGCTTCAAATTTGAAAAATCCAACGTCATGAAGGTGATGAAGGACAATTTACTGACGAGAACGAACTTACAACCGAGAGAATCCTGTTCCCAGCAGGGTACGAGGCACAAGGTCGTATGGGACGATACAAAAGGCACGAAGGTCGATGCCCAGGTACTTGGTAGCGCGATCGAAGAATTCTTGACCTCCCAGCGTGGTCCGGAAACGGATCAGAGAGAGAGAATGTAACATTTCTAAAGAAATATCGAGGATGCACTCGAGATCGTTTGAGGCCTGCGTAAACAATTTTTTTTCTTCATAAAAAGATGGCAACGAGACGAGAGCTAAGATTGGGTATTATAAAACATAATAGACGAGCACAAGATCCTGAAAAGATAGACGCGTTGATCGGACGCCATTTACTGATCGTTCATTACCGAAGATGATACCATAATTTTTAATCGAATGTATAATTATCATTGAACCTTCGCTGGTCGAAGGGATTTGAAATAAAAATTAGCATATTGTACATTTGATGGTCATGTGCACATTTTAATCGACTGCAGTATGAATGTTGTTGTGGCTAATTACTTTGAGTGGTAACAAGATTTGTCGTTATGATTGTCATTAGTATTATTGTTATCATTATTATTATTATTATTTTAATGCTGTATCTAATGTAACTCGTGTAAATCAATTATTTTACATAGAGCAGAAAAAATGTGACGGACGTTCGTGTAGAAAGCGTTTAACGTCGGCCATTCGACGATAAGAACGCGAGACTCGCCACAATAATGAATAATGTGTCTTTCGAATCGTTCTCAATGTTAAACAGTATACATCATTGTTATTTAACGAGTACACAGGCGTACCGTAACAAATGTCAAATATGTATGATGCATTGCATGCCAACGCCATCGGGTTATGTCCATGAAAAATTTGATCAAACAGAAATCAAATAGTTGGAGTTGGCATGGAAGGAGCCATATGTAAATATAAGGCTGTACGTTAATGTTAAATACATGTACCCAAAATTCGTATTTTACGCGAAGTAACGATGGTTTTTCGTCGACTTGTGATGAAATTGTATTCCGATAGTTGGACACTCGCGAAGCCAGGTGAAACCGAGTTTTTTATTTTCCCCGTGAACGAATTTTCTTTGATACGAGCCTCGAACGACGAACGAGCCTCATTGTATCATTATTATAAAGGCAAACCTATCGACGAAACTTCGGGAGAAAAACCAATCGAGATTTCTTGCGTTTCCCTCGAACTCCTTACTCGGGATCGGCGTGCGACTGGAGGGTGTTTCAATCTTCCAAAATCTTGGGCGTCGAACCTTCGTACAGACTTCGAGAACAGATTTGATCTATGTGTCTTTGTCATCGACTATAATTCTTTGAGTCAATTTGTCTTGAAAAAAAGAAAAAAAAAGAAAAATAAACGATATGTATAGAATAGAGGTATGCCCAATGCAACAAATTAACGGACCACCTTATAAATGTATAGACAATCGATTGAAGAACGAGGAAGAAAATGAAAGAAATTATGGACGATCGTACATCCAAGACGCCGAGAATAAATTGATGTATTTAAGGAAAATAAAATCTATTCGATAAAGTAGTAAATTGCCCAATTATCGGCCTAGTCGATCCTTCAATATTTTAATTTGATCCAAATAGATGTCGTGCGATTAAAAAATCCAAGAATTTAATTTTATTCCATCGAAAATGATCCTATTTGCATTCAACAAATCCTGTGCCTACAAACGAAGCTTATCTCCTGCAAGTAAACCCTGATAACTATAAATAACTCTATTCAATTGGAACGAATCTCTGGATGACGAAAAAGAAGCGTTTATTCGATCAAATGGCTACATTTATCTCAATTGAAATAGCACGATAATAAAACACGACGAAAAAAAAAATCAATGTTACTCGGAAGAAAATAAGAAGAGGACAATGTCATCGTTACATAAAAAAATGTAAATAGATTTGACACTGTGCGATCTCTCTTGAATGTTCCACCGGGCACGTAATGTAATTGGGATGGCTATTATCTAATATATTTCTATGTCATGTGTCGCAATAACCCGAGAGTGAGACGTGCCTTAATGCTTTGATGAGATAACGAGTTTCGAGGCTGCGAAACACGTTAGAATCGAGGCATTTTTACCGCCGATCGTGGGCCCGCGGTCCCTCAGTCCCGATCTCTCGAATTACACGTCGCATCGAAGATCGCAGAGACGAACGACTTATTCGAAAGCTTTTAGGTCTCGCCATTCGTCGAAACGAACAATCGAATTTAATCGCGATTCGAAAATCTCACCGATCTACGAGGCACAACTCCATAATTTCTTGCCTACTCCATGAATTCTGTAAGAAACACTTTTTAATTACAATACGAGCGACGATAAGCAACGATTGAGGAATAACGAACGCTGGTGGAGAGAAAAATGTACGAGAGGGAACGTATCGAGATCTAAAATCGAAGCTAAATAAATCCTCGCATAATTTTGGCGAAATATTCGCGAGTTTTTCGAACTCTCGATAACGCAGATTTTCGCTAGAGTTGCAACACGGAAATTACGTGGTCTCGTACGTATTCTAAATCAGATAAGCTCAAGAGAATCCCTTGATTTCCAGTGACCCAGTTACTGATATTAACTATTTAGATAAAAAAAAAAAAAACGAGAATCGGTCTATGTAAGAAATAACGAGGACGAACTTTACGATATCATCCGATTCGATGAATTCCCCCTGTACGTTATCCCCGAGAGCGAAGACCTCGGGTAAAAGTGTCGTTGAATAATAAATCTTAAATGTTTAGATCATCCCATTCTTCTACAAACTATCATCCCCCTTTACTCGTCGCTCGTACGTTCGAGGCAAAAACGAAAGAAAGAATAAGAAAAAAACGTGTCTACGATACGAGGGAATAAGATTGGATAAAAAAAGGCAAATAATTCATTCATGAAAACAATTTTATTACGTAGAAATTTGAGCTACGAAGAGATCGTTACAACTACACTCTTAAAACACAGGCGCGACAATCTGATAACGGTGAATAAACGTTTTCTTTTCTTATAAAAGAAGAAAAAAAAAGGAATATATATATCAAAAAGACAGAAGGAAAAAGGAATTTTGCGGTTCTCGTTATCGCGAATGGTAGTTAAGCTGCGTTACGCTTCGGCTGGCAGTACGGGAAGAATAGCGAAGTTTTTGTTGTTGTTGGCGTGGCACGTGCACAGTGCATCGTCGATACAGTGCTATTGTACGAAGAATGGTGATGGACAAATCCGTGGAGATATACAAAAATTCGGATCGATCGGAAAATACGCGTACAATTTCTATAAAACTGTGCGGAAATAAACCGCAAGTTGTATAAACGATGGAGGAAGCCGAAGATGGAGCGACAGGAAGAAAAAAAGAAAAAAAAACAAATCTCTCTCGTTTGGGGACACACGATTGATGGATTTACAAAGTTAACGGGAAAGAGGAAAATTATCGTCTTATTATCGTCACGTGTGCGTTCAAAGGTGAGATAAGGAAGATAATTTAGTATAATAATAAGAATGCTGATTGAAACAAACGGAAGTTTCCTCGCTATGTTTTTTTTCACAGTGTCGCGCATAATTCTCCTGACTTACGATCCGCTATCTCTATCGTATGCTCATCGAGGGGTGTTTTTACCGCACGATTCGCGTCATCGCGCGCGCTTCGTAATTATCCTCTTTGCGAAACCATTGTTTATATAGAGTCCGTTGGTCGATCGGCGTTCGAGCATTTTGCAAATTCAAGGTGACGGATATCTACGTTATTATATTTCGTTTATATCGAGCAAAAAGGGGAGGACAAATGTGACCGACACGCTAAACGGAAGAGAAAGTAAAATGCAATATCGACTGTATCTCATCGTTGTTGAGTTTACAGTTGGCCGCAGTCGGCGATAATGATTTTCTTGGAGGTCTTGCCGCTCTGGGAGCCCAGGCCTTCCAACTGAAACAAGATCGATGATAAATTTAAACGATTAATAACAGGCTTCTTCTTTTTTTTTATTTTCATTCACTTTAGAAGACTTAATCTACAATATATTTCAGAATATTTCAATTATTTTCTATTCCTTGAAATCGATTTAACGTCTGTATTATTAATAATTATATCTTTCGTTATAAATGCATAGATAATAAAAAATTGTTTAATATTAATCGTTAATAATCGTCGGAGTTTCGTACTTTGGCGATTAATTTACCTTTCTAACAACGTCCATTCCCTCGACGACCTTGCCGAATACAACGTGCTTGTCGTCCAACCAGGTGGTCCTGGCACAGGTAATGAAGAACTGACTTCCGTTAGTTCCTCGTCCGGCATTGGCCATCGACAATAGACCGGGCTCGGTGTGTCTCAGTTGGAAATTCTCATCCTCGAATTTATTGCCGTAGATGGATTTGCCACCGGTGCCATTGTGATTCGTGAAATCACCTCCTTGGCACATGAAATTAGGGATTACCCTATGAAAGCTGCTGTTCTTGTAGCCAAAGCCCTTCTCGCCGGTGCAAAGAGCACGGAAATTTTCGGCAGTTTTGGGAACAACGTCGTTACGAAGCTGAAAAATTATTTTGAAAAAAACAAAAAAAAACAATGGTATCGTTCTAGTGTAATAACCAAATTTGGCGATTATTGCGCATTACGCCATTAGTCAGCATTTAATATCGTGGGAAGCTACGAAAAAGCGATCTACGAACGAATATTAATTAATGACGCCGAAATTATTCGGAAAAATGTGGAACCTCGACGGAGGTTACGTTTTTCAGTTTAATCGGATTTATTTTGCTTAAATAATGAAAAATGCCAAAGGTTCGAACGAGAACAAATGGCCGGGACTGAATCTGGAAAATCCAGAAAAGTCAAGATGGCTAATGCGGGAGAGCGCGAGGCATCGAAGAATCCGTAATGGTCTGATTTTGCATAATCATGCTACGTGCGTATTCTTGTTAATAATGAAAAAATTAATTTACCTCCATAACGATACGACCGACGGGTTTGCCATCGGCAGTCATATCGAAGAAAACGCGGGGCAGACCCATCTTCTCGGCTACAGCGGCGAAGTTTTTCACGAACGATGCAAAGGACGGTGTGCTTCGGCGGGCGGTGGCTCCCAAATGGTTGAAATGGCTGAAGGTTGAATCAATTGACAGTCGGCAGATCGATGCTAACGCCATTTTTGTGTGGTTTTCAACAGAACGAGATTTTTTTTTTTGTAAACCCTTTGTTTCTTTCGATCAAACAGAAAAAGTATAACGCGAGTATACACACCTATTTGACCGGCAAATTGAACTTAACGACACGTGCTCTTTTCTCGTCCTGGGTCCACAAAAATCTCGCCTTTTATTGCGTAACGTTCAATAGCTTATTTCCGTTGAAAATTTTCATGCGACTAGATATATCGTGATGAATTAACGTGGTCAATGGCGCTCTCGTCCAATGAGCCGCGATCGAACCGACAACGTGACTCGTTACTTCCGCTGTGTTCCGGGCATTGTGCTTACCGGAAATGACGTTATTAGCATAGCATTTTGCTTCTATTCTTATGAGTTTCAACGCACGGTGGCGATAGTGATTAATGTCGTAGAAACGTCTGTAATTTTCTTAGCCGGTAACAATGATTGAGAATAACTACTTTCTTAAAATATATCTTGAGATTTCGCGGAAAATAAATACACGCATATATCGTCTATTTTTTTAACGAATAGTCAAATCCTACAAACAATTACACCGTTTATCAATTTTGTTTTTTATCAGAAATATTTATGAGACGCCAGGTTCTCCCTTTGGCTCTCCCTTGTATCGATACGGCCCTATACTCTGCTTGAGTGTGGGTAAAGCGACTTTACTGCACAGGTAGTAAGGGGTAACGATGGTCTGTAAATATCTTAGCAGGGTTATGTGGATCGTCTTCTCTTTTCTTGAGTTATCGTTCAATATTACTTTACGGTATGGGAAATATGTAGGTACAGTGGTAAAATAAGAATAGCCTACCGAGTATACAAGTGGTTAATTTAATTCAATAATCACTTGCAATCGACCAACGATTAATAAAAAAAAGTAACAGTCGGTGCCGCACTTCACATAGATCCCAAGTCCACATGGCTGACTATCTCTTTAATCTTCTTAGTATTCAGTGTCAAAAGCATATCATGCTGTGTCGTAAAGAGAGTCATTAACTTGATTTCTGTAGTAGTGTCCAAAAATATGGCGCCCGAGTGAATGACGCCGTGTGAGAACTTGTGAAAAATTTTGTTGAACTATTCAATCCACCGTGAAAAAGTGAGCCTACAAAGTAAACATGAGTAACCTGTCGCCGTTTGGCGCTGGAAAGAATCCACCATGGGTTCGTAACACAGGTAAATTGACAGTACGAAAGGTGCAATGTATATCCTCGGCATATATGTGTCTCTGTGTGAGAATTAACGACGATGTGTTCCTGAATTTCCATATTAGATCGTACCACACAACGTGTATTTTTGGGAACCGACAAATCTCAATGGAAAAAAGTAGACTCAAATTGCCCCATGATATTTGTCACAGAGTCGAATACGACCATTGAATAATCTAAATAAACCCATTGCTTTTGCGGATATTTATAAAATGTTTTACGAAACCTCGTGATCTGCATGTCCAGGGTCATTGAAGTCGTGGATGCAATTTAAGATCCACGAAAAAAACAATAGCAATTATGTCGCACCAAATAAATTCTTCTCTCTTTTAATGTCATAGCCATTAATCACGGTCGTATTGATGCCATTGCTGTTCCGAAAATCGTTATTCGTGTCGAGTCTTAAAGCTGTTAACAATATTCTAATTGCTTTTTCCAACCAAAAATGTCAATATTTTTTATCAATTCTCGAACTACAAAATTGAATATTTCTATTTGAATAAAGCATGGTGACGAAAATTCTGTACAATCATTTATGTACAGCGAAGCACACTTTTTTCTCGTCTATTACACGATTATACTATTATCCAAGATTTTATCATCATATTGTACACGAATCAATAAGTACAACTGTTTTCTCATCTTCGTTTCCTGCCTTTCATTACCATAACTATGTTCTTGGAATGATATTTATAGAATAAAACGAATTAAACGCTTCATTTTGTATCTCGTAATGCTTTACAGCTTATTTTATGTTCCACTTGTATCGTGCGAGTATAAATTTTAATTGTCGCGATCTTTGATAATTTAACCAATCAGCGTTGTGGCAAAGAATTCTTTTTCTTATCGCTGGAATTCAAACTGCCGTACGCTTATCGTCAATCGCAGCTATTACGATACTGAGAAATGTTACTTTGTACCATTAGGGCAGGGAATTCAAAATATACAGCAACAAATGTTGGGCCAAGCAATGGGAGGAATGGGTGGTCAGCCTATGGTTCAGTATCAGCAACAAACTCAACAAGTCTATCAGCAGAGTTTAGGATTGCAGCAGGTAGACGCAATTGTCGGCGGATAAGCCACGAAAAGAACGACGATACCATCTAATAATCAAAGTCTCGTCTAAACGATTTTCAGCCAAACATAACAATGGCCTCTATGGCTACTCTCGGCTCGAATCTCCCATCTGGAATAGCTGGACAGTTGTATCCTCAAGTAGCTACAGTCTCGTATCCGACCCCGAGAGCTTTGAACACGAACGCGTTTCAGCAATCCGTCACCGGAGTTCCCCAGCAAGTTCAACAGAACGTACAATCGTCATCGACGAAGCAGCGAGTTTTTACAGGCACCGTAACAAAAGTTCATGACAATTTTGGCTTCGTGGACGAAGATGTATTCTTTCAAACTAGGCAGGTGTCGACGCAACGTACGATTCATAGATTATTCAAGATTACCGTAAACATCGAGTTTTCTTTTTACAGCGCTTGCGTCAAAGGCTCCAATCCTATCGTGGGAGATCGTGTATTGGTGGAAGCCTCTTTCAACCCTTCGATGCCCTTCAAATGGAACGCAACGAGAATTCAAGTTTTGCCGACGGGCTCTAACAACAACAGCGCCAATGTTCAACAGCCAAACCCGCAAACGAATCGTCAGCAGCAGAGTAGTAGACCATCCGGTACTTACAACGCCGTTCCTCCTCCCAACGAGAATGTCAATAACAGGTAAAAATCATCAACACTAAGGTATTAATGATAAAAACCAAATTCTCTCGAGCGCTACGTTGATTAACGTAATATTATTTGTGAGTAGTAACACGACGAATAATGCCACTAGTAATCGGAACAAAGCCGGACGCGTTAGGGAACGATCACCTCGCGAACGTCGAAACGACGACGAGGAGATCGAGAGAAAACGACGTCGCGAGGATCGTATACGAGAACGCGAGAAAAAAGAGGAGCGTAGTCCTTCGCGAACACGAAGAAGCAAATCGCCGAGGCCGCGACGGCGTACCAGAGTCGTACCGCGTTATATGGTACAGATACCAAAGATAGCACTCGATCTGTAAGTTCAACAATTTTTACTATTTTTTCGAATATATTTTCCTCGTAGTTTTTTCATTAAATCATTGGAATTAATTTTACTTACGATTTCAGGCCCGAGGCGGATGTATTAGAAGTTAGGAGACGTTATCAAAATATGTACATTCCTAGTGACTTCTTTTCTACAAACTTCAGATGGGTAGACGCATTTCCACCCCATATGCCGTTTACACTTAACAAGCCATGTTCCTTTCATGTTATGCACAAGGATGTCGATCCTTTCGTCGAGAATACATCTATACTCGAACCACCCGACGCGGATTATCTATTTTCCGCCAAAGTGCGTCGTAATGATGATATTATTTTTATACGCAATTTGAGGGAAAAAAAAAAAACTAATATTTCATTTTATTCTTATATCTTTGGCAGGTGATGCTCATATCGATGCCTGCGATGGAAGAAATTTACAAACGTTGCTGCGGCGTTAGCGAAGATAGGGATCCGGATCGTGATTACGTACATCCAACGAGATTGATCAATTTCTTGGTTGGTTTGCGCGGAAAGAACGAGACAATGGCAATAGGAGGACCCTGGAGTCCGTCGTTGGACGGTGGAAATCCCGAGAAGGATCCATCGGTCCTTATTAGAACCGCCGTGAGGACCTGCAAAGCACTAACCGGCATTGATTTGTCCCATTGCACTCAATGGTAAGGCTTCCACCCTCCGCCAATTCACGTCAGCAACTTTTTCTCTTTCCTCCCATCGTTATCGATGAACGAATTATCGCAGATTTCCTTAAAAAAAAAAGAAAAAAAAAACTGATTAAATATTCTCGCTATCTTCTTTTTGTACTCGTTCATCGAAGAATTCCGACAATACGCGAAATCTCGTCCACTTCTTGACACGCTTTCACGTGACTCGATACAATGAAACAAATTTCGTCACCACTCTTCGTCACAAAAATAATGCCCCTTTGGGTCTTGTGCCGTTAGTTATAATATTGTCACAGAGGTAGTAAAGGCAATTCATCGTCGAGTCGTGAGCATGATTCGTTTGTATTTTGTTTCCTCGTGTTTTTTTTTCTTTTTTCTCTTTTATATCTTATTACGTTTTCTTTTTGATCTTATTTAATTTTGTTGCGAAAGTAGAATTATTTAGTACTAGCTTGGATATTACAGAAAGTGGGTATGTATGAGGTGCGAGTGCACGATCGGAGGATCTCTTGGACTTGGATCACAGCTACTGCAATATTTCAAGCCGACAGGGTCGCTCGTCGTAGCTCGAATCGATGTTTCCGGTCTCGGGACTCGATTGCCATTGGAGCGAAATTCCGCTCTGCAATGGCAATGCAGTTTTCGGCTTTAGCGAACTATCGAAACGTTATCATTGCTGTTTCTTTCATATTTCTTTTTCATTTTTTCTCTAGCATTTAAGGCGAGGCTAAGTCGCCATTGACCCGAGTTGACGTTTCGATATGGTTTTTTTTTCCTTGCGGCACAGGTACCGCTTCCTGGAGCTCTACTACAGACGTGCAGAAACGACCCACAAGTCCGGTCGAGTGGTGCCTTCGCGTGTTGAAACCGTCATACTATTTCTCCCAGATGTTTGGAGCTGTGTGCCGACCAGACTGGAATGGGACGGTTTTCATCTCAGCTATAAGAAACAACTGGAACGAAAGTTGCTGCGTGCCGTATCTAACTCGGACGACACGGATCCTGCCAATGAAACTGACGAGGCTGCCGTCGCTGATCAAAAGGCACTGCCCACACCATCCCATATTATTCTACCTTTTTTATTACACATAAACATACATCTACATATATATATATATATATTTACATATCCATTATCGTCTATATATATATTTAGAATTTACAATCGTGACGCTGTCTACCCCCTCGAGCGCCCCTCCACTCGTTGCTAAAATGATTTTTCAGTAGGTAGTACTTGATCCGTTGATTTATCCAGCAGACTCGACAAATTTAAATCCTTCCGACATATTTTATCTCAGATTTATCATTTTTAAAGCACAGCCTGTCTGGCAACATTCGACGGATATAAGTACGGCGAATATGCCCTCGTACTACCCTTTGGCGGTCTTATTAACGAGCGAAATGGCAAAGCCGAAGCTCGCGATTCGTCAAGTGCGAGGGCAGAGTCTTTCCATCTTTTCTTTCTTACTTACAAACATCGTCGTACGTGGATAGCCCGAGTCGTAGACAGAAAGAAGAAAAAAAAACGAGAGAGAAAGAGATATAGATTAACGAAAATTTCATTCTCACCGTCATCCTTCATATTCTCGTTACATTACTGATATTACTTATCCATCACCCACCAACCACACCGACACCAGAGCAATGGACACTGAAAATCTGAGGAGAGACAAAGAGAGAGAGAGAGAGAGAGAGTTACTCGAGTCATTCGTTGAGGGTCAACGTGAACGAAGAACCGAACATATTTTCTATGATAATTTTATCGTCCCCCCGCCCTTCACCAAAAACCCCAAACCCCCTTACTCCACCGTGAAAGTGACGAAAGAATGGCGAGGGTTTGATTTCCTTCGGTTATAGGGGCTGCTTCTGTTTGTAGTTTTTTTATTTTTACTTTTTTCGTCAAACAACTCTCGATACCCCCAATCGCTGACTCGGTATTTCTCATTTCAGGACGAGACACCGACGGAGAAGAAAGATCCGACGCATTACTCCGAGCTCGATACGAAAACTATGAACGTGAGTATTTTTTTTCTTCTTCTTTTTGTGTTATTTTAATTATCTTCGCGTTGGTTCCGGTGCGTTTAACGAGCCTTTCTCTTCTTACTCGTTCAGGTCAATGATTTACGACAAGAATTGGTAGCTCGTAATCTTAGCTCAAAGGGATTGAAATCACAATTGTCGGCACGTCTTGCCAAAGCCATAAAGTCGGAACAAGCGAAGGAAGAGGGACGACAGGACGAGGTTGATGAAACTGAGAAGGAAATCTCACCGCCACCCAAGGACGAATCCAAAGAAGACAAGAAATCAAAGGAGAACAAAGAGGTAAGAGGATGCTTTGCGTTATTAAAAATGTGTAATAGCCGAAACTTTTGATTAAAAAAAAAATGGAAAGCGTCATTGAAAAAATTTTGTCCAGCATGATGACGACAAAAAGAAAATATTCGAACGCGAACGAGCGTTACTGGAAAAACGTTACGCACTGCCGGAATCTTCGCACATCATCGTGCATCCTTCGCGAACGGCTAAAAGTGGAAAATTCGATTGTACAGTAATGTCATTGAGCGTTTTGCTGGATTACAGACCCGAGGACACCAAGGTACTCGTCGCGATTAACGTTCGTTGTTTTTTTGTAGCCTCTGAACTAACGTAATTATTACGAGAATATTTGTCTCCAGGAACATTCTTTCGAGGTGTCTCTGTTCGCGGAATTGTTCAACGAGATGTTGATGCGAGATTTCGGCTTTCGAATATATCGCTCGCTGTGCATTCTTCCGGAGAAGCCGAAGGAGAAAGAGGAGGAAAAGAAGAAGGACAAGAAGGAAGAGCGACGGGAAGAAAAAAAGGACGATAAGCGAAAGGACGACGACGGTAAAAAGTGTAATAAAAAAGAGGAAAAGAAGAAAGAGAATAACAAGGACAAAAAAGACGATAAAGATACGAAGAGTAAAAGCGACGATAAGGAGAAAGATAAAGATAAAAATGACGAGGAAGAAGACGACGACGACGAAGAGTCCGAGGTTTGTAAATTAATTCTTTTCTTTTTTCAAGAAAATTTAAAACTAAATAATTTAATCTGTTTTTTTTTGTTTCGTTTTCTTCTAAACTTTGCAGGACGACGATTCCGTTAAAGACGGCAAGAGGGACAAGGACAAGGATGGAAAGAAGAAAAAAGTTAAATTGTTTACACACGATCCTTATCTGTTGCTGTCGTTCGTCTATTTCGACCAGACTCATTGCGGTTATATATTCGATAAGGACATCGAGGAGCTTATCTACACTCTTGGTTTGAATCTTTCGCGTGCTCAAGTTCGCAAACTCGTTCAAAAAGTCGTTACGAGAGATTCTCTCCACTATCGCAAATTAACGGACAAATCACGAGAAGAGGAGACGAAGGACACTAAAGTGGAAGACAGCCGAGATGCTGAGAAAATGGAGCTCTTGGGAAAGTCTGACAACGAGGAAGAATTTTTAAAATCTCTGGCTCTCGGCAATAAGAAATTGTTACCAGTCTTCGTGGGAAGTGGTCCAGCCTCGAAGCGTGCACGACGCGAGGATAGCACGAACGAACAAGGCGAGGGTGAAATAATGTCCGACGGATTTGTCATGTACAAGGGCTCTTTGCTCGACGTCGAAAAGTTGGTTAGCCAATTAAAGAGATCGGAAAAAGCTCGTCTCGATACGGAAGCTCGTATGATGGAGATACAGCACGAGTTGAGTGGCGTCAGCGATAAAGCGAGTAAACAGACTAACACTATTAAAGACATCACCGAAGATTTAAGAGCTTACAAGGATAAACTCCGAAGTACCGACGAAAAGCTCAAAAAAGTTTCGGTAAGTTTCACATTAATCGTCGATCTCTTCTGTATTCTAATTTTATTATTTCAATGTCGAAAAAATCGTCCTTTTTAGACTATTTTTAAACACTTTGGTTTGGAAACGCGCCGTAATAATGTACATTCGTTGATGTAACGTACGTATTCCATTTTTTTAGACCGAATCCCATACGTACCTGAGTACCCTGAAAAACGTGTATCACATAGCTGGCAAAGTACTGCAGAACGATACGAAGAGAGTCGAGATTGTGGAAATACAGGACGAGAAGATAACGAACGAAGTGAACGGTTCGCAGGGTGAATGCAAGGGCAAAGCCGACACGAGGTGGAGCGACAATAGCAAGACATCGGTGAAGAAAGAACCCGGCGACGGGGATAGGGAGAAAAAATTCGACTCTAAAGTCTCCTCTAAGAAGGAACTCGTCGACGTTGACAAAGAAAAAAAATGAATATTAAAATAATTTTTATTTATTATTTATACTTTACAGCCATTACACCGTGATAACACCTAACATCCGCTTAGTGAATAATCGAGTGTGCTTGGGTAATGGTAAGGTTCGATCGACGAACAAACGAGAAAGATAGAAAGAAAAAAAAATATGAAAACTGGCAAACGTTGGTGCGAACGACGAGTGATGACGAATCACTTGTTTTTTTTCCCGCGCCTTTCTACACTCGATGTGCGAAACTCGTGTTGGCCATTCTCAACGATTTACACAACACAGAAACTAAGTAACGAATTAATGTGTTTGATAACCGATTTCGGTGAGGGAAGGAAGAAAAATAACAGATATTAACAAATCCTGTTGAACATTTAAATTTCATACACCGCACCACTCTGTTATCGTCGTCATAACCTGTTATTATTTCTCACGAATGTATATTTCGATTCTTGACGCCCGGAGTCGCGACGTCGCGGTTTCCTCATTTCTTTCCTCTCATTCGTCTATTTACAAAAAATGTAATAAAAAAAACCATAAATGTCGAGTCGAAACGAGGAGATTGGAACGCAAAAAAAAGAAAGAATGAAAAGCGTCAACGCGTATCATCGTCTCTCGCGGAATTCACGCACCGAATCTAAACTATGTATCCGAACACTGGAAGTGTCGAAAACGCCTGCGGAGAGGCAAGATAATGAGAACAACGGACGAGAGGTCCTTCGCGGTGGTATTACAAAAGATAGTGCACGAAAACGACAATAAAACGACAAAAAAAATGATAAATATGTATTTTTATACACTTATGATTAGCGAATTGCATTTCAGGACGGGATGTTTTCAACGCTCTTCAAATCGCGCTCCTTCACAACGGCCATACGAGCGTGTAACTTTAACAGAATGGATAAAGAAAGATCAAGGCGATATCTCGTTTGTAAAATGCATTTGTCTCTTTCGCGACAACTTGCCGACAAGTTCAAAATGTTATTTCGCGGTTAAGCAACAGTCGCAAGAATTTAATCGTGGGAATAACGAGCCAAAATACTGTGCGCCAGATAGTAGGCCGAACTAAAAAATTACGCACGTTCGACATAATGAGAATAGCAGCCACTGGTACAAAAAAAAGAAAAAAAAAGAAGAAGGGAGGAAGATAAGAACTATTTATGGTACAAGATTCGTAACTCGGGACTTGTGAAATTCTCCAGGACACGAATTAACTCGTAGATTCACATGTAAGCCTGCGACAGAGTCTCGACGATGGAGTATATCTGCTCGAAGTGCGGTCGTTTTTCCGGCTCGTATTCCCAACAACGTAACATTAATCGATATATCTCATCGGGTGTTCCATCGGGTGCGGGCATGCGATATCCTGAAATTTTTTAATAGATCCTTACTAACGCGCATCGGCGAGAGAAAAACGATTTTAGCCAGACAAATTAAAAGTTATACGCGATCGTACCTGCATCAATTTTTTCACGCGCCTGAGAGTTCGACATACCGCTGTAAGGATTTCCCCCTTTTGAGAATATTTCCCACATTAAGACACCGTAACTCCAAACGTCGCAGAGGGTCGTGTATTTTCCTGATAAAAAGGTAATAGAAAAATTAAATCAGACGGATAGTTCGTTGTTTTTTACGAGTTGCTAATGAGCATGGCTAAATTGGTAATTTTATGATGTTTTTACCGAAATTCAGAGCTTCGGGCGCGGTCCATTTGATTGGAATCTGTTTCATTCCATCCGACACTATGTACTCTTCCTCCTCTCTGGACATCCCAAAATCCGAAATCTTCACGATCGACTCGTAACCTGAGGGAATCGTAAGAATCGACGAATTAATGTCTTCGCCCTTTTCATCCGTTATTTCGAACTAAAAATGTTCTCACCGACGAGACAATTTCGAGCTGCTAAATCTCTGTGAATGCAATACTTTGATTCCAAGTAGCACATTCCTGCTGCCGCGTCTTTACACATACGTAACTGCTCTCTTTGAGTTATCATACTAGAATTCTTTCTCAAATAAGTCAGCAACGAACCGCCTGAAACATAAAAGTGTCCATTTCTTTTCGCGCGCAAAAAAAACACAATTTTTCGAGGAATTATCGAAATCGATCAAACCCGATGACGTTCGAAATGAAATAAAAAATCGATTATTTTACCGGGAACCAATTCCATCACGATCATAATGGGCTGTTTCTGTACGCATATCCCGATAAGCTTGACGATATTCGGATGATCGTATTGTTTCAATATTCTACCCTCTTGTAAAAATTTTCTCTTCTGCTCGTCGGGTAGCGTGACTTTGCAAGTCTTCACTGCCACCTCGGTCTTGCACGATCTCAGCTGAGCTTTATATACATCGCCAAAATTTCCCTGGAAAAAAGAAAAATACGGTCCCACTGTAAAATCTCTTTTTAATTAATTTAAAAAAACTTTTTAATAAACTCAAACTCACGCGTCCTATTTTATCCAAAAGTATGACATCGTCATTGTTCAATTCCCATCGTTCTCGCAATATCGGTGTCTTCAATATCGCTCCGGAACGACTGGTTACCGGCAATCCAGATTTCCATTGATGAATTATTAATTCTTGTATGGAAGGAAACGTGGGACCCTCGAATCGATAATGCCCCTGGAGGAAAGAAACGCGAGAGTCATAAGAAAACAAAGAAAAGTAAACTCACAGTATCGTATCGTTGCGAACCTCACCTCCGGTGTGGTTTGAACGATAAAATGTTTGTGTCCGTCCCAACAAACCGACAGAACGATCTGACACTCGTCGTTTCTCGTTGTTTCGCGAACCAAAAAGTCACCCTCGGTAACCAAAAGTCGTACGACCTCTTCACGCGGTAATACACCGTGAAACCATTCTTCGTCTATCAGAGCACCGCTGCCTTTTGGACTGTTATTCGAATTCGTAACACCACGAAGCGGTACCTGAATTAAAATAACCTTTTTATATCGTAGATACGATAGATAACGATGCAAAAGGCAAAACCACATCGAAGAAATTACAACGTATACACGCCAGATGTTTTCACGCGAGTTAAAAACCACGACAACGAAGACTCTTCTATGCAAAAGAGAATACCCGCGATATATGAACTTTTTCATATATTCCTTCATGCTGTTATAAAAGCTCAAAAATCGTCGATAAAATGTGAATATATTCTTTTCCATATGAATGCGAAACATATGTTGAAAAGTAAAACATTCTTTTATATCGAATATTGAATTTGTATATTTTTTTCACGAGAGAATCGACAAATCCAGACTTGTCGTATAGTAGGGATGTAATTTTCGGCACACGATATTAGAAAAAATGATAACAATCCGATAAACACACGTAGAACGTACTACTGGAGGAGCTCGAATCGGCTTGGGCGTCGATCCAACACTACTGGCTCTAATAACTCCGTTCTTACCATCGTTTATAGACGGCAAAGATTTAAACGGAGATCTTAATATAGTCATAAATCTTTGATTCTTCCTCAGTGTGAACATACCCGTGTCCGGTATCGTATTTCTCTGTAAATTCAATGGCCGCGTCGAGACAAGTAAAAAAGAAAATGTTTAAGCATTCGATATAAATTTCCTATGAAAAGATTCCGATTGTTTGCGAACAGTAACGCTAGAAATATTCTTTATCGTCAATTTTCGAGTCTTTTTTACCTTTATGGTAGTCGGTGGTTCCGTGAAAGAACCTTCCATGGATAAATCGCATCCCGAGGGTAATTCTTCGCATCCAAGTTCGTTAAGAGCTCCGCGAATAACCTCCGCCTGTCTCTGTAATTTTTTCTCCTGGCAGCGTAGTCTCAATTCTTCCCTCTCTCGCGTATAATCCATCGTGTGAATTTTCGTGTCGGAATTATTCTCCTGTGGAGATTGCGGCGTTTGTCGGCTGTGCTGAGTTGTTTTTAGAGCCGTTTCAAGCTCGTTCAAACGACTTCTCAGCCAGTCTATCGTCAAATTATCGACCGTCAATTTGTTCGGTAATAACTTTCCCGATGTATCGTCGACGAGATTGTCGTCGAATGTGAATCGCAGCGGTGACGCTGGACGAGTTCTGCGCGAATCGAATAATTCGGATAAAATTTAAGGAAATAATGAAAATATCGGACCAACGAATGATTTTATTTTCTCCGTTACCTGTGCTTTCCAATAAAATCTCGATATTCTTCGACAGGTTTTATCGAATCGACCGCACTCTGCATACGCGAGTGTATCTCGTGAAATTTCTCGTTGGTGAAATCCGAATACTTGACGGTATCTTGAAGAATTCCTTTCCTGCAAATAAATACAAATTTTAATCACGTATTATCGTATCGCCGATCATGATAGGATAATCACAATTTTATGTTATCTTCATGAACAAAGGGTTTACCTCTTTGTTGTCTTTGTCGCGTAACATATAGAATTATGTTAGTATTGTTAGTCTGTTAATGAGACGTACGAGCGCAGATTTCCTGACAAAGAGTTTATGAAAAAGAATATGACGATCCATCGGTCGAGTATCCTCGATAGGATACGTAAATTTAATTGCGGACAAACTAACGAATCGTACTAAACTCACCATCCTACGATAAATTCTTGATGAATGGCTTGTTGACGATGAAGAAGACTCGGCAAATAACAAGTTCTGAGATCCTGTTCGCACTCGGCCACGGCGCCGAGTAACAAAACGTATTCGTTGTGCGTAAGATGAAGCTTTCTGCAAGCTTTCTGATATTTTTCTCTCACATCCTCCAACTTTCTACCCCCTCGTCCAGCTGCGTTAATTTTCTTTCGTATGAATTTTTTCGGAAAACGTGAAATTTTTATTAAGAATTTGATATTATTTCATTCTTTTTTTGTATTTACATTTGATGTAATGCTCCTCGAACCTAGATCTTGCTAGTTTGTAAACCTCGAGATTCTTCTGGTACTCGGTTTTCTTTCTGGCCACGTCGTCGCTAAGCTGCTTGGCGCAAACAAAGGCGATAGCTCGGCGTAATCGAGAGATTGACGAAAAAATCGTAAAAACGGTGGAATACGAACCTGTTGAAATTGCGTCGTCAACCAAGCTTGTTCCTCCTGATAGAGTTTCCTCGCTCGTCTTCTCTCCGTATACAAACTACTTATGTGATCGACTACGATATTCTCCATCGAATCCGCCTGTTGCTTTATAAGCTTGGCTATCTGGTCGAGGGATTCCATAATGTCACGCCAGCTCTGAAAGATCGTGTTCCGAGTTTTCGTAATATTGGAGATGGAGAATTGTCCAAAAATGAGGGAAAAACGGTACGAAAGTTTTATAATACCTGCGCGATCAAGCTGCCCACGAGATCGTCGTAACGTTCAACCTTTTTGCCCTGTAGAGTCAACGACGCGATGGTCGAAGCGTATTCACGATCGGATTTAACTTTGGTCGTTAAACATCGTCTCATCGTTTCTAACAATTTGATTTCAGCATCTTGTCTGCCGAGTAATGCCTCGTGAGACGATTGTCCCTGCAGTGTGTTCGAGAAACCCATATTTTTCCGATGTTTTTTTCGTCGTTGGTCTTTCACTATTGTTCTCTTTGCCACAGGGCTAGAGCGATTTTTCGTTTCTCGTCAGAGTCCCGAAATATTCAACATACGAATAAACGTTTCGTTATAACTAATATTTATCACGTTAAACTCATTCCCGCAGTGTGTCTGGTTCCAATCTGACGCGAGCACTTTAAATAGTAATAAGCAACCTCGACACCCGATCCATCGATCGAACAGAACATTTCAGACACAATTGGGTATTTGATATTTTCGTTTATTTCGTTTACACTGTACACTCACGAAATGTTGGAAATAAACGCCTTGATCTCTATGCTAAGTTCGACATTTCGCGAATATTTCGTAACGGGGTATAACCAAAATTATATAGAATTTATGTGCTCGCTCGAGGAAATACCGCCACAAATAATAGTGACGTCGAAGATACGGGACAACACGCATACACGCACACCGAGTGAAAGTCTCTTCGGACACACACGGGAAATTGACGTATCGTCGCCTAAAACGTGCTGCTATCTGTGAACGGTACGCACGATGTTTCCGAATAATTATCGTTTCAAAACCGACGGAGTTGTTTGGCTGCAGAATACCAAATTCCAAGATACAATTTATTCGCTGGGGTTTTTGTTAAATTCATACAAAGTCTAAGATTCGAACGTTCAAGACAAAACGAGCAGCACGGCAGATTTCCACCGTGTCCGAATTCCCATGGCATTCCTGTCCTAGAACGCGTGTTATAAATATACCGTAAGCATTAAAAATATCACGAGTACACGTGGATCTTTCAGGTGCATTAGACGGGTATTCAAGGAGCGAGTTGCATCTCGCACGATGGCAGCACAGCTCACAAGTGGTATCGCGTAGATTTGTGCACAGGTAGGATTCAGCCGATACAAGCGTACGACGCTCGAAATAAAAGATATAAGAACGAAACGTGAATCTTTTGTAACAGTATTTATTTCTCAAATTAAAAACATTACTGTTTAAATGAAATGACAAAGTTTCAAGGAAATACAAAAGGAACAATGGAGAATGTATTTCAAGGTAGAAAGCATCGTGTTATCGGCAGTTTTGCGCCAGTAAACAATTATCCAGGTCTCAACGGAAATGAAGGTTAGGTTAGACAAAATTCATGGGGATCGTGCTCGGACATTTAATTTATACAATTCGAGCTATAACGATTCCTTTTTTAGATCCTTGTATCATAAAAGTAGTAAACTTAATCATCGCTACCCCTCGTATTAAATCTCCTCGGTCGGTATGTTTGATTTTGGTGCAACATGAAAAAATAACATGTATCGTCGTGAGCAGTCGGGTGGTGGGGGGATTTGATTGCGCGAGTGCCCGCGGGGCGCGTTGCGAGCGCGGGTAGGACACCATCGAAAACCGATCAAAACGGTACGGAGTCTCGGGGAGAGCGGTCGTTACACGGTCGGCGTGAGAGAAAGAAAAAATCTAAGGTGTTAAATAAATTTTACTCTCGTGCTATTAGTCGTTCGGTTACATTGTCTCGAGATCGCGTTAACTAGAGAGTGCAATGAGACGTCTCGTGTGATTTGACAGTGAAAGACAACAAGAGTGAAGGAGTTATCCGAGACGTAAGAATTCATACGCAAAGCTTTTTCATTTCTCCCTCGATTGCTTCGCCGGGCACGCTTTGCCTTTTCCTTCGGACCTCTTGTATACTACTGTAGAGTGCGCGGCCCGTGCACGAATAGGGCGCGCACGGACGCGTCGATAAATCGCCTGGGCGTTGCGAATCATTTTCTTTTGCCGCGACTCTCGATCGTGTTGATTTATCACTATAACGAAAAAAAAACCGTCAATTCATCTTAGACGCGGAACGTGCTCTTTTCTCGCTCGACATCACGGGCAAGGCATATATAAAAATAACAGTGACACGCGAATATATTATTGAGCGCAGCTGGGGTTCGTCGATAACCGCGACGAGCTAATAAACGCTTTTCCGTGGTTCATTTTTTTCCACCTTTTCCAACGCATCTCTAGTCAACTATTTATGAATTTGGCGAAAGTTATCACGAATGCTATATTAGCATATTTGGGGTGAAATTTTTGCCACTCGAGCTGATCACACCGTGAGAATAATAGATGAATATTTGTTTCCTTAAAAACGGGTTCGACCTTTAAAATAGACAGATATAAAAGCTCGTAGCAGAAGACAAACGCCAATTAGATCGTAGTGAAACTCGGCCATGAAAATTCGATCCCACGGACGGAATTCGGTTGTCGGTTATCACAGGGGGAACTATTGTAAAAAAAAATATGTACATCGGTGAAGGGGCCGAGGGGTTTGAACTAAACTGGTATATATTAAACCGTGAGCAGTGACGCAGTAAGAAGGGCCGTGAGGGGCTTTGTCGGCATTCCCAAGGCTCCACGGTTTTATTTCGGTACCGCATTAAAAGCGAGCTATTCGAGCCTTCGAAGTTGGGCATCAAAATGCGCATTGTGGGTCATAAACGTGTTACAAACATATAACGTCTCTGTACTATATCGCATCGGAGCATAATTTTGTCTCTCGCTTCTCGAGAGATCGAGCATAGGTTATTCCTGGAGCGATGCACTTTTTTCCTGTTTTCTCGCTTTGTAATTCCCGTCGAGAGTCTAATTTTGGCAATGATGTAAAAACTCGAGCGCGTAGTACACACAATATTGACCGTGGTGCCTTGACAGCTGCGAGGCGGATAGATAGGAGAAAAAAATGGTAGCCGAAAACTTGCGTCATTTTTGTTTCGTCGATTCGTACCGTGACCTTTCGCGAGCTGGATTATCGGGTTTAACGAGACGGAGACAGAGCGAACTCGAGTCCTCTGCGGAAGAGGAATCGAGTCGCTCTCGCGTACTAGACGTTTATTAATTGGATCTCTCGCTATCTCTTACTCAGAGCATTTAAATCGAACGAGGGTTGGAGGATAGGAAAATCAAGCACGCAACAAGAAAAGTACCTGATCAAGATATATATATATATATACATATATAGACATATCCGAAAGGTGTAAGCGACTGTACAGTGCGGGCAAGAAGCATCCGTAAGCCTCGTAACGAGTGAAGAAGTAATATCAAGTGATAAAGTACGGAGAGTAACGGGGAACGTTCGAGGGGACGGTGTGCTCCGGGTGTGGGGCGGTGGACCCGATCGGGGGTCGGTAGTAGCAGAAAAATAAGGTCGAAAAGACGAGGATGACGGGCGTCGAGGACGGCAAGGGCGGCGGCGGCGGCGGTGGCGGTACCGACGTTAGCGCCACCGATAACGTCAACCAGCAGAACGGTGGACCGGAAAAAGCTCCCGTTGTCACCGGAACCAACATGGAGACGCTTCCACGGCCCGGCAAACAGGTTAGAAAATAAATTCATAGACGATCATCATTATACAAACGTGTATATATGTATATATATTTTTTTTCACAACAACTTTCTTTTTCTCGTTTCAACGCATTTTTATCGTGTTATATTTTGATACAAAATTCGACCGTTGGAATTTTCATTCGATTTACCTCGTTTCCGGTAAAACAAAATTTAATATATATATTTGATACAAACAAATTGTACATTTGTATTTTTTTATTTAATATATTTTTTTTCTTTCCTCGATTATTTAAAAAAAAAAATAAAAATTATACGAAATCTTTCGAAAATAAGATTAAATCCGATTCTTGCAATATTTAAATTCGATCACGACGGTTTTGAGCTTTCAACAGAAATATGTAATAATAAAAAAATAGACAATGTGCAAAAATGTGGCTCTTCTTGCGATATTACACATTTTTCTTATCTCGTCGTATTGTTATCGCGATACAATTGTAGAAACTTGGTTCTAGCAATCGAGATTATATACGCAGCTCCGATAGCGCGATACCAATCGACCGAAAACGTTCGCTTTTGCGTCTCTGTAAACACGTCGGAAAAATTTGCATAGGCTGTATACACGATTACCCTTTCACACGCCATTGCACGTGATTTATTAAGGGAATTTAATAATCAGGTCTGGACAACGCCTGATATTAATCATAAACGATCGACTTCCCTTCGGATTTATAATTTAAATAATAAATCGTTCGAATAACAATCAATTCAATTCCTAAATAACAATTTATATAAATTACATTTTACATACGAACACGATCGAATTATTATTCTTTAAAAAATATTTTTAAGTATATAAACAATATTACGATATTGTCTTGAACCGATAAATAATCGTTTATTATTATTAAAATTATTTTATTTTCAACGTAAAATCGAAATATAACGTTATTCCTTTATTCGTCGTAAATATAAAAACAGTAATTAACCAAACGCACGGTAATTAACGTAAAATAATATTGTTTTTCACATTTTTCAAGATTTCCCTAAGATCACAAGTTTTCTTCCTATTTATAAATTATGAACAATCGTTTTTTGCTTCCTTACTTTCAACTTGCCGATTATACTTGATTAATTTCACAAAATCTTCGATTATTTCGCGTTAATTACTTCTTTAAAATATTTTCCTTCTCATAAATCGTTTTGCGGATTTGTCCCTGTTATATTATTCCCATTTGCGTACTCACGATCGTGTAGTGAAGACTGAAAACTTCTTTTTTCTTCCTCTCTCTCCCTCTCGTCATTTAAAAGTCAATGCGAACCAGTCGAATGACGCCATACTTCAGCAAACTTTGCTTTTTTATGTTTTAAGATTTTTTTATCTTTATTATTATATCAGTGTCGTGCATCTATTTCCATATCTGTATGTATAGTTATAAAAAATACGTTTGCCAAGGTAAAATATAGAAGCGCAGCTCAACGGTCTCACAATCGGTCGTAAGTCAGCTCGTTCGAATAGTTCGAGCTAGCGCGAAGCGTTATATAGGGGGAAAAAAATAGCAGCTGCCGTTTTCCACGATCTGGCCACTATTTGGTTTCTATACGTTTCTCTCGCTCGTATCGTACAGCTGCCGGTTGGCCTAGGTCCTGGCTTACGATATACAATTTATTCGATCGACAAAATCCGGAAGAGACGTATCGTCATCGAATTCTCATCGAATTTCATACACGCGCAAGGGTCGACTAGATGCGCACGATTGGGGTGAAAGAAAATGTTCGAGAATAATTCCAAAAAGAAAATAATCGTTAATTGATACGAATAAAAATGAATCATTAATTTTTTCACGATCAAATTGTAATTATTACGTTGGGAAATCATTTTTGAATTTTATCGTGGTAATAATTTACATCCGATCGCAATTAGAATTTAGCAAAAAAAAACGAATATTAGAGACGTTTTATAATTTCGCCGATAGAAGATTTTAGAATTTTTCTTTTACCTCGATTTTGCTCATCTCGAAAGCCACACCCACTTCTTCGATGGGTGATCGATAATTCAAAAATGTTGTTTTTACAAAAAACGCGATTGTCGAAATAAATTGCAAGTTCATCGTTTCGAACGTTCACCATGTGTTAATACACCTTGACACCTTAATTGTGACGGTATCGGTTTTTGCGTGGGCCTACCCCCGATCGCGTTATTCGTCCTTGAGCGACGAAAGTGTCGAAATTTTAGTTCTGGATCTTGGCCAGTGTAACGTCGTCGGCGTTATTTCACGGACGCAAAACTTCTTATAGTTTTATTCAAAATAAACACGTCCTCTTCACGGCACACGAAGAGCATCCAAACATTCGGAGCGTGTGGGACGATCTTCGTATGGAACGAAAATAAAAATGACGAAAACCTCTTTATCGAGCGTGCGGCCATTTTTTTTGTTTATCCTCGATTAAATATTTCCATTAAATTATGACTCGTAATTGCATCCTCGGCTCAATCAACTTTCGTTCCTAATTACTCGATTTAAAAAGAAAAAAAAAGAAAGAAAATAGCGTTCATACTTCTAATGGATCGTAAAAAAACGTTTACGTTCCATGCCAATTCATTACGGAAAGGACACGATGCAATTGCATTAACGAATAGGTTCTCGGGCGAGAGACAGGACTGATACAAATGCAAACGTCTCTTTATTCACGCTCGAAAGAATCTAAATCGCAATTCCCAATGCCGGGAAGAAATATCGACTTTTTTCACGTTTTTGTGAAAACTCATCGAATTGACAAAATATCGTTTTTTTTTGTTGATTTCAATTTATTTTTTGAATCTTCCGAAGCTTATTCGATAGGAAATTTTCCGTAGAATGCGAATATGATATCCGCGTTTTCGATTTTTAATAATTTATCGGTTAAAAGTTCAAAAATCGTGATATTTTTTGGATTTTTTGAATTTTGATCGGTGAATTGGTCACTAACGGCAACAAAAACGTGATATTCGTGTTCTACGGGAAATTTCCGATCGAAATATATACCGATAGAGCCGGTTTCGTGAAAACAAAAAATTCTCTCCCCAAGGCCCAGGGGTCGACCCGCCCTCTCCGAACCACATCGACTAATTTCCATAATAACAAACTTTCATCGGCCCTCGTTTTTTTCACCAGGCGCTCGTAGAGCACGAGGGACTCCCCGCTGTGTCATAGTAAAATATGTACGCGTAAGCATCTGCGATCGAGAGGTTCGTTGACCTTCATCGTACACAAATTTTTCTGTTTTTAATCATCTCTTAAAAAATGTTGTAATAGCATTTTTTAAAATTAAATTAAATTTCTACAATGTCGAATATAAAGTAAACTTTTCTCAATTTGGATTTAAAGCGATTAAAATAATTGTTTTTCTGCTCAATTTTAATCTTTACTCGCTTTACCGTTATCGACGAATTTTCAAATTTACTATTACAACTAATTATCACGATATTACAAACGATTAATTTTCTCAAACGTGAATTAAATTTGCAATTCTAATTATAAATTTGAATATTTAATTACCAATGTGTAAATCAAATTGTAAACAAAATCTTCAATTTAATTTACAAACGAGACTCGAGTAATTCGACATTTATAATTAACGTTATTTACCAATTAGCGCCATTAGGAGCGACGACTTTAACGATCGTCGACAGAAAAATTTGTTCTTCACTCCGTCGGAAACATTTCCACCCCGTTACGTTTCTTGTCTCTCGAAAGTGCGCGTAACTTTTACAATTTTTCGCTCGACAAAGTCCAATGCGTATATTTTGGCCTCTCTCCCTTTCTCTCTCTTTCTCTAGTTTTCCCTTCAACGAAAAATCTCTGAAGCATATGTTCTAAAAGCATTTCGTGCACGTCCGAGAGAATTGTGTACGTTTGGACGTAAACGAAGCGTGAATCTTCGTTTTAACGAACGACTCTCTTTCATTGGATACGAGCTTTGTGCACTTTGCCGTCGTATTTTCACAGAAGGAGCAACCGTACGTGCGTGTACGAGACACTCCCTCGGTAATTTCTATCCTCTTGGCCCTCGTTCGTTCACCCTCGATAGTCGAGTCTCATCGTCGTGCTATATAAGTACGGTGGTTCGAGTTCCCTTCCCTCCTTTTTTCCCGCCTTTTCGTCATCGTACACGTGTCTCGTGCATACACCCAAAAATAGTAATATCCACCCTCGAGGCGATTTTTTTTTCTTTCGGTAAACGAGAAGGGTGAGGACCAACCCCTGCGAGACCGAGACCCACACTTCGGGGTTTAACGCAGAGACGACGACACCAAAATGTCCAGACACCGGCTCGAAAGGGTCTTCTTCTTTCTCTTCGTTGCTTTCGTTATTACAAAGTTCGCGACCCTTTCTCGAGATGTAATTGATACTTGGTTCGATACGAGAAATCTGATATCGCGATACGACGATGACGGCGACGTTTTTCGTTGCACGAGCGATACGTCTCGTGGATTAAGAAAAGAAAATCCCATTGAAATTGTTGCGATCGTCGATCGCAATAATTCCACGATTTCTTAACCTTCGATGTTTCATGAAAATCGAGTTTTTACACCGAATAACGTGTTTTTTTTGGGTCAAAGAAATTTTGCGTTTACCGACGTTCCAACGAATTTGTAATTAATCCGACTAATTACTCGGTGATCTAAGACGTGATTTGATCGATCGAATCGAATAATATTGGAATAATTAAAAATTCGTTAAAACTCGTAAGCAGATTTGATCGATTTAATTTTTTGATTTTCTTGTCGGTATTAATTAATGCAAGGTCGACGCGAGAAATGCATATTTTCTACGTAGTTTACAACAACGAGCTAACATTCATCCGATCAATAATGCAAATTGTTCATCGCTACTGTATTTTAAACAAGTTTCGAAAAAAAATTGTCGAATGAAATTTGCTTGAATTTGATCAAATTGCGTCTCTCGTTGCAATGCGATTAAAATAAATGAATGAATTTGAAAAAGCTTTAAAATTCTTCGAATAGTCGCCTCAACTCTTACTCAACCGTACAACGATAAAATTTTCATGGAAAAGTAGCTCGCTACTCTAGATACATAAATATCGTTGCGAATGAAACTTATTTAAATGTATAATAAATTCACTCTCCTCGGTAAAGTACGATAAACACGAAATTACGTTTCGAACGGGTAAAAATATTATTCAAACAGAAATTATCGTAAACTAGAAAAATAATGAATACGCGACACAGTTTTACCATTAGCAAATCCGACAACAATATTAAACCCACATGACCAACGTTTCGTTAATTTTTCAACAACAACGTGTAATATTTTATATTTTTTATTTAAAAAAATACAAATTTGTCTCGTATTTGAATGAAAAATTATTTTTTTAAACTCACGGTTAAACGATCATACTTCCCTCGATAAAAATCGTGGAATTTGGTTAGAATTACGTCGTTCGCCGGAATTACAAAATAGATATACGCGTATTGCGCCTAAATACGTGACGAATAGAGATTTTTCTCGTATTTGAATGAAAAATAATTTTTTTAAACTCACGGGTAAAAGCTGCAACTTCCCTCGATAAAAATCGTGGAATTCGGTTAAAATTACGTCGTTCGGCGAAATTACAAAATAGATATACGCGTATACCTACACACGCGTGTTTATAGAATCGTCGCAAATCGTTCCATCCTCTCGTGCGTATCACGATCGTGTAAAATTCCCTTCACCGAGCTCGCTACTTCGTTCTCTTATTTTCGACGGTACAGCGACTCTCGTTCCCTCGTTATTACAGCACGCAATATCGTGCTTCTGAAATACGCGCCATTCCGGACATACGAAACACGCACGCTATTAACACATCGAGCGACGTCATATATTTTTCGCTTCCGCTCCAGAACGCCTCCGGGCTACTAAAAATATCGACAAGGCTTCCAACGATGAAGATCCGTTATTCCCTCGTTCGCGCGTAGTCTTTTTCGTACCGTTCGATCACGTGCTCGGACTTTTTCGATTCGTTCATCATCGATATTCTCCTCGTTACGAGAAATCGAACTGTGTATTTTTCCATCGGCTCGAACGATCGAATCGCCTGACCGGGCGACAAATTTTTACGCAGGCGACTAATAATTCAGGGTCTTTTAAAGTTTTCTAATGTCACTAGGTCACTATTATCGATCGGTGTTACGTTCCAAACGTCGATACGTTAAATCAATAAATCTTTTTAGTAAAAATTTGTGAAATTACAATCGTTATGTTAATTACGAAGGGTTTTTGTAATTTTTAATCCAGCCCTTTTTCTAGTCTATTGCGTCGTGGTTTTTTCCACCGAGACGACCCTTTTGCCTCCCCCTAACCACAAATTTTTGTTTATTATTCTCGATAGTTAGATAAACGTTCTTCTAATTTCGAAATGTTCTATAAATCATTGGAATTCTCTTCTCACAGAAGGAAAATTTAACATTCGTGAACCATGAAAATATCCACGAGTCTCATCGAGCCTTGGATCTCTTGGTTCTCGATGGTACTCGTGTATTTTTCTTTTTCTCTCTGCGAGAATTTCGTTTTTTTTTAACGATCTACCAACTGGTCAGCGCGCGGACTCGTTTTGGATCTAAAAATGCGTTTGGACGACGCGAAAGCTCTCGCTGTAATATTTCGCCGGTTTCTAACTTATAATAATTAATTCGCGATTCGGGCCACGACACGCGCATGCTGTTAGAATCGTCAACGCGACGCGAATATAATAGAGGTGGTCCTCACTTCCATCGTTTTAATATCGACGGCTGATTCTGTTTCAAATTTGTTTGAAAAAATCATCGCTCGAGCTAAAAAACGATGATGTTTTCGTCTATTTAGGAAAATTTTCGTTATATTCGTACGATCTTCGATTCGGTTTAATCAACGAATTATTATTTTTCATTAAATTCGATGTTACGACTCCTTGTGACAGTAAATTCGATGTTACGACTCTGTGACAATTATTTCTTCAATTAAAAACAAAATTGAAAGAATAACCAATTTTTTTTTTCAATAAAAATAATAAATCATTACCTGTTTCTTTAGTTTTTAGTTCGCTGGTGTTTAGTTTTGGTAATTAGTTAATAAGTGTGTACTTAGCATTAAGGGTTGTATAAAGCAAAAGCTGTACAGGTGGAACAACAAATACAATACAAATAATAAATCGTTACCGTTAACAAATATTCAGATTATTTTTCGCGATTATTTATTCGTCCGTTTTGCATCGATTCTCACCGATCGATATTCATCGACGAGACGCTTTACTGCCCCTGAAAAAAGGGTTTAATAAATAATCGATACGATTAAACTTCGATCTAGCAAATTTCAATATTATCAATCTTTCGATCAAAATTATCTTATCGACATCGAAATAAACGCGTCGGCACATTATCTTACATAAACAGTAAAAGTACCCAGAACATCATTCCGCGAAAGGTAGAAAAATCGTTGCGGCATTTGAATTACGTGATCGATTCGCGTATGTGCCCGAAGGCGGTGGAACACAGTCGTAGTCGTGGTTTGGCATACTAGAAAGTGTGCGAGAGAGAGAGAGAGAGAGGGAGAGAGAGAGAGAGAAAGCGTAATACGCGATACGCAGAGAGGGGCGCCAACCTAAATACACCACTTTGCGCGAAGATCGATAGCCTCGTCTGCTGGTAACGGCGCCCCCGCCGTTTATACATATAGCGAACGATATTACCGAGCCGAGCAACCCCCTTATGCCTCTCCCGGTTTCACTTCCTCCCGAATCATGTACCTCTCGTTCTATCGCCCATGATATCAAACCTTTCGACCTTTTTCGTGACATCATGATTTCCGAAAAGAGCACCCAAAGGATATTGATATTTGGTATCTCGTCGACAAGTCGAGAACACGTGACACGTTGTCCGTTACGACAAAGCTTGCTCCGAAGGTGTATCGAATATCCGCGGTGTGAATGCACACGCGATAAATCTATACGATCGGTTAGTTGTTAATGCTGGTGTGCTGTTGCTATTGCTGTTACTGCTGCTGGCACTGGTACACACGAGACTTCTCTTTGCAACTTTTCCCGCACAGTCTAGGTACCGTTTCATTTGATTTTTATCGAATCACGATATACTTATATATACGATGGATTATATATAGCACGTGTGTATATAATACGTTCTTGTCGTATTATATTCATAAGTATGGCAACGGTTGAACTCGCAATAAGTTTAACTGTTAAGTTAAATAAGTTTAGATTTTGGGGCTGTCGACGAATTGTGAAATTTTACGTGAATTAATATTGCACTGTTGACGACGAGCATACGTATCGCAGTAATATAGAAATTGTGAAAACAATTGTGTAATAATTTAATATTTTTTAGGGCTAAGGAACGACAGTGAAATCTTAAGATTAATTTAAATTTTTGTACAGTTGAATTTTTAATCAGGTATAATTTTTTGTCTGACGACGACTTTTTGGGAGATGGAGAAACAGTGGAACTTTGGACAAGTTAATTTGTTTGGGCTTGTAATGAATAACTGTAATTTTCAATGGGTAATTAATTTGAAAGTTTTAATTAGTTTATAATTTCGAATCGATGACTTTTCTCGGTTAGATTCCTCTCGTTTCTCTACATTCTCTGATTGATATCGATATAGTATACCGCACTTTCATCACTGTCATAAAATGAAAGGCACGTGTCTATCTCTTATCTTCACGCCCAGGCCCAAGTAAGAATTCTGCCAGGGCTTAGACTAGGTCCCGATTATTTTTCCCTCACTTTACAAAGGCCCTAACAGGGCACCTGACTAGGTCCCTTGGTGGCCGGTCACACTTTGTCAGTGAGGACCTAAAGAGGCCTATAAATCAGGGCCCGGCTGGTTGCCTCAACAGAACCCTGCCAGAACCGAATCGAAGCCGTGAAGCAACCCTATTACTGCCCTATAATTACCAGCTTTATTAGTGGATACATATCAGTTTGTAAAAATCCTTGCGACAAGGATGTGCAAATAAAACTACCAAATAATAATAATAATAGTGGATACATATCAAGCGAGATGTTTTGCAATAATGAAAACAATTTTCTTCGGGTAAAGGGTTATTTATTACTATCCACCCGGCCCGGCTTCGCCCGGGGGTAATTTATAAGTAAAAATGGTGAAAAATGTAAAGTTAGTGCCTTTGTTTATAGAATTCCTCTATAATCAATGTTTGCATCTAAATTTTCATTACACATCCATAGATTGATAATGAGTTAAATTATCGATCAGCTTGCCGCTTTATAATGCCAGCGGGCGACGACTACGCGTGCGAGAAAGCGCTCGCCCATGCGCCGCCCATCGGCCGCTGGCGGAACTACATACTCGTCGCGCGGTGAGCACATACAACAACCAAACGGTGTTGTACGTAGGTACATGTGCTGTTATTCCTGCACGCATGAATATTATTTTTAAAAAAACTATTTTTATATTGTGAAATTTATTTTCCAAACATTCTAAATATTTATAGAATGCAAATTTTACTACAGATGATTTGAGAATTTTACTACAGATAATAATATTCATAATAGAATACAAATTATCTATAGTAAAATTTCTATTCTATAAACATTGAGAAAATTTGGAAAATAAATTTCACAATATAAAAAAAGTTTTTTTTAATAATATTCATGCGTGCAGGTAAAATTAACGCTTAAAAAGCTTAAATTAACTTTATATGTACATCACATCTATGGAAAATAAGTATAAAAACTAGACATTGGTGTAAATAACTTTGCAAATATTGTATGCTCTGTAATAACTACTGCCCTGATGAATCCCGATTAGGCCCTTTATCATTTACCTCGCTACGACCTTTTTTAAATAAATAAGGCAACCCTGTTATTTCCCTGTCGGGGCCTAGTCGGATTGTGTTGTGAAAATCCCTAGTAGGGAATCCATATTCAAACCCTTTTGGGCCCCGATCGTTTTCAGGGCTGCCCTACTAATTTCTTTCACGGGGGGATACTTTGCCTATTGTTCCGGTCCGTCTTGTAAAGATTGTATCAATATTGCGAAACAATAGCTGTCTTCAATCATTCACCCAGTTCGAGGCGAGCCTCTAAAACGATTCAAAACCTTTCGATGACTCAGAATCACTTTAGAATTTTGTATTTTTCAAACTTCCTATTTTTCAAATTTAACGCACCTTGTTTAATCGAACTGACTAAAAAATGCAAACAAAAAATTTGAAATAGCAAAAAAAATATTTACTGTTACAAAAATTGTAATATCTTCGCTAATTTTCATCGCGAAATAATTAACAAAAAGTCGTTTAGCTTGTACCGATACCAACTACGTACCTAGGTATTTTCCGCGTTCACTGAATAATAATAACTCTGAATTCTCCGGGTGTAAAAAACTGCATCGTTATAACCGCATAAAGTTCATGATCAATGATTTCATTGGTCTTGAATCTATAATACAGGCTTGAATCAAGTTCCTGGCCGACATTCCTGCTGGGTGTACAGAGGGGGTTGAGGGCATAAATATATATATACGTCCTTCTTTGTCGGTGTACAACCGGAGTTACGAAGCCGCTCTTTAATCTCTCGCCGCGCGCCGCCAGTCCAGGATAGTTTATCGGGGAGAACTTATTAACGAGACCGGGCGGTGGTTCGTGCGAGAGAGGGAGGGAAAGGGAGAGAGACAGAGACGGAAATTCGAGTTGCCGGTTGAAAGGGTTGACTCTGGTAACCCTCGAATTCTCAATGCTAATTGCTCAGGAGACAGGGCCCTTTCATTCCTCTTACCGCAATATTTAGTTTTATGCGATCCGGAAGCTTCGTGTTTACCAGACTGTAACTCATTACGATGTTTATGGGCAAATTGGCTTTACAATTCTCCTTCAACTCGAATTCAATTAAAAATTATTCGACCGACTCTTCGAGGATCGACATCTCGATGTTTCACGAAGATCAAAATTCGATCGATCTCTCGCAGCGTTATAAAAAAGAAAATTGTCTTTTAAAGTTCTTTCGATTCGACTTTGAAATTATGAATGAAAAATAACGAAGGAAGGATAAATAAATAATTTGAAAAAAAAAATTATTATTTTATCACGACACGATAATTATAGTAAAAAATATGAAACTTTTAAATCACTCGGTGCATAAATTTTTGTCTTAAAGCCGATTTTTCATGTTCTCAAAAGAAAATATAAATATTATACGCCGTTTTCTCTTTGGCTGATTTAATTCATAACTAAATTTCCTCGATTCCCGAGGCTGTACACTCTTGCGTTGATTAAGCTCCTTGCGTCTTACTGCGACGATAATTAGCTCGAAGTTTCTTCAAAAGATTGAAGATCGAAGTCGCTGCGAAAGCCACTTACCTGATTCACCCGATATATGTATAATCTTTGCGCAAGAAGCATTAATTCGCGCTGTTCGAATTGTGTTATACACGAGAGAGAGAGATGATGATGATGATTTATTGAGTTATGCCCTAGCAAGCTATGGGGCAATACAGGAATAGAGCAGGAGATACAGTTTAGTTGGTACAATACTTAAATTAATCATTTAGAATACAAGACAAAATATTTAGAATCGAAGAAGAGAGAGAGAGAGAGAGAGAGAGAGAGGACCCGGGAAAAGCAAAGTTGGCTCCCCCTCTGCCGCCCCCCGTTCTCTCCTTCTCCCTCTCTCCCTCTCTCTCATTCTCTTCCTTCTAGAGGGCGCATATACCAAGCGACGAGGCGGCTGGTAAGCGAAATGCGGGGTGACGAGAATTCCGTGCACAGGGATGAAAGCTTGCGGTAGGGAGTGGGAGGATGTGAGAAGGCCGCGGGGGTTGAGGAAGAGTAAGAGTTTGCGGCAATAGCGCGGTGTTGCCGCGTTCATATCGACCCACAGAACGAGGGAGAAAGAGGGATAGAACTCGAGAAAGGCAGAGGGAGAAGGGTGGCGAGGGAGAGTGAGAAAGCTCGCCTCCATCTTGCTTGTCCCACTTACCGCACACCATACTGTTCCGGACTGTATAACCCACTATAGTACCACCCCTATATAGGTAGCTATCGGATCGGTAAGACGAAAAGGGCATATGTTGTATTCGCTTGTACGCAGGGCATACGCCCTCCTAGTTTTAATCGTAATACACGTCAGTCTGTATAATGCTCTGATAACAAATACATAACGTTATATATGTATATATATATATAGTGATTATTAGTATTAAGGGTATGCCATTAACATATCTCGTCTTCACTCAGGAAGCCATACCACACCCTGTCGTTGACAATTTTTTCGTACTCGATAAGCCAGTGAGGTAAAGAGAGAAACGTATAATCGTGAATTGGAATCATCGATAAAGTCCCGGACAATCCTCTCGCTCGCGATAAAACACCCTTCGGCGACTCGTCGCTTTTATTCCCATTCGATAAAAATAATCGTTTACAAATAAAAATTGGAAAATAATTTTTCAATAATTAAATTGTTTGTGATAAATTCTTTTTAACATTGAATAGTAATAATTAATCATATATTAGTAAATAAATAAATGATGAATTAAAAATTTCATATTCGCTTATGATTTTTTTAATAGTTCATGTAACGTTTCGAATCGAAGGGATTAATTTTGTATATTCGATGAGGGAATATGAAGATAAGACGTAAAGGGCGAATGAACAACGTGTAACGTGACTAAAATAATTCTCTCGTGCCACGTGTGTAATATTTCCAGTCGTTACAAAACGGATTGTTATTTATGGAAAACCGATAGTCGACGAGAACAGAAAACGAGGTAAAAAAGAAGGTACGAGAGAGAGAGTCTGCCAATTTGTATTCTTTGTTGAAATATCGAGTAGGTGGAAAAGGGCCGATACCTAATTTGTGCAATATGTGTGTTGGTGCGTCGGTGCGAGCGAACCGACGTGATGAGAGAATAGCGACGATAAGAGCGTAAACAACGCCAGGCTGTCTAGAAAAGTCCTCGCTAGCTCGCTTTATCTCATCCCCCCTCTCGCTCGGTTGAATCAAAGTTGAAAAATATTCTCGTCGTTATCGCTATAGCACGCACGCTCATCCCCGTTCTCGACCTATCACATTTTCCCGACTAAAAGCTAAAAAAAAATTTAATTCTCACCTGTTTTCAATTTTCGAGCGACGAATTGCGAAATCGAAAATAAGAACGTAATATTCGCGTTCTACTGGTAATTTTTGTAATTTGGCAACTGCTCTATACAGTTTTTTTTTAACGTAAATAAAATGTCAATGGCCTTGAAGTGCGGTTGGTCGTTTACTTCCGGGATTTGGGGTAGGTCGAAGGGATGAAATTTATTTTTCGTGCTAAATAACTTCAATGGGACATTGGAGAATCGGAAATTTTTCGTACAACACGAATATCATATTCTTATTCGCGTATTGTCACCATTGATCGATGAAAATTTGGAAAAATTGAATTTTTGTGGTTTTATTGTAAACAAGCATCTGCGATTAATAATAATATTTGAGAATGATGGACGAATCGAAATTTCTGTATCGACTCGTTCGATGGTTAACGATGGAACGACTTATACATATACGTAAAGTACTCGAAGAGTGTCTTACTCCGTTTTATTTTCCCTGGGTTTGGTCGTGCTCTTATCCCAGTCCGGCGTCTCTCTATTCTCTGTCCTTGTCCCATTCAGGCAAGAACAGTGGGACGCCTCGGATTTAATTAAGCGCTAATGAAATGGACGTGTTGCCTGACAAAAGAGGGAGAAAAAGAGAAAGGGAGAGAGAGAGAAAGAGAGGAAGAGAAGTAACAGGGTTGGCTAGTTGCTTTCTACCGTGAACGGCAACGACGAATCTGGATGACCTACATTCGGCTCCTTCTGAGAAAAAGCTCAAGTACTAACGACATATGCAGTAAATCCCTCGCTAAAACAACAGAGAGATTAAAGCTTATTGTAAAGCCATCGGTGTGTTTTTTCTTTGTTTTACATGTAAAAAAGAAAAACAAGATAAATAAACGAAGGACGTTGGAGAGAACAAATGTTACGATTGCGTGGGAGGGGTTAAGCCGTGATAACGATCCCGTTGTTGCCTGATCGCTATACCAACCCTATGTATAATATATATATATATGCAGGTATATATTCACAGCCAGGATACGAATCCCAAACAGGATCGTTATCGTGGCTTGCTACATATATATATATATATATATACGTAGGTATGTCGCGTACTATATGTCAGCCCGAAGCTTTTCGACCCGTCCTTCACCCATATAAATTCCATTCCGGAGAGTCTCGAGCTACGTCCTCGGGATACGCGCGTCTCGATACCTCGTAATCGAACATCTACAAAAACCGAAAAAATCGATAATTCTCGAAACAAAGGTTTGACGGACAACACAATGTTTTGTTTTGTTTTATTTCTAATGGAATAATATGAATTTTATTTCAATCGAAAAATGGAGTAAATATATATTTGATTTATTTCTAAACGTTAAAATTCAATGAAACTCACTTTTTTGTGAATTAAAACTTAATTGAATTTACTTTTTTGTAATTCTAAATAATAATAGATTATATTCAAATCAAATTCACTTTTTTTGTGAATTCAAATTAAATCGAATTTACTTTTTTTGTGATGTGAAATTAAATCAAAATCAGTTTATTTTCTTGTTCTATTGAAATTTATGCGTCGCTTTAGGATTTTATCGTCGGGAAATATGATTCGTCTCAATTTGTCTCCTCGGCCGTCGTTACACTTACATTCATTTTCAGTCAATAATATCGATTTACCTTGCTGCTTGAAAATGTCTTTGGCCGCATTTCAAAATAGTTCCTAAAATGTATCCTTTTCATAAATCTCCCCCCCCCCCCCCCGCCAACCCCTCCCTCCTATCTACCCAATACCGCGCCCCCTCGAGATACGTTCACAAAGCAAATGTTTTTTTTCCCGCGATATTTCACTCGGTCGTGCCGTTATCCTTTTTTCCCCTTGAACGACGCAGAGAGTCAAGGGTCGTTATCACGAAAGCTTAGGGTTCGAAGTCGAAGAGTATAGCTTTTGGTGAGAGTTCTTCAAACCCGGAAGGGAGCAGTTTAATTACTTTCATACCCATCGGCTACAACCACCCCCATAACTATTCCATTGAACCCTAACACACCAATTTTTTACAGCTCCTCTCATTCTTCTCCATTCTTATTTACAAATTACGTTCAAAGAATTTTTGACTTCAACATGTAAAAAAAGAAAACGTACGCCGTACGAATGAAATAATTGAATCCTCCGCAGAGCAGAATCGATCCGGTCTCGTAACGTACCTATATACGTGTACCCAAAATGGTCGACCTTCGTCGAGATGGATACGAGAATTCGCCCGGGTAGCCCGCATCGTCGGGGAGAGACGCGTAAAAGAAAAACCGGTTAAACACGGTGAAGTTGACCCATTTTTGTAAAAATCCTCGAAGCAAGTCAACGTGGAGGCTGTCCAGGCTTGAGAAAAATAAAAGCTGCAAAAGGTCAGCTTCGCGTCGAGTCGTTGACGATTTTATAGCAAAAGACAAGGGATGGGGTGGAAGGAGAGGGAGAGTTACGTTCCGTGTAACTTTGTCGTCGACGAGCGACACACCTAAGAGTGACCTACATCCTCCTCTACATTCGGTATATCCTTTAACGATCGCTGAAACAGAAAATGGCGTATTTCCGCTTGGTCCGATAACGCAGCTCCCCGAAACTACGCCCTTTCGATTCTTAACGACTCGAACGAAACGTAACTACGTACGAAAGTACCTCGCATAAGAAAGCATATAGGTATCGGCGAATTCGTATGACCCGTGGGGTTTGAAGAAATCGTCCCTTTGGGAACTCTAACTCACGAAATATAAGATTTAGAACCGCCCTCGGGACTTTCGAAATCGATTTTTTCCTCTGCCCCTTATATCTTGGTCGGTGTTAATATTGTTATTTATTGAGTTATATTTTGCATATTGTGCATGTGGTAGGTTTTTAGTTTTATATTTGGAAAACGAGTGATCGTTTTTTATGACAGAAAAATTTGACTTTTTTTTCGTTGTTTCGTTGAAAAATTATGGGTTCGCGTTTTAAAATTTGACGATGATCTTCGCGCTACCTCAGTGCCCTCGATGAAAAAAAATCTTTTAACTATCATTGTGCGTCACTCTCGAAACTATACAATTTTTATGGGACTTTTATTTTATACGACCTCATTTTCTCGACTTATTTTCATCGATAAATTAAAATATATATACATTTATATGTATGTGTAGAAAATTAAAATGCGATTATATACAGTGTGACCTGTTTTAATTAATCGATGGAAATATGTCGAGAAAGTGATAATCGTGCGAGCAAAAAGTATATACGTACAGGATGCTAGCTACAGAAAATATCTAGGTAGTTGACATGGGTACAAACTAAACGGATTTTTTTGTTTAATTGTCCCGCGATGAAAGTTGGCCACGATATTAATTCGCAAAGGTTATTAAACGTTTAAACAATGTCATGAAATTCCCTGCGGCTAAGTGATAAAATAAAAATTTCTCTTTCCCTGTCGATTCGTCCTTCGTTTATTGACAGTCATTTTGTCAAGATCTACAAAAAAAAGCAATAATCTCAAAAAAAAAAAAAAGTACTGAGTGGGACTCGAACCCGCGACCCCGACATTTAACAACAAGGCGTTCGATCGCATTTTTACATTATGGCACAAATTCCTAAACTTTGCGAATTAATATCTCCGCCAATTTTCATCGCAGGACAATAAAAAAAAATACATTTTACTCGTACCGACGTTAACAATCTGCCTGATTTTTTATATCCTGATAATTGCCTAACATCCTTCATAAAAATTCGTATAAAGTGCCAATGTACCAATTACCGTCGTGTACATTTTTCAATTTGCGTCGAAATAAATTTAAAAAAAAACGCGTTTTTCTCGTTCGCCGTGTGTGTCAGCGTCGAAAGCCCTGGCGATGTGAACATTCCGAGTCACACGCGGCTTTACGAACGTGATGTCATTCACGAGACCGTAAAATGACGACGAAATTATGTAATGCGTATTTATATACGGTGTACACGTATACGTACACACGTAAAATCAAATAAAGGTGTACGTACGTGTAGAGTGTACGCAGACGCATGCGCATGCGCGCACACATACACGCCTTGCTTTGATAAAACAAGTCCGGTTGTCCGGAGAAGGAGCGATCAGAGATTCTCGATTCTCGATCCTTCGGTGCACCAACGTTTTTTTTTTCTTTTTCTTTTTTCGTCATTCCACATTCTCTTTTTTTTCGTCCGGACGCGGTGAAAGTTTCTCCATTATTCGAACTCCGTTCGCTACGGGTATTAATTTTTTTCAACGTCGATTTTTCGTATTAAAAAAAAAGATTAAAAAAAAAAGATTGAAATATTTTGAGTCTGATTTTTTTTTCGATGTTTACGTTAGTCGTAAAGGGAGTTTCGCTCTCGACGCTCGAAGATTGGGTCATCGCCGAAAGCGTCGGTAGGTAGCTCGGCATGCTGTAGATAAATTTACCTCCGAACGACCGAGAGACATATGCAAATGAACACATTGTCCGAGGCTTCGTAATCTGTTACGAAAATCTAATGTAGCACCCGGCCGAATATACCGAACGAGTACAAAGGACACGTGTGCCACGGTTGACCGGGACTCACACTTTGAAAATCCATTCGCTCTCATCGTTATCAAAGAGAAATTAGACGATCTGGGCGCTAATTTTATACCTTACATATTTATTTTTTCGTCAATTTATTTAACATTCCTTTTGGTTCCCGCTACGCTCTTGTACCGTGATATATATACATATATATAGGTATAGCAGGATAGGGGTTGTACGAATGTAAGCGGACGTATACCTATATCGTTGCGAGAGACCTCCCCACCACGCGCGTTGGGACCGTCGCGTTGGGACCGGCACTGCCAGAGAATCGAGCTCGGCGGTGGTGGGGAGTTCGGTTATACATTACCTACTCGAGCACTTGATCGACGGCCGAGCATGCGTGCGTGCGTTGTAAAAGCTAAATACATAATAATTTATTTATATTTATAAATTAATAAAAATATTTATTAAATATAATAATAATCTAATTTATTAATACTTATATATATATATTATTAATCTTTTGTCTCGCTTTCAAAATGTTGATATTATTAAATATTAACATACAGCCATTGTTGTTAATTGTATTATATCATCTTAAATTATATAAACGTTAGCATAAATTAATATATTAAATATAATTTAATAACAATTTAATTATAATATTTATATACATTATTAATATGATTATCTATCAAATTTAATAATAACCGGGTGGTCGTTCGTTCCCGAAATGATTGATGATTTAATCAAATACAAAATGGAGCTTTTTGCGTCGTTATCTCGCAATATTTACTGAGCATGCGTGGTGTATGTGTCGTGTGCGTATGCGCATCGCCAAAAAAAAACAGACTTCGTTCGTAAGAGCACGGGCATGATCGAGGCAGGTCAAGACACACGTACGAGCGAGCTTACGATTAATGATTCTCGAGCCTTTTGTTGACATTCGATCATTCGTGCGTGGAAAGAGTAAAAGGCTTGAGTATCGCTCGTTACCTGGAGCTTTGTGTGTTAAACGACATCGTGTCTCTTTTGGGCACTTACGTTAGTGCGTTTCATCGGAGCTTTTCTTTGTTTACATTCAGGGAGCAAAAGTAGGTCAGTAGGTGAGTTTGAATTCTTAAAGAGGATATCGTATTAAATTTTATCGACCCTCGTTGTCCCACGATCTTCGCACGTTGTGCATATTGCTGGGAGAAAAATGAGTAAGGACAATTATCGTCGTACATGAAATAGGTATATCTACAATCGTGATAAAACGTATGTTATCTTAATTCCAATATGAATAATTCATTAACTATGAATCTCTTTACATCCTTTCACACGGATTAATTGACCCCTGGTGACATTGAAATTTATACACACATGTGACAGTACGATTATTAAGGTAGGATCAAGCTGTAACGGTCAGAAATATTAAATCAAGAACTGCTACACTCAATTTTACATATCCGACTATTATTGCTCGAAATTTATTCTACATTAAACATTGTTTTTTTTTAAATCAAAATTTACTCGAATCTACTTTAATATATGTCTAATAACATATCTTTAATCGAGTCCCACAAGACCCATTAAGTGAATTAAAAATTCATGAAAAAAAGTCAATTTTTCTGACCTTCACGGTGAAGTCTTGCCTTAATGCTGAATTTATAGCGATTAAAGTTGATACTTCGGCTGCGTAGAAGGCCAAATTTGATTGCTCACTCATTCAACACAGACCGATTGAATTTTTGAAAAACGATGATACTTCGTCACGGGGCAATTAACTCGTGAAATCGGGAGATCGTGGAAAGTTCGAGTCCTTTATATTTTATTATACGTTTTATATACTCGGAATTTGTTTAATACATATGTATTTTGATCGTGTATGTATATGTATATATATATATATATATATATATATATATATATATATATATAGAGAGAGAGAGAGAGAGAGAGAGAGAGAGAGAGAGAGAGAGAGAGAGATAAGGCTGTATCACCAACGTCGAGGTGACTTCGACGTTGACCGTGAACTACAAGCCTTTCACTAGCCTTCGCCTCGTTCCTCGTGCTCTAACTGCGAGAGACCACCTCGTATATTACCTACATGCTCCATTGCTCGCAACCAAGCGGCTCGACAGACTAAAACACAGACCGATAATTCGACGAGATAAGAGGTCATGGTACGTTCGTTTCTCACTCTATCTTTCTCTACCGCTTTACTCCCTTGTCCCAGAATCGGGTGTGCAGCGTCTTACTGAAATTCAACGGTAGACGCGTTATGATCGTTGCACACTGATATGCATCTTGCACGAGAGCTCTCGGGACGTTTGAAATTAATTGATTAAATTTATAAGGCGAGATTTCGATTTAAAACAAAAAATATAAGAAAAATATTTCTCTATTTATTATCACTGATATTAATTTAAAAAATGGTGAAATTTCTATTCGACCAAAGAAATATTGGGACATTTACGATTATTAATATTTATGAAGATTCATCGGAAATAAATAATGACACATTTATTTATTATATGAACAAAAATTATCATATTCATGATTGTTAACATTACATTAATTTACAATAAAAATAACAACTTGCTTACCGATTGCGATCTCGTTGAACACGCTCATCGACGCGTGGTGCGAATTTTAATTAAGAAAGTCGAAACATTTGCAGACCCTCGTTTATATTTTTACGAAAATTCTTGAAGCGAAAACAATATTTACGCGGATTTTAATCGCGGCGAGAACACGAAGTAACAAAAAGTCATTTGTCTCGCGTAGATTCTTTGAAAGGTCCGCGTCCGGCCGTAACGTGGGACGAGATGAAATTCAAAAGCGCGCGGCGGCGTTGAACGTTTTCTCGGCCAACGACCAGGGTGTATATACGATACCAGACCGGTCCGGTCGACGCTCTATTCAGCGTGATAATAATCGTACTCGGGCCTAGAAATAGTGCTCGGACTCGTGAGGGAGGGCATACGCGCTTCATCATTTTATGAGCCGTGCGGGCTGTAATGTCCGCGACGGGTATCAGTGCGTTACGCACTTACGCCTTAGGATTTCTTCCCTCGTTTTTTTTTTTTCATTTCCTCCCTTCGTCCTCCACCACGTCTCGCATCTGGATTGAACCCACGCCTTCTTATACTCACGCGCTATCTCCCGTGACACACGCCGGATTTCGAGCTTCTATTAGATCGTTAGTTTCGTCAAATGGTCAGAAATGCGACGACAGTTAAAACGTATATAAGCCTTTCCTGTCTAACTCGTCTCTTTTTTCATCGTTTGTTTATTTATTAATTTTTTTGTCCATTCTTCAATAGGTTACTCGTGGCTTTTGAAAAAATTAATCGAATCAATAGACAAAAGTTAGAAATTCATGCACGATTTATTTAGCAATTCTTGAGACGAGGGACGAATGAACATTTGTAAATGTTATCAATTTATAATGACGATTTTTTAATTTCTTGAAACAACGAATGGAACCATTTTACATATTATTCATTACAGACGTGACTTTCGTGCTCGCTGCTACGTTGAACGAACTTTCGAGTAGACGTGAAACGCCCCATATACGCACGTTTGACTGCGAGGATAATATCGCTGTCGTTTCTTCTCGTTTGATTCGTGAGGTTACGAAAGCGTTTCGTTGTTCCGCTTAAAAAAAAGATAAAAGAATCCTCTGTTTATTGTACTCGTAATGAAAAGATAACATTCTATTGCATCGTTGAATCATTTCCTCGTTGAGATGACATTCCTATTATGTATGATTTATCCGCATATAAATCCTTGGTACGCGTAACGACCCTTTGAATTTGACTTTTAACGGGGCATCGTGTAATCAGCATAGTCATAGGGTATTCCATGAACGGATAACGTTAGTCGGTGACCTTTTGGTATCGCGTTTGATGAAAATTTATGTAGGAACGATAGTATATCAACATGTAATTGACGTTCTCTTTCAAAGTAACCACAGAGACCGAGTCAATTTACCATTTGACCCTTGGAGATAGCTTAAGTGGTTAAATCGGTATTTCGGGGTTTTTTGCGTTTTTCTCCTAGAGTTTTTGAGATATCGGGAAAATAAGGACCGAATCTTCATCAGCGAGCAATTTCCGATCGACTATTCAATCGTCTGGTGGAAAATTTTTCATTTTTGAAACCCTCGAGTCAGGGGGTTGAAAACTAATCTCGAAAAATTGACTTTTTAGAATTCTTGTATTCGATACTTTTTTAGAGCTTATTCCGATCGGAAATTGCTCGCTGATCACGAATCCGTAGGTAGTTTTTCGCTAGGACGAAAAATGATAGGTGAAAAAACGAAAAAACGTGATTTTTTACAGATTTTTCGAAGTTTCGCCCATTAATTTCAAACGATCGACAGAATAATCATCATTTTCGCAAACTGCGGGAAATTTCCCATCGAATAGCACTATTTTGGAATCATTTTTGACAAAAAAAAAATTTCCTCCCTCCGGGGCTCATTCTTCTCGTCTCCTCGGTAAGCCGGAACGCTGAGAAATTAAGAATTATTATTTTCTTACATTCCTTCTTAAAATCTTCACGTTCACTGATTTTCGCTTTCTCCTGTTATCTCGAACGAACCGCTACGCAATTTATATATAACGCCTGAATTCCGTGTGCGGCGTACGATGTTACACGTTCTAATGAGAACTGATGAATTAAATGAAAAAGAGGGAGAAGAAGGAGAAAAAAAGAACGGAAAAAGTCCAAATCAGACGACGAAGGGTGAGAAAGTGATGAGTAACAGAAACCACGACACGGAAAGACTTGCCCCCGCGGTAGTATAAATAAATATACCTACCTATGACTCTCGTATGCGTACAGCATCCAGCGATAATAGTAACTATATAGTCGCGAATGTGACACAACGCCGGCGATTGTGCAACCGTTACAAAATGCTCCAACACTCGTCTCGTTCTCTCTCTCTCTCTCTCTCTCTCTCTCTCTCTCTCTCTCTCTCATACACACACACGCACACGCGCGCGCACACACACACACATACTCTCTTTCTATTTCTCTTTCGAGGAGAAGGCGCGACAAGCCGCGAGACCGGGGTCAATGCGCTATCCAACTTCGAGGGCTCTATGTGTCCATCTCACTTCGACGCTCTTGCACTCTAATTCCCGTGGAACACGCTCAGGGCTCTGGTTCCGTTGTCGCCGCGTCCCAGACTTGGATGAGAGACTTCTCAGCTTATATCGCGAAGAGAACGAGAGCAGTTTCGACACACGCGGTAATCCGCGCGAGGCTGCTGCACTCTTCTCCTATGCATACGCGCGTTCTCGCGTATCACTCTCGTGGAGAATCGCGTAACACTCCCACGGGCTCGGTGCGCACGAACACGGCCATGGGTGTAATTTCATTAGCGTAGTTGAATTGCTGGAATCCTATTTGAAAACAAATAAATTATTATTATTAATATTGTTGTCGTTGTTGTTGTTGTTGTTAATGGTTTAAGTTTCAGAATGGCGCTTGCTTTACGGCGCGACGAACTTTTTTTAATGTATAGAACATTTTTTAATTCGCTAACTCAATAATTGTAAATTGTGGTAGATAAGCCCTTTTGGTCCAACGAAGAAAATGTTACGATTGCTGGAATCTTAAATATATCGAAATTCGAGAAGTCAAAGATTGCAATCTTTTACAGTTACCGTCGATTGAATTACGTAAATTTTCAGCAAGATCTCATCTCCGCAATAATCATCACATCACAACGACGATCCAGGTCTCTTCCCCTTGGCTCGACCTTTTAGAAAATTAGGCGGTCGTAACAAAATCGATACAGCCAGGAAAAAAGTTCCTTTGGACATTTCAATATGTCCAAGTTTTTGAAAAATACGTTTTCGAAATATTAAAAACTTTCACCACCCTGTCTGCTCCTAAATGTCGCTTCTACAATATCCTCGTTTCTAGTCTTGGCAGTTTATCCCCAAGCGATAAATACACATTTTCTTATTCTCAGATTTTTCGTATCTTGACAGAAGCTTGTATTTAAAAAAAAAAGCAACGTTTCCCACCGTCACTATTTTCTTAAGTGTCGCATCATCAGCCCAAAATATATCACACACATCATATTACGATCGAGCGTCAACCCCGAGCTCTTATCACTCGCTCTTATCGCACACAGATAACGCAACATTTTCTCACCCTATCGCCGTAATAATAACAATAATCCCATTATTACGTCGTCCTTGACCCAACATTTTTTCTCCCGAGTTCCACGAGCGACTACCCGACCGATATAAAAAAATCTGCACACAACGCATTTGGTTCTTTCGCTGTTAGAGTCGAGACCTCTCCCTCCCTCTCTCTCTCTCTTTCCATTCCGTGGCATTGAATCGAAGTCATTGTTTCGCTCAGGGGGTCAAGTGCAACATATAGTAAAAATGATAATAATAACGACGATGATAATCTTCCTGCGTAACGAATGACTAACCACCGACGAGAAGAAAAAAAAATGTTCACTCGCGATGAAATTTCAGTTATTTATTCGCCCCCCCCCCCCCCCCCCCCCCCCTCAACGCTAACGACACGTCGGTTTTAGCCGAGCGAGTTTCAGCTCCGAACACGTAATCGCGCATACGTGCCTCTTCATTCATTGAATTGCACTTTATTCAATGAAGAAGCTGCAACGATGCGGAGCGAGTAGTGCGCGCGCGCGCTGAAAGGGAAGCTGTCGAGACGCTCTGGAGAACACGCCGCGGCGATCGGTTCAATCTCCCTCGCGTTATCGCTACGTGCGCGACAACGCCATTTCGTCGCACTCGTGAATCGTCGCCTCGCTATCCAATCAACCCTGAAGTCGCGTATTAATGCTTGTCCCACCGATACCATTTATGTATAACGTTTTATCATCCATTACGCACAGGGCGAACGATACGTGTCACTAACGTATAGGTATAATTATCGATCATACGAGTAACGATGAATATGCTTAATGGGGGGCTTATTGAACGGAAGCATTTTTCTCGAGAATACGTAATTAGAGATGCTGGAGAGGGAGGGAGACTGGTGAAAAAATATACGATTGTAAAATAATTTTTCATTTTTTTTTTATTGAAGATAATAATTATTTTCTGTTTATTAAAATGGCTGATATATTGGACCTTGTGGTGGACTTTTGCATTTTTCTTCTTCTTTTTTTTTGTTTCTGTAATTAATTTATCCACATTTTTCGAGACAATTTTTATAATTTTTTCGTTCGTTATTTCATTACTCGTTATTGTAAAAACATTATTGTCACAGGCACGAATGAAAAAATATCGAGAATTTATATCAGTTTATGATTTTAATCGAGTACATTTGTGACCTAGTTCTACCGCGAATAAATACAAAATTATGTGTGAATTTTCGAACGATAAGAAAAAACAAAGAATAAAATAAGGAAATCTTAATCGAAAAAAATGATGCGATCGCGCGACGTTGCCAATGTTTTCGTAAATTAAACCAAATCAAATTAATTTAAACTCGAGTTAAAATCAAATAAAAAATTACGTTCCGCTCGAGCGTAATTTGTGCAAATTGCATAAATTTCTCTTTCGGTCGTTTTTACGTCTCAATTTTGCTTTCGACGAATCGTCCCGAGTACGCGGTATATACACAATGTACGCGAAAGTTCTTCGTTCCGCGAACTCGTGAGTAATCCTTGAACGCGTGGGGCGAGATTCGTAAGAGAGTGAGAAAGATAAGAAAAAAAGAGAGAGAGAGAGAGAGAGAAGCAAGTGCATTATGCTCTACGTAGCTCGCCGCATATAGCGTAAAAACGTGTCGCCCATCGGATCTGGTTCGCTGGCTCTCTCGCTCGGTCACGCTACCCGGGCTGACGATCTCTCGCTTCTTTTCTTCCTCTTCTTCTTCTTCTTGTTTTATCCCTCGCTCGGTCGCTAGCTCTACGCCCCTGACTCGCGCGGTCAGCGAACTCGAGTACGGTATCCGGGAAGCCGCAGGAACCAAAGATCCTCGCCTGTGCATTCTCACCGAGTTATACGCTGATCCAAGCATCCTGATGGAAAATGTACGTCGAGGCTATTTTTTTTTCACAACCAATTATACGAAATAGCCACGTTTTTTTTCAACTTCTTCGCAGGTATTCAAATTTCCTCAAGCTGTTCTAAAGAATTATTAAAAATAATGTTATGGCGAACTAATAATACTTAGTAATTATTTTCAATTAACAATTATTTTGTATCTGGTATTTCGGTTCTCTGTATTTTAAAGACTTTTTGGTTTGTAAATAAAATTTTTGTAGGATCGTGTTAATTATCAAAGTGACCAAAAAACGCAATAGTCACTTTTTGGTCAAACTAATATTTCCCTTTTTTTTCTTCACTGCAGATCTCGCTAATCCAAAGATTTCCACGTTTGATTAACACGATCAAAACTGGTCCCGTTCCCTCGTATTTGCTTTTTTAATTTCTCCTTTATTTATTTCCTCCTTTAAATGCCCAACACAATATCAAAGTTTTATTTGTATTTTTCTTTTCAATCTCACATTAATCAAATGTCGTTCGTTCCATTCTCGACGACGCAGCTGGTATTCTCGCACTAGCGAAGGATTCTTTAAAAACTCATTAATATTCACCGCTCGTTGAATAATTCTCCAATAGTCAAAAAATGAAGAAAGGTTGATGGGGAATAAAGCAGGCGGGACAGTGTGTGCAAGTGAGAAAAAGAGATACGGTCACTTTACCAGTCCTCGTATTCTGGACCAAGAGCCCATACCATGGCGAGAGCGCTTCTCCGATCCTCTCGACTCGTTTTTTCCAACGCGAGAGATGTTTCACTCGGATTAACGTGGGCTATATGCGCGCGCGCTACGTACACCACTTCCATCGTTTCGACAATTTCATTCGAGACACGACGTCGGCTATCCCGGTCAAGGACAATTGGCATACTTTTCACAATTGTCTCTTGTTTACGGCATATATGCGAATATGTCGTCACCCGTACGATGTTGTCCAGAACCACTTTCTGACTCATCGCCATATAATTTATACGCTTATGTACGCTTCGCTCAATTCCTTTTTTCGTTTTTCTTATTTTTTTATTCCAGTTAAAAATTTTTTTTTAAATTCTAAAGAAGATTACGTTTATCCAGCATTTAGTGTTTTTTTTGTCCTGCGACAGGGATACAGGTGTGCTCAGATCCCAAAATTGAGTTTGTAACACGTTTTGTATTTATTTTATTTTTATTTTTTTGTCTCGATAATCTCATAATCGTTTAATACGGTGTTACAAGTGCGACGAATTAATGTTGAAGTATATGATTATTCCTCGGTTTGTCAAGGTGACGAACCGGAGTGACAGTACTCCGGGCGTCGAGTTAAACGATTCTTCCGGCTGTCGCGTCCAGAGGTCCGCGACGACCATACGGCAATGACGACAACGATGGGCGATGATGATGACGGAGTCGAGCCGACGGCCGAGAGAAGTGTCGCTCCCGATCTCCGCTCATGGTTCAGGGGTCACGGATATAGCCGTGATTCGCTCGTCAATTTGGTTTCGTCCCACATTTGTATATCTTCATATATATATATATACGACCCATACATCCCATATATATGTATACATGGGGTGTATACACGTTGCACACATTGACTCAGCGTCCAAATAATATTTCATTATAACATGACGTGACCGCATGGCCTTCGCTCGCTAGAGAGGTCCTTCGGTTCACGCCTTCGCCAATTTCGTCGCGTATAAACGATAACGTGTATCACAGGCGCATAAGGCAATCACCAAAAACGAGAGACGAGTCCCGTTTTGCGATCGTCCCAAGGCAAGTCACTTCTCTAAAGATAATTTTTTCAAAAATCATTTCTTTCGACAGAAAAAACACATTTTTCATAAATTACGTCGATAATATTTATTTTTTGATTTAATTAATTGGTAAATTTTTTGGATAAATATGTTTGTTTTCTTGTTTGTTTTTGTTATTCGATTGGATCGAACGGTCGATTTTTCCTTGAGTATATTACGAAATGTATTCGTGAGAAGTGAGACGTAATTTTTTTCGAAAGAATTTCGAGGTTGTTGCCCGGGTTGGTTTAGGTCGAACGTTGGATAGGACACATGTGTCTTCTACCAAGTTCTTTGCCATGCTGTAGACACTTTGAACGAGACGTTCGTGCGGCAAGGTTGCTAAATTATTAAAAGGAACGCTTCGGATAAGAGAAAAGGTGCTTTAGTCCGGTGCCCAACGGTCGCGGAGGCGAAATCGTCCGTATACGCCTCGAGACTGGGTGAATGAGACACGAAAATAAAGAACCACATCTCTTATGGTTTGCGCTGGTCCACAGAGACGTATATACGTATATATACAGTTCACATATATTTTTTTTTGTTCAATTCCCTCGGGAGAATCCAAGGCTTCCCCTTGGATTTATTTTTAGTCCAATTTCATCCCTCCCTCTCCCAATGGATAATTTCCGGATCTCATTAAAGACCCCGCAGCATTTCGACGCCCTTGTAATTGAAAAATTATTTATCTCGCGAAGGTTGTCGATATTTTATCATTTTTTTAATTGATCGAACATTTTTATTTTTATTTTTTATCGATAATTCGTTGGGGGTCGAAAATATAAAACGTACCTCGGACGTAGGTACGTTTTAGTTCGAACGATGTCGCGGATCTCGATCGATAGATTTTTTCTATCGAGGCAATTTCCTCTGTTATTACGTATCTACGTAACAACACGTTGCGCGAGTATCGCTTACCTCATAATCGTGCGTGAGACTAGGGAGAGGCTAAAAATATACATTGGCTCAAGTACGCATTCTCTCGTCATCGGGGAATTCGTCGATCGCGCATCGATCGTACCATAAGACCCGGGAGCGATTTATTCGCGTTTATCGTGGCCAACGAACCAAAGAGATATATACGATAACATTTGGTGAAGCGTAAATATACATTTGGAACGAGGAAAGAACGTAATACGGATTAAAAAAATATTTGGACAAAGTTCGACGCTGAAATACAATCTTACAAGATCTTACCTTTTTTTTCAATTTCCTAGAATAATCGGACACAATAATAAAAAAATTGCCATCCTAAACCCTAAGATTTACCATTTTTCAACAATATTATTTGCAAAATAATAATAAAATTATTATTTGGAAAATAATCAAAATTGCGAATGATACAAAAATAATAATTTTAAAAAAACTTTTCATTTTGATTTGTAAACATAATTTATTATACTTAAAACAAATTCATTTGCGTTAGGTCGAAGCTCGATAAAGTTGTCTTCTTCGTCGAATAATTTTTATTCGAACATAATTAATTTTGATCGAATTGAAAAAAAAAATTAAAATTCAAGTTTTGACACACTTTTCCTCCTTGAGAAGGTCCTCTGCATTGAAATAAGGATCGTATACCTACATATATATTCGTCGATGTTACATTTAAAATATAGCCTTCCTTTCATCGAGAGACTCGAGCCCCAAGGTACTACGTTACACTCGATATTGTGTCTGGGGATTATAAAAAAAAGGTATTGCGTGACGTAAGCACTCGTCTACTCTATCTCCGTTACTCTCGCGCATATTTGTACGTAAAGACGTACGCAATATGCGCCGGTTGCGATAACCGCACGTTCTTATTTGACCACGAAACAAACAGTTTTACGATGATTCTTCGGTATGCGTGTCTCATCAATCGTGAAATTGGATTCTATCGTAAACAAACGTTTGACCGACGCTCGAGATTGATCGACGTTTACAGATTCCTTCGCAAGAAGGAATCTACTCATATTTCTTTATTTTTACCATTAAGTGCCTTATTCTTCATTTTAACAACAACAAAAAACATAGAAATTTTACGGTAAAAAAATTGATCTCGGAACTAGAAAAGAATTAAATCTCTAAAATTTTTAAGAACGTAAAGTTTCAAAAGAATTATCGTATTAATTTTCGAATTTTCACGCAATTTTGTTTCTAATCATTAATAAAAATACGTCGATTAATTTTTATGTTTGTTTATCATTTTTTTTGTATTATATTTTTTCATTTTTTACGAGAGTTTTATGGTTTCAAATTACAACCAGGAGATCGTACGTATAAGACATACTCGTATTCCTACGAAAAGGTTGTTCCACGAATTATCGCAACGATGCCACAGGCGAATTACCGATTACGCGAATTTGTACACTCATTTGAACGAATATAAACGAACCCTGTTCATAAGTAGACACGAGCGTCCCTCGTGTTGGAATTTCTTCTCGGATAGAATATTAACCGTCCTTCGGATTGTTCGTGTACAACTCGGGTCACGAGGATTTCGTTACAACTCGATAAGAGAGTGCTGATTCGAGTTCGGAGATTTAAAGTCATTACTGATGCAACAACGAGAATCGCTCTCGCGTCGAGCCCTTGTGAGGTCAATTTTTCGCCAACGATTTTATCTCGAATTAGCCTTTCGACGAAAAATTTTAACCATCACCTACTTTATATTTGTATAAAATAAAAAATATAAAATTGTACAGAAACATTTAAAAAGAAAATGATCAATATCGTGAAATGAAAATCGCCGAATATAAAAATTGTTCAGAATAATTTTCTGAATTAAAAAACATTTAATTATTAAAATTGATTTACAAAATATTCGATAAAAATTATGCAGATTGATTTTATTCGTGGTAATACATAAATATTTGCTTCATAAAATCGTTGAAAATTAATCGTTTTAAATAGATTGAAAAAATTTCGTTCGTTTTTGTCAAAAGACAAAAAGTAAAAATCCAATGTCTTTCAGCCTCGTTTTTAGACGACATTTTCGAGAACATTTATTCCGATTGAATTCGAGAAATATTTTCGTACACGTATTATGGATCGCAAACTTGGGTTTGGAAAATAAACGTCCCGACCCAATAAAACTCTCGCTTGATAAATTTTAAACAGAAATTATTTTGATTCGTCATTCCCACACGTAGTCCACTTTTATTGAATTTACAGGTAGAACGACAAGAGCAGAACTTCGAGAAAGGCAGTCGTGCGTTTGACATTGATGACGCGCTCGATCGAATATCGATATAGAGCAATTCGATAAATAATAAATTTTAAAAACAGAAAATCCTCGATTTCCCTCGACAGTCGATTCCCCAAGCAAAGGGAGACATTTTTCCAATAGTTTTCTGGAACACAACCGCACGTATATTTTTATATATGTATTAATTTTCGTATATTCTTCCATCGTCTCAAAAATCGATATAAAATAATGAATTACTCGTAATTCAATGGTAAAAATATAATCAAATTTATACGCGATTAATACATTGAAAAAATTCAATCACGCTTTTGATAAAAACTCAAAATTTTTTTTTGTTTTCGTTACGCTCCGTTTGTCTCGCAGCGATCGTTCGTGGCAAATAACAGACGCTCGTGCATCGATGCACAGGGTGCTGATAAATTCCACCCGGAACGACGTATGTAGTACGGGTATAGTACCTATGCTTATAACACGAGGTCCGAGGGACGAATCGAAATAGAAGCGTTCAATCTAATAATAGAGCTTCGAAGATGAGGACAGTGATGTTCGAGAGCGTGTGGGCGCTCTGACTGAGCGTACGGTAGACTTTTACAATTGTCCATTTTTGTCGATCGATTTTTCTCTCATTCTTTTGTATTGAACTTGTCGATTCGTACGTTTGTATATAAAAATGTATACCGAATCGAAAGTTCTACCATCGTTATTTTTTACGACACTTAGTATATTTTCTTTTACCATTAAAATGAAAAATACCCTGTAGATTTTTTTATCGCTTTCACGTGGCGTCATATATATAATTTTGCAATTTTGTATTCAACAGGGATGGGGAGGTTGATGTTAAAAGCTTTTTGTTTTATCGAGAGAAGCTATTAGTCGAGGTATGAGTAACGCGAAGTTTTTCGTACATCGTCTATATTTTCATCATCGTCGTCGTTTTACAGTTTGGACTGTAAAACCAATTAAACGTTGTGCAATAAGATAGAGAAAAATTTAAAAAATTTGAACAATTATTTCTAGAAAATAAAAAGGATTAATTTCTTACGATTATTTTATTTATTTGGAATAATGAAAAATGAGAATATTGAGCTATTTTTAATATTTATCGTCGATTTTTCAGTCGGAATATTCGAGTGAAGAATATTTACCGTATAATAATCGCCCGTTGAAACGCACTTTTTCTATACCGGAGAGCGAAAGAAGAACAGGGCACCGCCTCTGGCAATAAAGCCGAGGCTAATTTTGTCCGCTTGAGAAACTCTCGAATAAAATAAAAAAGTAAAGACAAAAATGAAAATAAAAGCAGCATTGAAAAATGAAATAAAAATAATTGAGAGCAAGAATCGAGTGCGCGGTGTACTCGAGATAGTAAAGAGGGCGAAGGAGAGTCGAGTGCGTTCGTTTTTCGAGTTATATCACGTTCGAGCATTAATTATTTAAACGACTTGACCTTCTCGAATTAACGAAGAATTACTATAATTTCAGTTTTTAGCCCTTTTTTCATAATTTATCATGATTTTGCAAGAAGTAACCCCGAATTCTTTCTCAGGGAGAAACTTCCTGTCGACCATGACCCTCTAGAGTTCAGTCAGGACAAAATTTTATTTTTATTCGCTTGCAAATTACACTTTTGCAAAAGTTTTAAGTTATCTTCGGAAAAAAATCCGAAAAGACTCAAGATCGTTAAATTGCATCGGAAATTTGTTTCGGAATACGAATATCATAATCACTTTTCTCTCGCATACGAATCGACAGATAAAAAATCGAAAAAACGTGAAATTACACAGTTTTTTCGAGTTTTCGTCTATTAATTTCGAACTATCGCAGTATTAATTATGATTGTCGTAATATACGAGAAATTTCTGGTCAAAATAAAAAAAAATTTCAACTCAATTTGGAGAAAAAGAAATCGATTTTTCATATTTTATCCGTCGATCGGAAATATCGGTTAATCGAGGATTTAATATCGATGATAAAAAATATTAACCCATAGAAAAAATTGCTAAATCGTATTTTGCGAAATTAAATCGTCGGCTTCGATTTTTATTTCACACAGTCGTATATAGGAGTGATAAGGTGAGGTCAGCGCGTGCTACGAGCGAAAACATAAACGATACAGAAGCGAGGCGGTGCATTACGGCGAGACCTCGGTGCTGCCACACCGAGGAACGAGCCAGCAGTCCGGAGACTGGTGCTATAGGGTATCGATTACGTTGCGACTCGCTGGAGCCACCGCGGGAATTCATTCGTCTGGCTTCGCTCCACTTCAAACACGTTGCAAACAAATAGTCATACCCGTTCCGGACAAACCCCGTTACCCCAGCTTCCAACCCTTCCGATGTAAAAAGAAAATCTTATCGTTATTCGGGATGAAACGAAACGATAAAGAGCAATCGATGATACAAATATTTCGAACAGCTTTTCATTTTTCAAAATAATAAAAGAGAAAAAAAACGAAAACGTGTGGAAGAATCAATTTTGAAATTAAACAAAAATAATATGATTTAAAAAAACAAATAGTCATACTCGTTCCGGACAAACCCCGTTAACCCAGTTTCCAACCCTTCCAACGTAAAAAGAAAATCTTATCGTTATTCGAGATGAAACGAAACGATAAAGAGCAATCGATGATAGAAATATTTCGAACAGCTCTTTATTTCTCAAAATAATAAATGAGAAAAAAAAACGAAAATGTCTGGAAGAATCAATTTTGAAATTAAACAAAAATAGAACGATTTAAAAGATAGACGAATTGATGAATTACTCGATAAGAAGAACGTGCCTTGAGTCATTCACGCGGGAAACCAACTTTTGGTATTTAGTTTTTTTTCGTCGCTGACGATGCTCGACGAGTTTATTTTATTACGGTCAATTTCCACGGGCACGTCCTCCGATTCACGCCTCGAAGTATCCAACCTTTTTTTCTCTCTTTTGATGAGTTTAAAACGCTCTTTCCGCCTTTATTAATAATAAAAATAAATAAAAAGATCGCGAGTAACATTGAAAATATTTATTTTAAAAATAATAATTTTATTGTTCTTTCCGTGTCTTTATTGTATCTCAGATTATCGCCAATTTTCGTTACGATGGGTTAAGAGACATCGTTTTTCTTTTTGAAAAATTCTCAATCTTATTTTCTCACTTTTCAATTACTTTTCTCCATCCAGTATTTCTCGAGTCTCGAAATTTCGACAATTTTTTTTCTCTCGATACGAAAAAGTGATAGACCGTAATATTGGTTATCGTTCATTGGGTTAAAAAAAATTCAATTTTTTGTGCCTATGCGCAATGCATGCGGCACAACGGCATTGAGGAACAGAGTTCTGTCACCCCTTGACATCGTGCCAGACCGCACGGCGCCCCTATTTCCTATATATATTAAAACCACGCGTCGCTCTTATGACCACAGAGAGAGTAGAACCACCACCAGCTCCCTTCGATCCACCTTCTATTCGTGCGAGCTCTATCTATCTCTTTTTCTCTCTCTTTCACTATACTTCTCGCTAGCTCGCTCTCGGTGAGAGGTAGACGGCTGACACGAATAGGGCGGCTAGGCGTCTATATGCCACGACGTGGAAAAAAAATTTTATGAAACGCTTCAAAAGCTATGCTTTCAGCATAAAAATAAACCTCGGCTTAATTACGCTACGATGTTTCATTGAGTAAGAAATAAAATAAAAAAAGATCATTATAATTCAAGCCCGCATTATAATTTTTATAAAAACATCCTTATAATTAGTCAGCTCATCAACAAGGTTGATGAGAGATGAATTAAAATTGCATTGCGTGGGATGCGTTGATTCAAACTAGCGAGAGATAAATCGTCTTTCAAGGATCTTCGAGGCCGTTTCAATAATAATCGTAATCATTGTTACATCAAGATCGCGCGTATTTCAAAGAAAACCTTACCGCGTGGGTCAAGTTGATTAAAACGTAAACGAGTCAAAAATAGTCGTCTCCTTTCTCCTTGGCATTATTCTCATAAATAATCAAATTATCATATTTTATTTTCCAAACAGGCAGAAAAAATAAAAAATAATTTTTTCGATAATTCGACAATTTCAGTGATAACAAATAAAATAATAATTTACAATGTTTTGTCGTAGAAGCATACCGGAAAAAAACACATCGCTTCGAGTTAATTTCCTGCTTTGATCAAAGTCAAATAATTTCCATCGTGTATTTGTATTAATTTTTTTTTCAATCGCATCATAATATTTTATATAAAAATATACAGTTATATTTATAAAGCGAGAAGCGAGAGTACGGATAAAGAAAAATTCTTCCGCGATGAGTTCGCTCTCTCATAACGTCGGAATGAGGAAACAAAACAAGAAAAGGATCGAGCTAACATGTGTTGGTCTCGTTATCAATGAGGTTGTTGCCGAAAAAAAAATATACGCTTCTCTTACTACGTTCGTTTAATTTCATACGCGACGAATTTCATACTACGAAACGTTGTTACGAAATGAACGTAACTATACGGAGATCGGTTTATTTTCATTCGTGTTACGGCCAACGATGATAAGCCACGATTTATCCACGCACAATATCTACGCACATATTTATATATAAATGTGTGTGTGTCTACAATCTGTCTGGCGCACAGTGATGAAATCATGAATGAATTATCGGCTTCCTTTACGTTATATCCTTTATCCACTATAGAGTACACGCGTCGACAAATATTTGCGCGTTTCTTATCTCTTGGTAGCTTATCGCGGTCGTCGGCTCGAATGCGTTTATTCTCGTATCAATCGCGAGAGTGAGATGCGATTAAAGTCTGCATTTTCAGTTTCACGATTATCGACGTAATCGAACTGATAGTCGAATTTAAATAAGACAAAAGAACGATCTGTACGTCAGTCGAATCGATTTTTAATCACAGCTTTTCCTAAAACTAAATATCTCTCGAATGGTATAAATTTTCGTGTATTATTTATTTTCGATTATTTCAGATCTAGTCTCATTTATTGAAATAAATTCCTGGTGATTTAAACTGGAAGGAAATGATTTCGAGTATTTTTTCTCGCAAATATCGTCGATTTTTATTCGATAGGAATTTTCTGTTTGCTCTTTTTTATTTTTAAGATCGGAGCTAAAAGTGCACAAACACTCATCGTACGCGAAAAACTCGTTCCCTTCGATCCTATCTATCCGTGAATTATCGCGTCGCGGTCTTTCTCCTTGAACCACTTAACCGTTACGGAATTATTACATACACCGGCCGATGTACAGAGACGACGACAAGACGAGTAAGCGTATACGTATGTATATCGGCGAGGCTCGTAGCAAACTCCTTTCCGTCGTTGATTGCTCGTGCGTTGTCACTCTCCCCGATCCGATCACCGGTCCACGACGATTCTTTGCAATAGCGAGCGATATACCAATCGCCTCCTATCTTATATCTTCCTTATCCAAGTCGCTCGAGTCGTTTAAAAATAGAAATTACGCTGCCTCGGTAACTACCGAGTAGATCAACGATATAATTGTTATTTACATGGTTACAAAAGCAAATTCCACGGTATTCGGTCAATTGAACCTTATTTCACGATTTATTCTTTTATTTTCATACTTAAAACTCTTTAATCGTGTCGCGACAATTTTTTTTACTTCGAGAAACTCTCAAATTGATGATTTTCTGATTTCAGAGCGATCCTAGCACCGCTTTTCTCAGAGCAGCCAGAGCAGGACAGTTGGAAAAGGTTTTGGAATATCTGGAATCGGGCGTGGATATAAATGCTTCGAACGCGGTGAGTTTTTTTTGTTGTTTCAACGATCTGTAGTACAGAAAAAACCCTGAAAATGTAAAAATGCAAATAACCACGGTGATATGATTTCCAATTTTTTCTTCTTCTCGTTTTATTTTAGAACGGCTTGAACGCTTTGCATCTTGCGGCTAAAGACGGTCATTTGGAGATCGTGAGAGAATTATTAACTCGCGGGGCTACCGTCGACGCTGCTACGAAAAAGGGAAATACCGCGTTGCACATCGCTTCTCTTGGTAAGGGATATTTAAAATTCTTTTTAATCTTTCCATCGACCAATCGAGACTTTGAATAATTATCTATACACGTTTAATTTACAGCTGGACAAGAGGAAGTCGTGCAGCTTTTGGTACAAAGAGGAGCGTCGGTAAACGCACAATCTCAAAATGGATTCACTCCTTTGTACATGGCAGCTCAGGAAAATCACGATTCTGTCGTTAAATTTTTACTGAGCAAAGGCGCCAATCAGACTCTCGCTACCGAGGTTAGCAGATCATTCGACGTTGATTATTCAACGATATGAAATTTAATTACTAGATATTTATTATATCGATCGTACACGCCTGTATGAATCGATTCGATCAATCGGCCCTCTAAACTGATTCCAGGATGGCTTCACTCCGCTGGCAGTTGCGATGCAGCAGGGACACGATAAAGTCGTTGCCGTACTTTTGGAGAACGACACGCGTGGCAAAGTACGACTTCCCGCGCTTCACATCGCAGCTAAGAAAGACGACTGCAAAGCCGCCGCGCTGCTTTTACAAGTAAGATCCGAAAATAGGTTCGTAGTTCGTTAATATTGAAACGACCGGTGAATTTTTTGTTTTTTTTGTACATAGAACGACCATAATCCCGACGTAACATCGAAAAGTGGCTTCACGCCACTACACATTGCGGCCCATTATGGCAACGATCGAATAGCTTCCTTGCTCTACGACAAAGGAGCCGACGTTAATTTTGCAGCGAAGGTAAGAAAATTCCAATATTCTGTTAACGACGTTTATTTAACGCTTCGCATTGCTCTTTGTTTTCATTTTTAGCATAACATCACACCGATGCACGTAGCTGCGAAATGGGGAAAGATCAAAATGGTGAATCTTCTGATGAGCAAGGGTGCGAATATAGCAGCGAAAACGAGAGACGGTCTGACGCCGCTTCATTGCGCAGCGAGAGCCGGACATCACGAAGTAGTCGATATACTCATCGAAAAAGGAGCTCCGATAGGGTCAAAGACCAAAGTAAGTCTCCTTCTTGTCGAAATGTCCAAAAAAACGAGAGACCTATGCTCGAAAACAAAAGAAAAACTTGATAACAAAAAAATTGCTTTTCTCGCAGAATGGTCTAGCTCCGTTGCACATGGCCTCACAGGGCGATCACGTGGATGCTGCGAGAATTTTGCTTTATCATCGCGCACCCGTCGACGAAGTGACGGTGGATTATTTGACCGCTCTCCATGTAGCGGCTCACTGTGGTCACGTACGCGTGGCAAAGCTTTTACTCGATAGATCGGCCGATCCTAATGCCAGAGCGCTCAATGGTTTTACGCCTCTTCACATAGCGTGTAAGAAGAATCGAATAAAGGTCGTCGAGCTGTTGCTCAAGCACAAAGCGAGTATCGAGGCAACGACAGAGGTGAGAATTCGACGAATCTATCGAACTTTCCCGAGAAATTTGCCACATTCTTCACACCTATTGTAATTTCCTCTTTTTCTTCATTACAGTCCGGACTTACACCTCTGCATGTCGCAAGTTTCATGGGCTGCATGAATATCGTAATTTATTTATTGCAAAACGAAGCTAGTCCGGATATACCGACGGTACGAGGCGAAACGCCGTTACATCTTGCCGCGAGAGCCAACCAGACGGATATCATCCGGATACTCTTGAGGAACGGTGCGCAGGTCGACGCGAGAGCGAGAGTACGTTCTATTTTTTTATTCTACTCGTTTCATAAACGATCGTCTCTCTCTCTCTCTCTGGTATCGTTTTACACATCAACGTGCTCAATTTTTTGCATTCTACACTGCTCCACTTTCTAAAATCTGTACTGTAACATCGAGTGTGCGTTGTTACTTGAATTTAGGAAGAGCAAACGCCACTTCACGTAGCCTCGCGTCTAGGCAACGTCGACATTGTCATGCTGTTACTTCAACACGGTGCGGATGTCGATGCTACAACGAAAGATTTGTACACACCACTTCACATCGCGGCTAAGGAGGGTCAAGAAGAGGTAGAGCATAATTGAGATAATTTCTTCGAATTTTTTCTTAATGTCATCCGTCGTTGTTCTTCTTAATCGCAGGTTGCATCGGTTTTGTTGGAAAACGGTGCTTCGCTTACCGCGACGACGAAAAAGGGCTTCACACCTTTACATCTTGCAGCAAAATATGGTAATATGAACGTCGCGAGACTCTTGCTGCAGAAAAACGCGCCGGTCGATGCTCAAGGAAAGGTACGCGTCAGGTTTTAGCAGAATTTTGTTTAAAAAAATTAAATCGACGGAACGACGATTATTGAGAATTTCTTAATGACTGCAGAACGGTGTGACGCCACTTCACGTAGCTTCGCACTACGATCATCAAAACGTCGCGTTGCTATTGCTCGACAAAGGTGCATCGCCTCACGCAATGGCGAAGAACGGACACACGCCTCTTCATATTGCCGCTCGAAAGAATCAGGTAAGTAAATTCATGGAAATTTGACATTAAACACCGTGATTGATGAACGATCACTGATAATTCTTATTTTCGTTCGTACGTTAGATGGACATAGCGACAACATTGTTGGAATACGGAGCAAAGGCAAACGCCGAGTCGAAAGCAGGTTTTACGCCTCTCCATCTCAGCTCTCAGGAGGGTCACACCGACATGTCGACGCTGCTGATCGAGCACAAAGCTGACACGAATCACAAGGCTAAGGTAAATCCCGTGGCATCTATCGGAACACGATTTAACCTAATGGATTGAACCTTTTATCGATCGTAAGAAAATTCTTTCTCATCGTAGAACGGACTCACGCCCCTTCATTTGTGCGCGCAAGAAGACAAGTTCAATGTTGCCGCGATTCTCGTGAAGAACGGTGCCCACGTCGATGCTAAAACGAAGGTACGTTACGAGTACGACGATCGTCCATCCGCGAATGTTCGAATCGTCAGTGACGCGTGTCGCTCGGACGATACAATTAACACGGTGTTTGTAAGAGACACGCTTTAATTGCCCTTCGTAGCGTTCGTTCTACTTCTGACAGTCTCTCGTGGTTTTCTCGAGGCAAAAGCCCGCACTTTGGCTCAGTCATTGGTTTCGCAGTAAACTGTGGACGCGTTGTTGACCGCGGTTGTCGCTGAGCGAGGAATTTATCTCGTTGTTTCTGATTTTTCTAACGACAGGCTGGCTATACGCCTTTACACGTGGCATCGCACTTTGGTCAAGCCGCGATGGTACGGTTTCTTCTCGGTGCTGGTGCCGCTGTTGACAACAGCACTGGTGCCGGCTACACGCCACTTCATCAAGCTGCTCAACAAGGCCACACTCTCGTCATTAATTTACTTCTCGAGAGCAAAGCAAAACCCAATGCAGTTACCAACGTGAGTTTATTATCATTTTTTTTGTTCTTACCGAAGGAATTTACATATGCAAAGTTGTTGGAAAACGTTGAAATTGAAACGACTGTTCTTTGAATAGAAATGTTTATTTGGTAATGAAAAAAAATACAAGATTCTTCGTTAATTCGGTACAGAATGGACAAACAGCCCTGGCTATCGCACAAAAATTGGGTTATATCAGTGTCGTCGAGACCCTGAAAGTCGTTACCGAAACAATCATCACAACGACGCATACAGTGACGATCGAGGAGAAATACAGAGTGCAAGCGCCCGAATCGATGCAGGAAACATTCATGAGCGACAGCGAGGACGAAGGTGGTGAGTGTTCGCATTTGGTATTTTACAGACAAAGATTTTTAACTAATATTCTCAAAGTCTCTCTAGATGTGACGATTCGTTTGTTTATTATAAAATTTAATCAATTTTTCCTCTTCCACGAGCGTACTCCAAAATTCTTGTTATCCAAAATTTTGCATATAATTCTGCCACGTTCGATCGATCAAATTCAACAATCTTTACAATTTGACAAAGAATTTTGGAACTACGAGTCTTTATAATTAGATCACGATAAAATTTCATTACAAGATTTTTGTTGCTAACGATTTTTCAACCCTAAAAATATTCAAATCTCTCTCCAAACCCTTGAAAACTGTCCTGAAATCCCGATGTACGCACGAAAAATCCTCTAAACTGCATGAAACAAAATTTGTCTCCATTCACTTGTAACTTATAACACGAAAGACTGTAATTTTCCCAATCGGACATTCCCCTTCGTCTTTTACCTTCCGACATTCTGTTACGATGAATAATAAAAGCGGAAGTGACACCGGATCGGCGATTTTTGTCGACGAGTCGTTAAAATCCATCCTAACGACGGACGTAAGTGCTGATACAAAACGAAAAAAAAACGCCAATCTTCACTCGGACTATCAGTTACTCTTCTTTTCTCGCTAGATTAGTCACTATCGATATTTGACGGTTTTTTTTTATTTTTTGCTTCTCTCGTTTCGGTTGTCACTTATAATTTTAAATAACTTCTCTTTATTTCGCCGAAGCATGCGTTTTATGTTCAAAGACAATTTTTATTCGTTCGCTCCTCGAGGATCTCCAACGTGTCGCGGTCGAACGGAGGTCCTGCGACTGAGAAGAAAGGATACGTTATTTTTTTTTTTGACTCTTTTTTTTTCCTAACGATAATTGAGGGGTTTTAGGGTATAAATTTTGTATCGTGAATTGTACCTTGTATACTCGATGGGCGTACTAATATGTAGGTGGTGATGAGATCGGCATGGCGACCATGAATGTTTATGGACAACCGCCACACGCGCAACACGTGTATCTCCCTTCCTACTACCAGGGCCAAATGACCTACACTCGTAAGTTCTGTCTAAGCTCTGTCACTTCGCTATCATTGTCACTATATCTCTGTCTCTTTCTCTCTTTCTCTCTCTCTCTCTCTCTGTCTCTCTCTTTCTCATTCTCTTGTCAATGTGTCCATCGTTGACCCCCCGTCCAACCCAAACGCCTGTGTATTATCCCAATGTTCATTGTATTTTTGGTCTGTCATGTTCGCTGTCACGTTAATCACACACATCAGGTATACACGGCATAGTTGTCGTTATCATAAAGTAATTCGATAGTGATCACCCATAGAAACTGTCGGTGACAAGCGTAGTGAGATATTCGTTATTCACTTTGAAAATGCTAATAATAATAAAATATCGATGAAAATTTTTTTTTTTTTTTCTAAATTATTCATGAATTTTTTCTTTTCGCATCGAATCGAGCCAATTTTTCTAGTGAACATCGAATATCCACGATCGAACATTAAAAAATGTCGAAGCCTCTAGTATGTTTGTCCACGTGGGTGGAAAAAAGGGAAAATCCCAAGAAAAAAAAGAAAAATTATGTAGGAACGTTGCGAATAAGTTCGCACAATAATTCGTGCAAAGGTCCGCGAACTTGCTCGTGAGTAGGATGGAAGGATTGAACGAGTTTTAATTCCCATAGTGGCTAGAATACTGCTAGGAAAAGCCGCGGCATAGTTTACTTATAGCTTAGCCGCGACCTTGGTCTCGCGTATCCGTGGAAAACCGCGAGTACATGCCATCTCGAAATCCATACGCGAATCTCTCTCATCGTCTCTCGGCCTGCCAAGATTCGGAGCGAGCGATCCGAGCGCGAAAAATCCCCACGTGGTTTTTCTTCCTCGATTTCTCATTTCGTCGAACAAAAAATCTCGTGCGAATCTCGCACGTGTGCTTTTTCTCAATTACTTTTTTATTTCATTGTTTTACCCTTTTTTTCTAAGTGCTTTTTTTTTATTTTCGTCTTCTTCGAGGCCAATTGAGAACACCGTGATAATTAATTCAATTTACATGGAAAGATATCTTAACAACGGGGAACATTGTTACACGTTACACAAGTCGACGGGGCATAACGAGTGCGATCGGACCTGGTGGGTGAGGAGGCACGCATCCATCCACGGAGTACCCGCCCGTTTTTCCCACCGCTCTTTTTTCTCTCGGTCTCTCTCCATTCGTCTGTGTATACCTGTTACGCAATGCCGCGGGTGGCGTGCAACATACACAGCCACTTTTCTTCTCGCGTTGCGCCTCCATGCGGCTTCTTATTTTCTCGCGGTGGCGAGTTCAGTTCGACACGAGAGCTCCGATTGGCGAAATGCCAAATTTTCGTTCAAACACCAACCGAAACTTAAAATACACTAATTTATGTAACGGCGTTTGTTAGCCGGTTATTTCAACGATCGGAAAAGAACAGGGAACGATACGGAATTATCCTGGAACGATTAACACCCGAAAGAGTGAAGTTTTGAGAAAAAAAAATGAAAATAAAACTAAACACACGATATTTTGTTTTTCAAATTTAGATATTTTTTTTTTAACTCGTTTTCTTTAATATTTCTTTATTAATTTTCTTCGTAATGGAAAATCTCGCGTGTTTATTTTCTCGATAGAAATCAAAGCGCGAAACTGCAAAGTGTATTTCGTTATTTCTGTTTTGTTTGCTTCTTGTAAATTTATGGCGAGGCGCGCGCGCGCGCGCCTCATGCAAATTACAAAAGAGCGCGTAGAATGAAATCCGCGCGGCTTTAGCCAAGCCCCGCGATCACTGACAGTGGCTTTTCTCGTTAAGAAAAAAAAATATACACATTTGCGCCGCGTGTGTGTATGTGTGTGTGTTTGTGTGCGTTTGCGTCAACGTGCACGAATCTCGCGAAGCAAAGCTGCGAAATACGGTGGGGAGTCGGAGATTCTATTATAAAATTGGTGCTTCATTGGAGTGAGGTCACACATTTTCTAGACTCGCGGCGCACGATCGCGTATCAATCTTCGGAAAACCGTCGATGTTCCTGCACCCGTACCGAGGGTAAAAAAAACGTCGCGCACCGCAGCTCGAATCAAAAATATTCGTAATTTTTGTATTATTTATTTTATTTATTTTTTTGCATAATCCTCGTCCGATCGATCTTTAGTAATTTTTGTCATATCGAGTTTCTTCGTCAATTGGATTATTGTTTTTTCGACTGTTTAATTTCAGTGTTGAACTTTTTTTCCCTTTCTTTTTCTTTTTATTTATCATACAAAATCGTCCGAGAGGTCTCGCGAAAATTCGTGTTCGACGAGTGACTTTGTTTATAACGAAAGGAATAAAAAATTGTAGTTAATTCCGAGTCGTAACGAAAGTGCAAGTAGCGTAGATCCGAGACAGATGTGGACTCTGACGTACGCGGGAACTGTCGTATCGTCGACGATTACTCTCGTTTAGTGCCATTCTACGTTCTATACATACGCAACGAAGCAATTATACACGGATAAACAAGCTACAACAATGGCCAAGGACAAAACGAAAGAGAAGAAGAAGGCCAAGAGGATGGCGTGCTGCGGATGCGCTCGTAACAGGAACAGCGACTTATTCTGTAAATAATCACGTATATCTCGCTTAAACTAACGAATTCCCAACTCGCAAAAAATAAACGAAATAATCGATACAACGATTATAATTACTTTTTATTTCGATCGAAACGTTTCCAAGGAACGAAGCATTCGCACTGATTCGAGAAAATAGCAAACGAAAGAAAAAAAAACGTTTTTTTTTCTTATTAAATATTTTTTTTTAAGCGAATTGAGGGAAACGAAAATCCCAGGAGAGTCCTCCGAGTCGTCGCGTAATTCGAGACGCGCTATGAATAATCGGACAACGGGCGCGGATGAGAAAATAAAAGAAATCCTTAATAACGTAATTCGATATTGTAAACACAATGAACTTCCTGCGTGGATTTTGCAACGCATCTTGTAATTTGATTACATCATGCTTATCCGTGGATATGTGGAGCGTCATCGTTAAAACGCATGAAGGAAGTGATTGGTATTCATATCGTATAACTGGGTCAGGTAGCCAAGCTTGCAACCGCAATACATGTGAATGGTCCATTTAATACGTCATGATGCTGTGTTAGTGCGTCCGAACGGGGAAGCAGGGAGAGAGAGAAAGAGAGAAAGAGAGAGGGAGAGACCTCGACACATGTACGTGGCAGGAAAATTGCCGCGTTTAACCCGCTGGAGCTCTCAATCGACGAAGCCTCACTCCGTCGAGACAATTATACCCGTTTAAGATAAATTTCGTTCGCCCTCCGGTACAAATAATTTCTTTTTTCTTTTTTTAATCACGTTTTATCATTTTTTATCAAATTATTTTCTCTCGCATAACTCCCACATTTTCGTCTCTAGCCCAGCCGAGTTGCATACTCGAGTCAAATAATTTCGTTCTTCCACCGGTATAAATAATTTTCTTATTTATCATGAGTTTTTTTCTTCTTTTTTTTTCTTCAGACCAATCAACATTATTTTTCGCGCACCACTTTGATATTTTCCTCTCGGTTATTCGCGCAACCGGGTTCTCATACTCAAATAGAATAAGATAAACCCGGCGTGTCGGTCTTTGAGAATTACAATCTAACAAAAAAAAAGAACGATATGGCGAATTCGAGACGGCCTTCCTCTGTTTATAGGTCATGCGGGACCAGGCCACACATAAATTTTACAACCAGTCATCAACTATTCTCGTCTATGACGCCCCGGTACCCTGTACGTGGCACCCCGCCTCGAAATCTCTCGAGGATAACTCGATTTAGCTAGATTTTATTTCATTAACACACTTTTTTTCTTTTTTCTTTTTTCATTTTCTTCTCATTGGCGTTTTTACCGCATCGAGCCAACGATATAGACATGGTGAATCGTAATAAGTAGAGATGCGCGCGTATCAGAGGCCAAATGTCGATGAGCAATCTTCGTACGCCCGGCACTCGTAGATCGTAGATATCGTAGAAAAAAAAGGCTTGAAATAAAAGCACGTAATGAGAATCTCCGTCGGCATCGAGTGCTCCACTTGAGAACTATTAGCTCTCGACGATTCGTTAACATTTATTCCATTATGTACGAATAAGTCCGAAAGGTCTATACGTTCCCGTTTAACGAACCGCTTACGTACGGTGCTCTCTACGTTCGACGCATATATATATTTATCATTTTTGTTTTCTTTTCGCCTAGGGAATACCAGAATACCTGATGCGTGCTCGTTGATCATAGTGCAAAACGTGACGAACTCGAACACGAATTATGAATTTATGCACACACGAGCTACGGCTCTCCGCGAGTCTCGCGTATAGTTGAAGCTCGGTTAAACGATCGAGACGTTTGTATAAAATTGTCTTGGTTCAATAGAATTCCTAAATAGTAAATAATTCGTAGAAATTTTCAATTGATTTTTTAATTAATTTTGTTTACGTTAAAATTCAAACTATTCGTATGAATTTAATTCTGACAATTTGAAATAAAGAAATCTGGTTATTCTATTGTAGAAAAGAAAACGAGTAGATTTGTGTGAGAAAATTAAATTCTGTATTATTTAACGCGCGAACATTTTACTTAATATATTTTCGATTAATTAATTTTTTTTAGTTAATCGCGTTTATACTGTAGATGCACACATGTCGCATAGGGACGCGGGCACGCGCGACTCTTTCGCGCCAAACCGCAGGCCGTCACGTCGTCCGATACCGGGACAAGACGCGCGACACTAGAATAAGACGTTGCGAGCATTGAATTATTGAAACTCGTCTCGTCATTAAAATTCAACTTCTATATAAATTCTCGTCAATATGCATAACGTATTCACATATATACACATATAAATTTATATATACAACGATTGTCGACACAGGGGGCAGAGGTGCATCAGCGTCAGGACAGCGAACAAAAAAAAATGCATCGTGTACGGACAACGAGTCGAGGCCACTTTCTCTGTAAATCCAAAATATAAATGGAACATAATATTAATTATGAATTTGACTCGTAGCTAATCGTTGATAGAACGATAACTCGACGTTCATTGAATTGAAAAATTGATAGACAAGGAAAAAATACTCGAGACAAGTAATTTTCGAAAAAATAAATGAAAAGTCACTTTTCAATTATTTTTTGGAACAAGGAAAGAAATATTTATATTGAAAATAGCTTACCTTGTCTCATTCCATATACGTATGTTTTTATATGAGGATGTGTGTGTGTGTGTGTGTATAGAGGGAGCCATGCGTGGGTTTTGAATTCGTGGGTCAATTGGTCATTACCGGCTTGCACATTCTTCAAATTATTTCGTCGTATGGACGATACGACAAGAGAATCCATTCAGTCTCGTGTTAGCGTTCGTCCCGATCTTTTGAAATTAAACGGGGAAAATTGTGTTTACATTATTCGAATCACGATAAGTCGAGCTACCGTGCCGAGGCGATCGCAACTTTCGCGTTACGATTTTTCATACAATTTTATTATTAGTACGGAAGGTAGAGGGGTGACGGACATACGTTTCGTAAAAAATTTGTATTTAAAGAATCGTTTGGGAAAATATGAAATGGTGTTTGTTTTTACGAAATTATAACCAACACGAAGGAAATAGTTAACGATAAATCGCTGCCAAATGCTCGAAGAGCATGGATCGAGTCGAAGTCTCGTAGATGAAATTGTGCGTGCCGATTGAAGAATCGAGGGGAAAGTCTCGGTAACGCGGAGATCTTCGAACGCAAATGAACGATCTTGCTTTAGGTTTGCTCCAGTTTCTAAAGATTTACAATCTTTGTTCTCAGCCAAAAGTTCTATTCTTTTCGTTCGACGAGAAAATATCGTTCGAAGAAATAAATAAAATAATAAAACGAATCAAAATTAGAATAGAATAAAATTTTATAATTAGCTAAAATAGAATTTTTGGGTGAGATTAGAATTAGAAAGCAACGAAAATAGTTTGTCCTAATAGACATTAGGCCGTCCACGTAGTCGCGAATCTCGCATTTTCTTATTATACCAACTTCTGAAACACAACAAAAAAATATCAAATCTCGACTCATGCGTTCTCAGAGATCACCAATTTACGACAATCATTAGCGCTTCTTTTTTCAGCTTTGTCTTATTTTAGTCCACGATTAGATTACTAGTGTATGTTTTATTTTGCAGTATTCGCACCGATCTCTATATCGTCACTGATGAATCAATCAGCTCATGTCCTCTACATCTGTTACACTCTCGTGCTCACTGTACAAAAGAAACAAAAAAAACATCCCTCGATACTTACAAAGTTTCGGGGATGTCGAAGATTTCCATTCGTTTCTCCCGTCTGATTAATAAATTGACCTTCTCGTAGGCGAAGATCCGATGCTAAGCGACCAACAGCAGTATCGTTACATGACTGTTGATGACATGAAGTCCATGGGCGATGATTCGATGAGAGTCAATGTCACGGACGACGAGAGGGACAATCGACATTCTGGTAAGTGTCTTGTTATTTTTTTTCTTTTTTTTTTCATTTCCTCTCTTTGTCTCTGTCTGTCGTTTATTGCAACGAGTGTTTATAACACATCCAAGAATTGACGATGACGCTATCATTGTTACACGATTACAGCGACCACCGTTACAGAAATGATCACTAAGGAAAATTACCACCGAACTAACGCCGCCAATTTAAAGCCAGATAACGTCGACATCAACAGGCATCCCGTTCACGTTGGGTATGTATTACGAGTACATTTTACTCTTACTACGCACAATCTCATTTTGAATCACTACTCTCCGCCGGTAGTATGCGATTCAGTCGTACAATGGGCAACGTGCCATATTCAATGAGACGAGACAAAAAGAAAATAAACGAAAGAGAGATAAAATTGTCTCGCTTTGCCAATCGACAGTTCGAGTCTCGCGAGCTGATAGAACGCAATGAAAAAAGCACGGGAAATGAGCGAATACGCTGGCCGCGAACGCTCCGATTATTTATCGACTACTTTGATGTAAATACCTGGGATAGCTAACTCTGAAACAATAATGTTGTGTATTATAGAGTGATATGGTGTGCGCGTGTGTGCTCTCGTATGCATCTGCGTGGGTGTCTCGATGGTAGATTTTTCGTACTAATTCCTAACTCACTACTCTTCTCGAAATATCACATCGAATGATTCGAGAGAGTTTCAGGTGTTTCCGAGGTTAACTGGTGTAATCGAGGACGAGCTGTGAAGAAGTTTGGCTTAACGTGGATGAAAATTTATCACGCGTCTTTATTAAAGAAATACAACCGAGTTTCTGAGAATAATCCACGGAGAAATTATTTTCGAGCGGTTTTCCAAAAATAGAATTTGTGGGGGGTTTCGTTCTTGTTGAGAAACAGCTCGTTAAAATTCTTTAAAAAAATTTCCTGTAGCCACCGCTGGAGGCTTATTGCAACATACATCTTTAAAAAAATAACCGTTATCTGTTAATGAAGTCAAATATTTTGAAATGACAAAATTACTACATTTTCTTTGAAATTCGAGACAGTCAAATTTTAATTGACCTCACGAATTTCACGTTTTGTTTCATACTGTGCGAAAATAATCCTCGTGGCTTGCACACTCGGTTATTTTTTCGCACGTTGATAATTATTCAACGTTTCGTCGACGTTATTCCAGATCGACCTCGAATCTCGCTCGACTCGCCCGAATGTTTATCCGAATCCTATTTCCAATCGATTTTACACTAACCAAACTAAAAACTAAACGTCCATTATATAATTTCATCCCTAACAAAATATCCCAAAGATCATTTATACTCCTCACTAACCCTAGTTTCTTTTCGTTATAAAATTGCGTGGTGTGAATTATTGCGAGATGATGAAAAAAATCGGTTTTACCATAAAAATCATGAAAACGTCGTCGAACGAATGTTGCATAGAATCCGGCATGAAACGACAAAAAAAAAAGATCTTTTATTCTTTATTCTGTTTTTGTTCTAACTCCAAAATTCGTACGCACTATTTACGTTTTAAACAGAGTGAAAGTTGAACGACTCGTACGAAGATACGTTCGAGACGAACGTAGTTCGAGAAAGCAGTGGAGAGATGATGATTTGACAATTAACGGTGCTCATAAAAACGTTCCAACCCCCGTCGAATTTCATTCACGTTTGATCGACGAAAACCATAAGTGCGAAGCACGACTATCGGTACAATAACCGGGCACGTGATGAATATTAAAAAGGCGTTACAAACGTTCCTTCGCGAATACGAATCAACGATATCGAGGATTGCATTGAGCGTAACTCAATGTATTCGTTGACCATTCATTCAGTCGTTTCATTCAACGTCCACAACGTACTCGCTTTACAATACGCAGGGAGATAATTTAGTGAAAGTTGTGTCACGAGCAGATGTTTTTTTTTTTTTTTAAATCTTATGAACGGCGTCACTCGCGTTACAGTGATCGTCGCAGTGGTCAACAATCAACAAGACACAATAAATCTTTGGGCCTCGTTACTTTGTAAATAAAGAGAAAAAGAAATGTATCTGTGCAAAACGCATAGAACATTGCGAGAACGTGTCACACTTATTCGTCAACACGCCACACTAGTTCTTTTATTACTCGTGAAATAAATTTCTGATTTTTCTCTTCATTTTAATTCATTTCCTTGTTTTTTTTGTCTTTTTTTCTCAAACTCACGGCATCATAGGCAAATGCACCGTCATCAGTTGTCGCACAGAGAAAAAAAAGAAATCGGAGATTCATTCATTAGCCGTAATATCACTTCACTCGCCTTCACTGCTGTACGAATCAGTAGCGCCTTGGTAGTTTTTCTATATAGAAAATATATTAATAAACCACGAGAGCGAGAGGCCTGGTACTTTGCACGTATATAATATTTAAATATATACAATTAAAACAACAAGAAAATTAAAAAAAAAGAAAGCAACTTATACATATGTACCAAAAGCATGAAGCACGGTTTAGAACTGTTTTTTTCTTTCTGATATAATTAAAACGCAGTTCTGTTCCGAAATTAGACCGTCACTAGAGTCCTTAAATACGTCGCTGGCTGCCCTTGGTATCGTACCAAAAGGACAAGGAATGTGGAGGGACAGGTACACTATTATATTATCCCATTTTTTACCTCTATCTGTAATCTAATCTTAACTTTCGGCCCGTTGCGACCAAAATTGTGCTGTGATTTGTTTTTTTTCTTCCTCGTACGTTTTTTTTTCATTCCTGTCTTTATCACAAAAATCTTAAATACACACAAAATTTCTACCGATTGGCGCTTGATCGTTTTGGCAAAAAAAAATCGGATCGACGAGCGGGACTCGCGTGTACAAAGAGGAAGCTTTATCGATGAAGAAGAAAAAGATCGTTTCTTTTTCTTGTTATTTTTTTCTCATGTATACGATTCAACGAGATTGGTATCATCGTCGTACCTGTGATACAACTTCGATTTTTCCGAAAGGTTGTACATCCTTATTTTCTTTGCGAAGCATCTGTACTATATAAAGCAAATAGTACTAGTTGGCTGCCAATGTGACTTATGTTTCAACAATTAATTCAGGTTGTGATTCATTCTCTTGCACTGTGTTTAGGCTTTTATACCTCTTGTTATAAATCCTCTATATATAAATATATATTTATATATAAATATCACCACGAATCTCTCGTACAGTGTGAGTGGAGTGCTGCACCACGAGAAAAAAGATCTCTACTATAATACATGATTATTATTGTTTTCTCTTCTTCGTGTACAGAAACCAAAAAGAAACAAAATCTGTAGGACCCATTTTGCGTAAGAATAAATTGCGATGATTTTCGAAAGTACGCGATATCGACGTGATGAAATTATCGCGGCTTATCTGCGTTAACGTACGTCGATATCGTTAAAGTATTGAAAATTATAATGAAAGATCGTATTACGAGCAATTTCGAAAATCTATTGGACGTACGAGCGTCGTCGCGATTTCATCAATATTGATACATTACAATTCTCGACCATTCGACACAATTTCACTATTACGAAAACGCAATATATAAATACTAACGCGTACTTTATTTTGTTTCCGATTTTTTCTGTTATTTTATTTGCGCTACTCGCAGAATTCCATCGTGGAGAAAGTAAGTGAACTTCTTCTCGTCAATTTTACATTCTGCCTTTACTTTATCGTTATCTTCTTCGTTGAATAATTTCTTATTTTTGTTTCATGCATATAATTTTCTTTTTGTTTTTGTTTCTTTTTTCTTCTTGGTTCTCGACATTATTGCTCTGCGTCGAATTAATTTCGAAGCGTCACGTTTCTTCTTTGCTCTCCAGCACCCTGTTATAAATATTATACATATATTTCATTATATCGTAGTGGCTGATATTACGATGCTCTTGTTAGTTATTTCGTAGCACACGATTCGAAAAAAAAAATAATAATAATAAAAAATAAATAACAGTGAATACATATCTTGAACAGTCGGCAGAATGATACGGCACAATTTACGGTTGAAACGATCACTTACCAAATTGAAAGTCACAATGACTATGAACAAAAAACAAACAATCTGTACATATATCTACATTTATTTATATATATTTATGTATTCACGATACGTTCGTAGACAAGTGGCCATACTAAATAGCTTTTAGTTAGAAGCTATATCGATATTTAGGTAGCTTATTATTTGTTTATCTTGAGTGAATTATCAAGGTCCCGTTATCGATCGCGTCGATCGTTTCGGGCAATGATAAATCAGCCAAGCCTTATGACGCTTCAACTTTGATTTAACTTCAATGTTGCGGCACATATCATCGTATTCTCATTAAATTCATTTATATATCATACGTCATCGAAAAATTGCTCCTTCATACAACGTGTCTCTTTTGTTCTCACGAATTATGTCGACAGTGTTATTAACTTTATTATACATCTATTTGAACTGTATCATCAGAAACGACACACTTAACTTTGCAGCACCGCAGTCTGGACTATATCGAACAATGCACAATACGACACGATGAATCGATCGATTCTCTGTAGAGCATCTACGACATGTTGTTTATTGATTTTTTAAAAAAATTTAAAGAAAACCAAAATCATACTTTCCTCGGATCAAATCTCACATTGACTAGACGGGTGCTATTTAATTTTTTTTTGATACACGGAGATTGTCTTAACACAATGCACCCTAAGCATACGCAGTATAACGTGGTTGTACAATTGCTGGTCGCAATTAAATCCATAAAAGCGTGCAGAAGTATGAAAATTGATTTTTGTATATTTATTTTCGATTTATTTGTCTCCAAGCTACATATGTATCATACAAATTCGCCTTTCAAACAGATATGCGCATATTTTTTTTTGTAAACGATTAATATATCTCTATGCAATTCGCTATACTTTTCGATCGGACCAGCCTTCGAACGATTGTGATTCTTACATCACTTACTTGATACTGTTTTTTTTTCTTACTTTTTTTTTGCGCCAAAGCTCTCCTCGAGCGTTAGAAGGCAAGCGGATGCGAATGGTTTGAGATCGTACGAAACGTTCTAACTCTGATTCTCGTACAGCTTTTTGGTTTCGTTCCTGGTCGATGCGCGAGGAGGAGCCATGCGTGGTTGTCGACACAGTGGTGTTCGAGTAATCGTACCACCGAGAAAAGCAGCGATGCCGATGCGAGTCACTTGCAGATATCTCAAGAGGGATAAGCTCACGAATCCGCCACCTCTGATGGAGGGCGAGGCATTAGCCAGTAGGATCCTTGAACTTGGACCAGTTGCTGCTAAATTCCTGGGGTAAGGCCAGAAATAGACGATCTTGCCTTCGAAAAAGACAATTATGAATGCGATCAATAAAAATTGATCTTTAATCAAATTTAGAGAGCTTTTTTGTAAGCATTTACTTACTCGACTCTGTACATATTTCAGACCAGTAATTATAGAGGTACCGCACTTTGCCTCGCTCCGTGGAAAAGAGAGAGAAATTGTGATTCTACGATCGGACAACGGAGAGACTTGGCGCGAGCACACATTGGAGGCCAGCGAGGAGGCTGTCCAAGATGTGCTAAACGAGAGCTTTGAAGGAGAAGGTATTCTCGCTTGATCGACGAACACTTTTTTACCATTAAATCGATCACCCAAAAGCAGAAACTTAACACGAACTTTTTTTTTACAAAATATTTTCAGAACTAAGCCAGCTCGAGGATCTCCAAACATCCCGTATCGTCAGAATTCTCACGGTCGATTTTCCTCACTATTTCGCTGTAGTTTCGCGCATCAGACAAGAAGTTCATGCCGTAGGACCGGAAGGTGGAACAGTTTCGTCATCGGCCGTGCCTCAGGTGCAAGCCGTCTTTCCACCAGCGGCACTTACCAAAAAAATCCGTGTCGGCCTGCAGGTAAATAGAAATATCGAGATTCGTGTCGATCAACGTATTCTCGTCGATCATTCGTTATCACGCTCGTATCAATTTCGTTTCAGGCTCATCCGATACCCGCCGAACTCGTGGCGAAACTACTCGGGAATCGTGTCGCGGTATCACCAATCGTAACGGTCGAACCGAGGCGAAGAAAGTTTCACAAACCGATCACACTTACGATACCCGTACCACAGGCTGCCAACAAAGGGATGATCAATCAATACTCCGGAGATGCACCGACCCTCAGGCTTCTGTGCAGTATAACTGGTAATATATGCTTGCACGTAACACTGTAGAGCGGCGACCAGCTTACTGAAAGATCTCTTTCCGTAAACTACAATATTTCATAAGCTCGAACGAATATTTTATAAGTTTTTATTTGGAATTTAAACAAGCAAAAGAAAGACAGAAAGAAAGAAAGAAAGAAAGAAAGAAAAATGCTACCAAATGCCATCGAACGTGTACGTTGGCCTTTCGACACTATGATAATAAGATAATATCGGTCAGAGATACGCAAGGCAGATGGTAGCTGCATGTGTTCCATAGAAAAACATATGTTATTCAAGTACCATCGTTGTATACATATCTTGTTGTGATTCATTGTTAATGCTTGCGTATTGTTAGGATTGAGTCATTTAGGTATGGATCATTAATTAACGTAGATAATCAAACTTTTTTAAATATTCTAGCTCATTGTAATTCCTTTAAATGAATAGTTTTTGTTTCAGCACATTCGTTTGACTGGTAATTGCTTAGAGGGTCGATTTTGTATTACGTACTCGACTTTTCGTTCCGATATATATACATATAATGAGATTGGCTCTGATTATCACGAGACAATGTTGATTTTATCGATTTTTATTGATTGGTCATGTTTACGATATTCCTTTCTTACGTCGTTATCGTCGAAACGAAAAATAGTTCAGGGGTAATATTTGAAATACGAAGGAAGGGGAAATATATGATTGAATATGCGGAAAAGAGGTCGAATAAGACGAATACAAGCAAGCCCGCTCTGATACGAACGAATTATTGCTTCCCAGAATCAAACACTGATTTTATATAAATTATCATTTGAAAACGCTTAAAACGCCCTCTTACACACGTTGCTTCATCGAACGAAATATATGATTTATTATTTCGCTCTCATTATTTCGCAAGCATTATCATACGGATAACACTTTATTCTTCGTTTGACAAGGATATCAAAAAGCACGTGACAAAGAAGAACGAAACGCACGAATCGAACATCTCGTTTTAAGTACAATTGCCGAAATCTCAAAGCTTTCGTCTCGATAATTATCGTCTCTTTCTCGTCTCTTTCTTCTCGAAGGCAGTGTCACTGTCCTCGAAGGATAACGTGGCGATATAAAAGCGACGTTTCGAAAAATAATTTTGCAACCGTACTTCAGTCGAGCTAAGGGAGATCCAATTTTCACACGAATCACACCTCTCTTTCTCTATCTCTCGCCATTGGCGGCATTTGATTGCACGGACATATTTTAATAATGTTATTGGACTTGGCATGTATGTCGTTCAGGGGGTCAGTCTCGGGCGGTCTGGGAGGACGTGACCGGGTCGACGCCACTTACGTTCGTCAAGGATTGCGTTTCCTTCACCACCACCGTGTCTGCACGATTTTGGCTGATGGACTGCCGAAATATTACCGAAGCAACGAGAATGGCGACGGAACTCTATACTCACGCGACTCACGTACCGTTTATGGCTAAGTAAGTCATGCACGAAAAAACAAAAAAACAAAATCGAAATTCGATTTACAAAAAAGTACATACGTTCCTTCCTAAAATTATCATCGTCGATCCAACTTGATTAGAACTTTCAGCAGAACCTCGCCCTTTTTATTTGCAGATTCGTCGTATTCGCAAAACGAGTCGACCCCCTCGAAGCTCGGCTCCGCGTCTTTTGTATGACAGACGACAAGGAGGACAAAACGTTGGAAAATCAAGAACACTTTACGGAGGTTGCCAAGAGTAGAGACGTCGAGGTGACTACGATATCAAACATTTAGCTTAAATATATTAAAATCGCATGCGCCGCAGGCGTAATATTAATAATGGTTTTTTTTTTTTTAAAGGTGCTGGAGGGTAAAACTCAATACATGGAATTCGCGGGTAATTTGGTACCCGTAATGAAGAGCGGCGAACAACTACAATTGCCGTTCCGAGCTTTTAAGGAAAATCGTGTTCCCTTCACGGCAAGAGTAAAGGATCCAGATGCGGCTGACATGGTCGGTCGTATCATGTTCATGAGCGAGCCTAAAGTTCCAAAAGGCGAGCCACCACAGACCCCCATATGCACGCTAAATATATTACTACCGGAAAAAATTTCACCCGAAGCCGCACACTCGGAGTTGGATCTTTTGGAGTTGTCGAAAAATTATAGCTTCTTGAGAGACGGCGGAATAAGTACGTGAACATTTTTTCTATCTCTCTCGCACTCTTTTTCTCAATCAATATATCTTGTAAGGATTTGATTCTAACGCCAAGTACTTTGTCGACAGGTCGACCCGACACGATACACAGAGCCACCATCCGTTTGACCGATATTGCCAATTTGTTGGATCGCGATTGGGAAAAATTAGCGGAAGAATTGAATATATCACCGAACGAAGTGGAGACGATAAAGAGCGAACATCCGGGCAAGCCTGCGCTCCAAGCAGCGGCGATGTTTAAACTCTGGCAGGGAAATGGCAACAAAGCAACGGGTAAGTGGCTTTTTTATTTATTTTTTTGCACTAACACGCGTCTCAATTGTCGAAATACGGAAAAACGATATATCTTTTCTCTCCAAGGTCTCGTTGAATTTTACGAAAATCTTACAGAAAATATTCTATCGAACCCGTTAACCTTGACCTTTTTCGTGGGGAGGGAAACTTGATTGACAACGTTTCAAAAATAACAAAAACATAAAATTTTATAGCACTTTATCAATGGTCTCGTCATCGTTAAAGCATTACCAGGCGTGTGTATTGGTGTTTGTAACAGCAGTAAACTCAAGTTCAATCATACACACCCGGAGTTTGATAAAAAAAAAAGTATATATATTGGAATCTCTTTTGCGCTTGTTATTGAATCGGCTGTATCGGGGAGTGACGCAAGTTTTTATACATGACCTTGGTCCCGATGAACGGTCACCCCTCCGACAGGAAATTATGAATTATCCTCGTATTATTAATAAGAACGTGATAAATAGATATACGCATATATACGTGTCTCGTTCGAGGTCAAAAAAAAAAAAGAAGCGCTAGGTCATCACCACGCTCGGATAGGGAGAAAAGCGAGAAAGTACAAACCAGTTTTAAATCAAGGTAAAATATGAACTAACGCAGCTCTTTTGAGAGTTGACTCAGACGTCTGGAATCTCTCTAGAAGCGTAGTTTATGATCTCACCGCAAGCATTATTATGCCTGACATAAACACGTGGTCCCGCCTTCCCTCAGGCCCCCTCCTCTTATATATTCCTCATGTTAATCGAATCGCCATAGCCAAGTCGGCACGCACGATAACATCATTACTATTATCGGTAGAAGAATACACAACAACGACGCGTCAGTTCAGTGTTCGCAGCGATGCGAAGGTGGTGCAACACATTATGCGGCACTAAGAATATAACTTGCAGTGATTGAGATTGGTGCTTTCGCATTCTCGTGACATATTCCAACGATCATTTATTCCGCAACGTTTTGTTAAACGTGTTTTGTTTTTTTAATCTTTTTTTATAAACTGCGGAAAAACAGTGAAAAGTACAAGTGACGACGATACCATCTAAAGTTATTAAATTACACCGAAACTAGGCAGAATTTGTTTTCTTCGATTCCCAAACTTGGGAATTTTTGTTGAGAAAAACAAGTCGATCGTATGAATTGTGAAAATGTTTATATCCCTGTATCAGGAATTTGAAAATCCTTCAGTAGCCGGATATACTAGCGAACTTTTGCTATACTTTAATCGAACGCCGCCTTCGCGGGTGCGAATCGTGAGAGAACAAGGTTTGTTATTGCGCATCGATGCCGTGTCTAGTGTATTTGAGAGGATAACTCGGAGAAGACTGAAAAACAAGTTTGTCCAGGATTTCTTTATACCCGAATGACAATTACAATTAATATAACTTATTAATGCATTATGTTACCGAAATTGTATTCATAAATATCCAACCATTGGGCAATTATTATTTAAACGTTAAACTTCAAGATAAAATTAGAAAAAAACATTGATGAGTTTCAGTTCTGAACATGGTCTTTGATAATAATCGCTCTCAAATCGTCGCGACAAAAGCCCATGTTAAAATTAATAAGACTCGCTCGATGAAATTAATGTTTTAGAATTAAATTACTTTTATTGTTTCGTGTCTTTTACAGGCAACACGCTAGAAAAGGCTCTGAACAAAATCGGCCGCGAGGATATTGTCAAGACTTGTATATTCAACGTTGAGCTCGTGACCGATGATGTTGAAAAAGCCGTCGCCAGAGTAAGACTCGATCAGCCCGGTTTCGATTCGTTGAAAGAAGAATTAGGACCATCCCGAGATTCTTCTCTTCGTCGCGATGGAACATTGGATCCAAAATTGGATCCGGACTACGAAGAACCTGATCGAATGAGGGTATGCGAGATAATAGTCTAAAATTGTTTTCCCTTATCTATAATTCCCCGGGGCTTCTTAAATTGAACATTGACACACACTTGACGAAAGAACTGTAACGACCGTGACGTAAAACGTACGAACATCATTCGCGGCGCCATATAGGCCGCTGTTATCGAACGTCGCGATCGACCATAATTCACGAGCCCGCTCATTATCCACTTCCCACCATTGTTAACTCGGAATGTGAAATTGCCTCATCGGCCGAGAAACTCTCATCTGTTAATTGTCTGACGGTTTCGACGTTTTCAGGATTCCGAGTCTGTCGAGGATCTGAGCAACATGGGCAACGTGACGCGCAAACAGAGTGAGTCCACTACGAAAGAATCTTTTTTTCTTTTATATCAAATTTCTTATAAAAATGTCCGATTTTACGAGCCGTTATTCGTCATTTGAATCGAGTATGAATTTTTTTCTGGGATATAATGTATTTCCGAGTAGAGCGGATGTCTATCTGACACACCGCAACGAGCTTCGGGACAAGAGAGACTCGAAGCGTTAATTTCGCGCTCGCGACTAACGAGACGAAACGTTATGATGTCACTTTTAGAATTAAAGATAGAGTGATCCATAATACAAGTTAACTTTTGCCATTTGCCATGAGCAGCAGAGTTGCACTGAATCACAGCTCACTCACGCGGCTTTTAGTCACGATTCCTCCGGCGACGCGATACCGACGCAAATATTTTACACGTTACTCGTCACGCGTCAGCTATAATATTATCTCATTGGCTTGTCTTATTTATATTTCGTGCCACCTGTTAATAACCGTCGATTTTTCGCTATGGGAAATCTAACGTCGAAAGGTATAAAAGCAATCGCGAAGAGTTATCTCGCGAACGAGAAAGAATGTGGGCCATTTAACGTCGCGAGGATAAGACGTAACTTTATCACACAGTTTACCAGTCGATTCGATTGAATTTCAACGAGTGTTACTTTCCATCTTCGGAATCGCTTACTCAGTCATTGAGATCAATGCCAAGGACGCGATTTATGTGTAAATTTGTAAAGAAGCGAACTTTGTTCCACCGCTGTTGCTGTCGCTAGTGTTGCTTCGCCTTCTTCGAAATTTTTTTTTCATAAACACGTTTTGTTTTTGCACCCCACAGCTAAACAGCACGTCACTATTACCAATGGCACTGTATTCAACGGTACATCGACCCCGATAAAAGACAAATATGCCAGTGAGGAGAAAGAACTTAGTGAAGATATGGCCGAATTTCTTGCGCACAAGTGTCACGCCACGGATACAATGACAAAAAAATCACACGACGATATACCGGACGACGACAATAAAATACGTCAAAGGATTTACGAAGACGCCAACAGGCTTGTTACGGGTAAGTGAATCGCTTATTTAACTCATTCGTCACTCTTTTTACAATGATATCGATGGGGTGAGGGGCAATGCTTTTCCTTAGCAGCGGGGGCATTTTTAAGAATCGTTTAATAATCAACAAGCAACGTTCCCCAATTCCATTCTCTCTCTTGGTCTCTCTCTCTCTCTCTCTCTCTCTATCTCTATCTTTCTGGTAACTTTGTACAGCATGCAGGATGATCGTGTAGGTAAAACAATTGACAAAATATCGGATACTCGATCCTCGTTCCTTTATATAACGATGATTGCAAAAATAAAAATTGCAGCAGGCATCCCAATGCCGACGCCTACCCTTCGGATTATGCAAAAGCGTGTCGATGAGTAATGTTGATAAATTGCCACTCATTTTTAGCACTTGTTTCGGCAATTGCAATTTGGCCCGAGGACACGTCGAACGGATAACTTATTCTAGACACGATTTTATTTTCCATCCGAAAGTCTACGGCTTTTATTATTATGTACCAATATATCGATATCGACGATCGATTAATTTTGTCATTTCAATGTCATACGGCACCCGAAGCTTACGACTTTCATAACCCACTTATGGATGGTAATAATATCTTCATAGTTGTATTATTTTTTCACCAGCAGGTTATTCTTACCCGGTGGAGATCTCTACGATTTCAAAGGCTTGCTTTCTTTTTTAAGAAACGTAACATATTACATATTTATACTTATTATTATGGTTATTGTTGTTGTTGTTATTATTATTATTATTATTATTATTATTATTATAGTATTCCTATTGACATCATTATTATTATTATTTTTTGCTTTCGCGTCACCCGAATATATGTCGTGACTATCGTAGCGCGATGATTAACGTCGCTCAAAGAATAGAAAAATCTATTTTTGTCGGTTCACTAATACTCTCTATCTACTCTTCCGTATTTCCTCGTAAATTTTTTTTCAGCAAAGGTAAAGCTGCAATTGTTTGGCGTTGCATGAACTGGCTGTGTGGGCGCACGGAGCAGCTGTCGTTTTGGGTCGATGACTCTCTATACTATACTTTTTAATTAACGCTGCTGTGCGATTATTTCGCGCGGCGATAAATGCAATTTTTCCAATTTACAAAACAAAATCACTAAGTAACTGAACTAATATTATACGTTGATTTTCTTTGACAATCTATCATAACCGGGGATAAGCATACGATCTGTCTGTACCTTGGAATCGTCAATATGCGTATGAACATTTTCAGAGCAATGAACATCTTGTTACTGTTCTAATCATCGTACAATCAAGAGGCATATTTAACGTGTCGTCACGATTTAATGAAAAACAAAGAATAACGTTCTGCCTTGCGATTAGAATAACTACACGACTCATTGCTCGCTCTGTCGGTTATTCCTCATAATTTCATAACTGATCTCATTCTCTAGCGGAGCAGTCGTTTCTTTTCGTACCCACCTCAGAAATTTTGAAAAATTGATCCGTTGCTGGCAATAGTTGGAAATACTTTTTTTGAATTTTTTTCCGTTTTCTAACCCGACCTTTGCGCAAATATTATATTTCTTTCGAGTCGAAATATAGCGAATAATATTGAACGCAGAAAAAGATATTTCAGGTTCTGACTTGAAAAATGTACAATATTTTTGATGAAGCATGGCTTACTGAAAAATCTAAAATCATCCATAGAAAGTTTTTACAACAAGTGCTGCATAATAGCACAGTTTTAAGAAATTTCAAAGACGTGGGAGAGTACAAAAAAGTGACTGATTCAACGGAGAATGCTTCAATTATATATCACAGTGGATACGTTACGAAAGACAAATATTATAATTCGTCTTATAAAGATAGCTGCTCCACAGCACGAACACTAAGCACAAAAACCACAGCGAAGTCTAACTGCTGCTCCATCAATGGGCAAAATATTCAGCCAGCCAGCTTACACTAATGATGACGAGATGATATAGACCAAAAAAAACAAACAAAAAAAAAAACAAAAAACATGTGACGATATTATGTTTATTATGTTTTCGATGCCTAAAATTGTTTAATACTTAATTAACAGGTGTAATACAAGACGCAGAAAAAGAGAAGGAGAAGTTAGCGAAGGAAGGGTGGTCGGGGGTATATCATGATGATGCGCGTACGAGTAATGAGGCGGAAGGTGCTGTAGGTCAGCGTTTAGCACTCATCGACGATATGATTATAACCGACGAGACTGACTCGGCTCAATCCGTGTCGCGACAAATCGACGATATCGAACCTTTGATTATAAAAGAGCGTAGGGTGGTAGGTGGTAAAATTGAGCCCAAAGGTACGGTAGTTTCGACAAAGACAATCGTAACTACTCAGGGTGATCCCAACTCGGGTAAGTCCGTTATTACAAAGACAACGACCGTGCGCGAGTATGGTCAGCCGATCACGACCGAGACTACGAGCGAATCGGTGCCTGTTCATCAAACGCATTATTTCGGTCCTAGCGATCCGATAATCGGTTTGGATCAAACTTCTCCTGTAGACGGTAAACTCGTTATTTCGATGGGACCGACTACAAAGGATTCGACCGAGCGCGTTATAACCAAGACCGTTATCACGAAAGGTCCCGTTATCGAAGAGAAGACCGTAACGATGATAGACAGTCATTCGGGTGAAGCCGCAAAGAGTATCGCATTGGTCGGTGACGATGTCAAGCTGCACGGGCAAACGGTTTCGTTTGACACAAACGTTACAACCGATCGGGCCAAAGAGGACGTGGCCAAAAGCATCGCCAAAGTCTATCCAGACTGCGTTACGATGTTGGCCGAAACGGGCAAAAGTCTCGAAAGCGAAAAGGAAAAATTGTCAAAGGAGGACAAGGAAGTTGCCGAAAAAACGTCCAGAGACGTTGCGGCTGTTCAGGACGAAGGAAAACAGAAGTCCAAGGAGATCAAAGGAATTTTAAAATCTGATTCCAAGAAATCACCGGAAACAGAAAAATCGAATGAAGATGGTAAACAATCGGCATATGAAATTGTGTACAACGTTCAACAGCCGGTTGGCGATGCGAAGGAGAAAGTCGATGGCGAAATGAAAAAACAAAAGGATAAATCCGGTGGAATATTCTCCGGTATTTTCAAAGCACCGAAACTCAAGAAGGGAAAGAGCAAGGATTCCAAAGACGCGTCTTTCGACAGTAGCGACGAAGACACGAAAACTGCTACGATGAAATTTCTGGACGACACGAGAAAAACTGCGGATTCGTCTCATCAACCGTCCCATCAGCCAGCCAGCATGATTCAAATCTGCGTGTCTCCGCCGACTATCAATGTCTCTGGCCCAGAATTCGATGTTAGAAACGCAACGGCCGATTTCCTCGAGGATACGCGAAGAAGTGCCGCAGTTTTCAATCCGACGTGGGAAGAAACAACCGTTCAAATATCGGATATCAAGCCTAAGTCCTCGGATGAGAAAACTACTACGGCGACGGATACCGAGGATGAAGAGGAGAGCAAATCGAAGCCAGGCTTTTTCTCGAGTTTCTTCAGAAGTTCAAAGTCAAAACTCGAGGAAAGCATAGACGTTGCGGCCGACGACGCGAAAAAAGCGGCCGAAATTGCGGAAGATAAATTGAAGAAAACTACCACGGACGCAAAAAAAGACACTCGTGATATTGTGGATTCCGTTAAAATTTCTGAGCAGAGGATTATCGACGGTGCAGGCTTTAAGCACATCGACGACGATACCGTCACCACTATAACAACCGTTGAAAAAACCGTAACGAACGGAACAAAACATCATATCGACGACGCCAAAAAAGCAAAAGATACGTTGGTCAAAGGAGCGAAAGAAGATGTCGACAAAGTGGTTACAGAAGGTGGCAAAATAATTACCACTAAAGTCGTGACTGTTACAAAAATCGTTCACGATGGTGAAAAAGTAATCGAAGACCAGACTCGTCGTACCGCCGATGATATTCGGTTCGGTGGTGATAAAGTAAAGCACGTGATCGAAAAACCTGTTAAATCTGCTAAGACAACCGCCGACAATATCGAACATGTCACCGAAGAGGTGACGACAACGATAAAAAGAGACCTGACAAATATCGAAGACAGCCTCACCGGTCGGGATAAGAAATCGAAAGACAAGCCTGAAATGGTCAAGGATGGATCGCGGGATTCCGAGGACGAAGGGAAAGACAAAAGCGGTGGTTTCTTCGGAATATTCAAAAGTCCGAAGGACAAGAAACGTAGCCGTTCCAAAGACAAAGACTCGACCAAGCAAGAGTCATTCGACAGTGGAGACGAAGAAATTCGAATCGCCTCTGCGACTTTTGTCGATGACACCAAGAAAGTCTTGGACAAAATACGCGATCCAATTATATACGAGGTCCAGCCGAAAAAATATCTCGACGCAAAAGTAGAGAAATTCGTCGAAACGAATGAAACTGTTTTTGACACGCCTAAGGACAAAATCGACTCTGCTTCGTACAACGTGTCTGTGATCAAGGGAAAACCCGACGATAAAGAGAAGCATGGGGTTGAAACGCTGGCAACGAAGGTTCTTTCGACATCGACGAAAATAGTTGACAAGCCCGACGATTCCACGGCTGAGAAAGAAAATGGTGTATCTTCGAAGACACCGTCGGCTTCGAAATCCGAAGTGAGTGCTAAAAACGACTCGGACGATCTCGAAGATTCACAAACGCCCGACGATGGTAAGCAAAAAAGCTTTTTCGGTATGTTCAAGAGTCCGAAGCTCAAGAGCAGAAAGAAGAGCCGTTCGAGGGAACGAAGCACGTCGAAAGAACCATCTTTCGAGAGTGGTGATGAAGAACAACAACGAGAATTGCGAGATGCGACAGGCAAATTTTTGGAAGACACGAGACGCGTCGCTGGCATTATGCACGGACCTCTCATCGAGGAAAGCACTCTTGTCAAAGATAATACAAAATCAGTCTCTCGTGAAGACGAAGAGGTTAGTCGGCCAGTTAGTCCTCCTCGTCAAATCGAAAGCCCTGTGCCTGGAGTTGATAAAACTAAATCCAAGGTTATCGATAGCGTTGAACCTGTGACAGACGCTCAGCCCCATGACGGTACTGACGTAAAAGAGAAAGGCGGTATTTTCGGTATTTTCAAGAGTCCCAAATCGACTCTGAAGAGACGAAGTAAATCACGGGAGAAAAGTTTACCGGCAGATATCTCATTTGACAGTGGAGACGAGGACTTGAGAATCGCAACTGGTAAATTCCTGGAGGATACGAGAAATACCGCAAACGCGTTGGCGGAACCATATAAAAAGGAAGTTCAAACGGGGGTAACAGACACAAAAGTTGTTCATGTACATACTGAAATAAACGAGGCCGAACAAACAGAGCATAAGCCTAAGGACAAGGAAGGAGGATTCCTGTTCGGAATTCTGAAAGGTGCTAAGCACGCTGTGGAAGAAGTTTCCGAAGATGTTAAAGAATTTTGGGACGACACCAAGAAAGAAGCTGCTGAGGAGGATAAAAGAGCGCGTCAAGCTGCCGAAGAAGCTGCAAAATTAGCGAAAGAAGCCGATGAAAAAGCTTCGACTGGATTACAAAAATTCGCTGATCACACTAAGGCAGCTGAGAAACACGCGGAAGAGAAGTTGATCGCTACTAAAGATGCTGTTTCGGATGCCGCGAAAACAACTGGAGACAAGATTTCTGACACCGGAGCCAAGGTTACGAAAACTACAACTGACGCAACTGAGAAATTGGGCAAGGATGCTGAAAAGATAAAAGACGCCGTGACGAAGGAGATTACTGACGATGCTAAAGCAGCGAAAGACCAAGTTATCGTAGCGGCAGATGCTGTTACAGAAACCGCGGAAGCTGCCAAAGACAAAGCAGTCAAAGACGCCAAAAAGGTCAAGGCAAAAACTGGAGGCTTCTTATCCGGTATCTTTAAAGGTGCTAAACATGCTGCGGACGAAGTTTCAGAGGATGTGAAAACGTTCGTCGAAGATACCAAGGAAGAAAGTGCGAAAGAGGAACAGAAGGCAAAACAGGCTGCTGAGGCTGCTGCGAAGGCCGTTAAAGATTCGAAGGACAAGGTAGCCGCCGATCTTCGGGATGCGAAGGATAAATTGGCGGAAGGTGTTTCGTCTACCGCACAGCAAGTCGGCGATGAAGCGAAGGCAGCGAAGGAAGAAATAAAGGACGCTGGTGTTATTACCAAAGATGCAGTATCAGGTGCAATAAAAATAACTGGAGAAAAGATCGTAGAAACTACGGATAAAGCGGCTAAAGCAACCAGTGACGCAGCAGAAAATCTAAGTAAAGATGCTACTGCAGCCAAGGATGCCATGAGCAAAGAAATTAAGGACGATACCAAAGCAGCAAAGGACAAAATCGTGACGGAGACTACAGCTGCTGCTGAAACTGTGGATGCGGCTAAGGACGAAGTAGTTAAAGATGCTAAAAAGGCTAAGGCAAAGACAGGTGGATTTTTATCGGGCATCTTCAAAAGTGCGAAGCATGCAGTGGAGGACGTTGGAGATGACATCAAAGAGTTCGTTGACGAGACGAAGCAGGAGGCTGAAACAGAGGAAGAGAAAGCAAAACAGGCCGCTGAAGAAGCTGCGAAATCTGCTAAAGATGCAAAAGAGAAGATGGCTGCCGATCTTCGAGATGCAAAGGACAAATTAGCAGAAAGCGTGAACGCTGGTACTCAGAAAGTCGTCGATAAAGCTAAGGTTGGCAAAGACCATGTTAAAGAAACTGCTGTTTCCGTCAAAGATGCGGTATCAGATGCTGTAAAGTCAACTGGAGAAAAAGTTGGCGAAACTGCGGATAAGGCGGCGAAAACAACGAGTGACGCGGCAGAAAAACTGAGCAAAGACGCTGCTGCCGCTAAGGATTCCATCAGCAAAGAAATTAAAGAAGATACCAAAGCGACAAAGGAGAAAATCGTCGCTGAGACTGCAGCTGCCGCTGAAGCAGTCGACGCTGCTAAAGACGAAGTTGTTAAAGATGCTAAAAAGACCAAGGCAAAGGCGGGCGGATTTTTATCGGGCTTCTTCAAAAGTGCAAAGCATGCAGTGGATGACGTTGGGGAGGACATCAAGGAATTCGTTGAAGAGACGAAACAAGAGGCTGCAGAAGAGGAGGCGAAGGCAAAACAGGCCGCTGAGGAAACTGCAAAAGCTGCGAAAGATTCCAAGGATAAGATAGCTGACGATCTTCACGATACAAAAGACAAATTAGCCGATAGCGTTACCGCTGGTACCCAGAAAGTCGTTGATAAAGCTAAGGCTGGCAAAGAACATATGAAGGAAACTGCTGTTTCTACCAAAGACGCTGTTTCAGATGCCGTGAAGTCAACTGGAGAAAAAATTGGTGAAGCTACGGATAAAGCAGCTAAAGCAACGAGTGATGCGGCGGGGAAACTGAAGAAAGACGCTACTGCAGCCAAGGATTCCATCAGCAAAGAAATTAAGGACGATGCTAAAGCAGCAAAGGACAAAATCGTTACGGAGACTGCAGCTGCCGCTGAAACTGTCGATGCTGCCAAAGACGAAGCAGTTAAAGATGCCAAAAAGGCTAAGGCAAAGACAGGCGGATTTTTATCAGGCATCTTCAAAAGTGCGAAACATGCCGTGGATGACGTCGGAGATGACATCAAAGAGTTCGTTGACGAGACAAAGCAGGAAGCTGAAAGGGAGGAAGAAAAAGCAAAGCATGCCGCTGAAGAAGCTGCGAAAGCTACTAAAGATGCGAAAGAGAAGGTGGCTGCCGATCTTCGAGATGCAAACGACAAATTAACCGAAGGCGTTAATACTGGCACCCAAAAAGTCATTGACAAAGCTAAGACTGGTAAGGATCACGTGAAAGAAAGTGCTACTTTTGCTAAAGATGCAGTGAAGTTAGCTGGAGAAAAGGTCGGGGAAACTGTGGATAAGGCAGCTAAGGCAACGAATGATGCGGCAGAAAAACTGAGCAAGGACGTTGCCGCGACCAAGGATTCCATCAGCCAAGAAATTAAAGACGATGCCAAAACAGCAAAGGACAAAATAGTTGCAGAGACGGAGACTATTGTTGAAACTAGAGATGCAGTCAAGGACAAAGCGGTAAAAGATGCGAAAAAGGCTAAGGGCAAAGCCGGTGGTTTCTTGTCTGGAATTTTCAAAGGTGCCAAGCATTCAGCGGATGAAATTACGGATGATGTCAGCGACTTCCTAGAAGAAACGAAGAGGGAAGCAGCAAGGGAGGCAGAAGAAGCACGACGCGCTATGGCTGAAGCTGAACAAGCTGCTAAGGCCGCCAAGGACAAAGCGGCTCTTGATGTTCAAACAGCGAAGGATAAATTGGCCAAAGACACATCTACAAGTATACAAAAAGTGGTTGATGATACAAAGGCAGTTGAAGAAAGTGTCAAAGACAAACTTGCTTCTGCCAAAGGTGAATTGTCCCATACAGTACAAGAAACTGAAAAGAAAATCTCAGATACCACTGCGCATGCAGCCGATGTAACTACAGACGCAGTACGGGAATTTAGCAAGGACGCCGAAAAAACAAAAGATGTCCTCAGTGGAAAAGTAAAAACTGGTGTCGAGATGACAAAGGACAAATTGGCTACCGGAGCTGAAAGCGCCGATGCAGTAAAAGATGCAGCAGAGAAAGAGGCAAAGAAGGCTAAGGCAAAAACTGGCGGTTTCTTCTCAGGAATCATCGAAGGAGCTAAGCACGCTGTCGAAGAAGTCTCCGAAGACGTCAAAGAATTTTGGGACGATACGAAACAAGAGGCGGTGGATGAAGAAGAACGCGCACGCCGGGCAGCCGAAGAAGCTGCAAAAGTGGCGCAAGACGCTGAGAAGGAAGCAGTTTCAAAAGTGATCGAAGCAAAGGACACGTTAACGGACAAAACTACAGCAGGTATTCAAGATGTTGTCGACCGCACCAAGGAAGCGGAAAAACATGCATCGAAGAAATTAACATCCGTGAAAGATTCTGCTACTGATGCCGCAAAGAAAACTGGAGAAAAGATCTCAGAGGTTACAACAAAAGCGGCTAAAACAACAACCGACTCAGTCGACAAGTTAGCACAGGGTGCTGCCAAGACCAAAGCTGCAGTAAGTAAGGAAATCAAGGAAGACGCCAAAGCGGTGAAGGATAAACTTGCCGCGGGGTCTGAGGCAGCCGTCAAAACAGCGGATGCTGCAAAAGAAAAAGTCGCTAAGGATGCTAAAAAAGCCAAGGGAAAAGCCGGTGGCTTTTTGTCCGGAATGTTCAAAGGTGCGAAACATGCAGCGGACGAAGTGACTGAAGACGTCAAAGAGTTCGTCGAAGATACCAAGCAAGAAGCCGCTAAAGAGGAAGAGAAGGCTCAACATGCGGCCGAAGAAACGGCAAAAGCCGTGATTCAGGCCAAGGACAAAGTTGCTTCCGACGTACGCGCGACAAAAGATAAAGTATCAAAGAAAACCGCAGCTGGTGCACAGAAATTAGTGGACGGTGCTGAGGCAACGGAAAAGCAAATTGCGGAGAAGACCGCTTCTGCTAAAGATGCATTATTGGACGAGGCCCAAGTTACAATTGACGCGGCACAAAAAGTGAGTGAAGATATTCACCAAGCTAAGGATGCAGTAACTGACAAAATTAAGAGCGATATAAAGGAAACGAAAACTAAAGCTGCGTCGGAAGTCGAAACGATCGTCGACGGGGCTGAAGCAGCGAAAGACGCAACGGAGAAAGAGGCACAGAAAGCTAAAGAGAAAGCCGGAGGTTTCTTCTCTGGCATAATCAAAGGTGCCAAGCACGTAGTCGAAGATGTTTCAGAAGAAGTCAAAGAATTCTGGGATGAGACCAAAGAAGAAGCTACCGAAGAGGAAGAACGAGCTCGTAGAGCCGCCGAAGAAGCTGCAAAAGCTGTCAAGGATATTGAAGACAAAGCTATCTCCAAAGTGGAGACCGCTAAGCATCAAACGAAACAAAAGATTTCTTCTGCCAAAGATTCCATCACAGATGCCGCAACAGCGTCTGGAGAAAAACTTTCCGAAATCAAAGGCAAATCGGCGAAATTTACTGCCGATGCGGCTGAGAAACTGAGCAAAGATACAGCGAGAGCGAAGGCAACCGTCGGTAAAGAAATTAAAGATGGAACTGAAACCGTAAAAGAAGCAGTCACTCATGGAGCGGAAGCGATGGCGGACACAGCTGAGGCTGCCAAGGACAAAATCGCGAAGGATGCCAAAAAAGCCAAGGCTAAGGGCGGTGGCTTTTTGTCCGGAATATTCAAAGGTGCCAAGCATACCGCTGATGAAACCGCAGGCGATGTTACGGAATTCCTAGAGGAGACGAAACGCGAGGCTTCGAAGGAAAAGGAAGAAGCAGAAAGAGCTTTCGACGAAGCTACCAAAGTAGTAAAAGATTCTAAGGACAAGGTGGCTGCGGACACTCAGGCAGTCAAAGATAAATTGGGGAAAGAAACTTCGGCCGCTGTACAGAAAGGTGCCGACACGATTGAAGCAGTAAAAGACAATTTAACAAAAGAAACTTCAGCTGCTGTTGAAAAAGTTACTGACAAAACTACAGTTGCCACTGAACAAGTGAAAAAATCGGTGACTTCTGCTAAGGACACATTGTCCGAAGTTACGAAAGAATCAGGAGACAAAATAAAAGATGTTACTTCGAAAGCCGTTAGCACAACGGCAGAAGCTGCACAAAAACTCACCGACGACGTTGCAAAGGCTAAAGATGCCGTCCATCACGGAATCAAGGATAGCATCGATTCGACGAAAGACAAGGTAACCGCAGAGACTGCGGCGATTGCCGATTCCGCTGATAAGACGAAACACGCACTGGAGGCAGAGGCAAGTAAGGCGAAAGCAAAGAGCAGTGGCTTTTTGTCGGGTATAATAAAAGGAGCGAAACACGCAGTCGACGGAGTTTCCGAAGACGTTAAAGAATTTTGGGACGAGACGAAACAAGAAGCTACTGAAGAAGAGGAACGTGCCCGCCGAGCAGCCGAAGAAGCCGCAAAGTCATTCGATGCTGCTGGAGAAAAAACTGTTTCCGAATTACATGCTGCTAAGGACAAAGTAGCGGATAAAACTACGACCGGCGTCCAAGACATTATCGACAGTACGAAATCTGCGGAAAAACGGGCCGAGCAAAAAGTAACGTCCCTAAAAGATTCCGTTTCTGAGGCGGCAAAGGAGACTGGAGAAAAGATTTCAGACTCCGTGGCAAAGGCCGGTAAAGTTACGACCGATGCAGCTCAGAAATTAAAAGAAGACGCTTCGAAGAGTAAGGAGGCCGTAAGTAAAGAAATTAAAGAGGACATAAAAACAACAAAAGACAAAGTGACTGCTGGGGCTGAAGCGGTTGTAGAAACGGTGGACGGTGCTAAAGAGAAAATAGCGAAGGATGCCAAAAAGGCCAAGGCAAAAACTGGTGGCTTTTTATCCGGCATATTCAAAGGCGCGAAGCATGCCGCGGACGAAGTTGGAGAGGACGTCAAGGACTTTGTCTCTGAAACCAAGCAAGAAGCTATGAATGAGGAGGAAAGAGCGAAGCAAGCCGTTGAAGAAGCTGCGAAGACGGTTGGGGATTCGAAGGACAAAGCTGCTGCGGGACTTCAGGACGCGAAGGACAAATTAGAGCAAGGCGCTGCTGCCGGAGCGCAGAAAATCGTCGACCAAACTAAGGCAGCAAGAGATCATATAAAAGAGACTGCCGTTTCTGCTAAAGATGCAGTTGTAGATGCGACTAAAGTGACTGGAGAAAAGATCACGGATGTTACGGGCAAAGCAGTTACAGCGACGAGCGACGCGGCGGATAAACTTAGCAAAGATGCGAAAAAAGCTAAGGACACTGTGAGCCAGGAAATAAAAGAAGATGCACAGCTTGCGAAAGACAAAATGGTTTCGAGTGTCGAGTCTGTTGCTGAAACTGTCGAATCTGCCAAGGACAAATTAGCGAAGGATGCTAAGAAGGCCAAGGCAAAGAGCGGTGGATTCTTGTCCGGAATTTTCAAAGGCGCTAAGCATTCTGCAGACGATGTATCAACCGATGTCAAGGATTTCCTCGAGGAGACTAAAAAGGAGGCCTCGATGGAAAGAGAGCAAGCTATACAAGCAGCCGACGATGCCGCGAAGGCACTGAAAGCTTCTACAGACAAGGCGGCTTCGGACGTAAAGGCTGCAAAGAAAAAATTGTCGGAAGATATTTCAGATGGGGTAAACAAGATCGTCGATCAGACTAAAGTGGCCGAAGAACGAGTCAAGCACGGGCTGATATCTGCAAACGATACCGTCTCCGATGCTGTTAAGGACACTGGAGACAACATTCACTCCGCTGCCGTGAAAGCGGGCCAAACCACTGTCGACGGTGCCGAGAGGTTGAGCAAAGACGCTGCGGACGCTGCGGACGCTGCAAGCAAAGTAATTAAAGAAGACGTGAAGAAAGCAAAGGACAAAGTTGTCACAGGAATCGAAGCTGCGACTGAAACTGTGGACGTTGCTAAAGACAAAGTAGCAAAAGATGCTAAAAAGGCAAAGGGAAAAGCCGGTGGCTTTTTATCCGGGATCTTCAAAGGTGCGAAACACGCAGCGGACGAAGTCACCGAAGACGTTAAAGAGTTCGTCGATGAAACCAAGCAAGAAGCTGCACGAGAAGAAGAAAAAGCGAAACGCTCCGTCGAAGAAGGTACACAAGCAGTCAAAGATTCAAAGGATAAATTATCCGCGGATGTTCGCGAAGCAAAGGACAAAGTGATCGATGGAATTTCCAGTGGAGCTCAAAAAATTGTCGATGGAACTGAAGCAGCGAAAGAACAAATAAAAAGTTCAGTCGCTTCTGCAAAGGGCAAAGCTTTGGATGTCGCGAAAGACGCTGACGAAAAAATTTCCGATGCGGCTGGAAAAGTGTCGAAAGCAACGACCGATGCTACTGAAAAATTAACCGACGATGTCGTTAAAACGAAGGAAGCCGTAGGTAAAGAAATTAAAGAAGACGTCAAAGCAGCAAAGGACAAAATGACAGCTAAGGCCGATGACGTTGCCGATGCCGTTGATGAGACCAAGGATGCTTTGGAACACGAGGCAAAGAAAGCTAAAGCAAAAAGTGGAGGTTTCTTCTCCGGTATTATCAAGAGTGCAAAACACGCGGTAGAAGAAGTTTCCGAAGACGTTAAAGAATTTTGGGACGAGACGAAACAAGAAGCTGCGGATGAAGAGGAACGCGCACGTCGGGCAGCTGAAGAAACTGCTAAGGCAGTCAAAGATGCCGAGGACGAAGCGGCTGCTGAAGTTCACTCGGCGAAATCCAAACTCAAGGATAAAGTCAAATCAGGCGTAGAAGGAGTAATCGAGCACACAAAGGCCGCCGAGAAACATGTTGAAGACAAATTGACCGCCGGCAAAGATGCTCTGTCAGATGCAGCGCAAACAACTGGAGAACAAATCTCAAAAACTGCAGCTGACGCAACGAAAGCTTCGACAGACGCAGTAGAAAAGTTGAAAAAGGACGCCGCAACGGCTAAAGAAACTGTAACTAAGGAAATCAAGGAGGACACAAAAGCGGCAAAGGACAAAGTTGTGTCCGGGGCTGAAACCGTTGTCGAAACTGCCGAAGCTGTTACGGAAAAAGCAGCAAAAGACGCCAAAAAAGCAAAGGCTAAAGCAGGTGGCTTTTTATCCGGAATCTTCAAGGGTGCAAAAAATGCAGCGGACGAAGTTTCCGACGACGCTAAGGAATTTGTCGAAGACGTGAAGCAGGAGGCCATTAAAAAGGAAGAGAAGGTCAAGCATGTCGTTGATGAAACTGCTGATGCCACGAAGCAGATTAAAGACAAAGTTGCAGCGGATGTGCGTGCAGCAACTGACAAAGTAGCAAAGGATACGACTACCGCCGCGCAAAAAGTAGTCGACGGTGCTAAAGCAACCGAGAAACAAATCAAAGACAAAGTCGATTCTGCTAAAGATGAATTAATCGATGCGACGAAGAAAACCGGAAAAGAAATCTCGGATACTTCGTCGAAAGCAGCCAAAATCACAGCGGAGAAAGCCCAAAAGCTGAGTGAAGACATAGAACAAAGCAAGATTGCGATAAGCGATAAGCTTAAGGGTGCGGTCGAAACAACGAAAGACAAAGTCGCTACGGAAACTGAATCAACTGCTGATGCGGTGAACGCGGCAAAACTGGCAGCGGAAAAAGAAGCCAAGAAGGCGAAAGTGAAAACTGGCGGCTTCTTCTCTGGCATAATTCAAGGTGCCAAGGACGCAGTCGAAGATGTCTCCGAGGAAGTTAAGGAATTTTGGGACGAAACTAAGCAAGAAGCTGCCGAAGAGGAAGAACGGGCACGTCTTGCAGCTGAGAACACTGCAAAATCCTTGAGCGATGTCAAAGACAAGACCCTTTCGGATTTACAGACAAAAACCGATGACTTAGCGCAAAAGATATCGACAACTTCGGACAAAGTGATCGACGGCACGAAGACAGCAAGTAAACAGGCTCAGGACAAACTCACTTCTGGCGTCCATACAACAGTGGAAGTCGTCAAAGCAACTGGCGACAAAATCGGCGACGCAGCTGTAACAGCAGCTACGACGACTAAAGACGCTGCCACGAAACTAAAGGACGACGCATCGAAGGCGAAAGATTCTGCAAAGAAAGAAATCACGGAAGACGTCAAATCGGTCAAGGATGCCGCAAAGACGGGTGCTGCTACAGTCGTTGACGCTGTAGATCATGCCAAGGACAAAGCTGCGAAGGAAGCCAAGAAGACAAAAGCGAAAGGTAGCGGTTTTCTTTCCGGCATTTTCAAAGGCGCGAAGCAATCGGCAGACGAGGCTTCCGATGATCTCAAAGATCTCGCTGACGAGACGCAACACAAGGCTTACAGAGAAAAGGAACATGTGCAACAAACGATCGACGACACCTCCAGACTCGCGAAGCAGACGAGAGACAAAGTTGCATCGGACGTACGTACGACGGAGGACGAGTTGAAGAAACAAGCAGCCGGAATGGTTCGCGAAGCAACGGAATTTACGTTGGCCACGGAAGAAGAAGCGAGAAGAAAGTTGGCGGATGCGAAAGATTCCGTTGTCACTACGGTAAAAACCACCGAAACGAAAATTGTAGATACGACTAAAACAGCTGTGTCGGCAACAACGGATGCGGTAGACACGTTGCAGAAAGGCGCTGTCAAAGCCAAGGACGCTGTTGCCAAGGAAATAAAAAAAGACGTCAAGGCTGGAGAACTTAAAATGAACGAGGGAGTGGAAACGATCGCCGATAAGGCAACTTCTGCGAAAGAACAAGCTGAAAAAGAAGCTCACTCCGCCAAAGCTAAAGGCAGTGGCTTCTTATCAGGCATTATCAAAGGTGCCAAACACGCGGTAGACGAAGTCACGGAAGACGTCAAAGAGTTCTGGGACGAGACGAAGGAAGAAGCTACGAAAGAAGAAGAACAAGCTAAACGTTTAACTGAAAAAGAAGTTTTCGAATCGCAAAATAAAACTCGCGGAAGAAAATCGCCGCCAAAAACTGACATTAAAGTAACGAGTACCGTTAGAGAGTCACCGTTTACGCAGGTATCTTTCGATCTGGGCGGTCAGCCAACGGATCGATTTACGGATACTAGAACGGTCCAAATATCCGACGATTTCGCAATACCGGGTGCTGAACCGGATGCAAAAACGGCGACCTTAATGTTCTTGGAGGATTCGAGACACGCGGCAAACTTGAGGCACGACGAGCCTCACAGCGGTGAATTCAGCGAATCCTCCACCTCGGAACCGAGTTCACCTCGCGATTCTTTAGAGCGCGAAGTTTCACCTGAAAAATCAAAATCGCGCAAGACGAAAAAGTCCAAGGGTGGTGTAATATCGAGTCTCGTTAAAGGAGCAAAAGGCGCGACTCACAAGATAGCTAAGGAAATCGATCACGCGACGGACAATATCAAAGGGTCGACCGTGAAATTCTGGGAGGACACTAAACAAGAGTCGAAGGATACATTCGGTAGTTCCGGTAGTTACGAGGTCTCCTCACCGCTCCGTGACGCCGATGTCGTTAGGAACGTTAAAGTAAGCGATACAAAGTCGGACGTAAGACTAGAATCCTTCGGTCCTCTCGATAGGGTAGCATTTAGCGAAGTTAAGCAAACAGGCACCGACGGTAAAACAAAAATAGTTTCCCGTATTCCGCAAAAAGTAAGCCCGAGCAAGGAATCGAAAGAAACGTCGAGCGAAAGATCGGATAGGCTTGTAGCTGGAGTATCGAGCAAGTTAGAGCACCTCGAGCCTCGCGCACATCAAACCGTCACCACAGTCATAACTAAGTCTGTGCGGACGGCATCGACCCCACCACCCAGCCCCGCCGAGTTCAGTGACAGTAGCATTAAAGGTATATTGAAACAATGATTGTGTTATAGATATTACATACCAGCTGTGTGTAACATAAATAATTTAATTTATTATTTATTTACTTAATTACAATTTTAATTTAATTTAATTTAACGCTTTGACGTAACTTCAGTTTATACTACCTTCATGAAGGCAACTGAACAAAAATTAATCATGCACCACTTTCATACATCATGTATAACTTGCCATAATCCTCTAACCGGCGTGCACCCACCACGACTGCGTATAATGTTTATACCTCTCGGACCCAAGGCCCCCCGAGTTCATGAAGCCCTTTATTCGCATTCGGACTAAAAAGTGAATAGGCCACGAATATTACTATTAGTTATCATCGTATAACAGCCGTATCTTGAATTTCGCAGTAATTAATTAACTCTTCCATTGTACGTAATACCAGTCTCGTTTAGGAGCAAACTGGCAATTCACTTTGGATTTTATTCTCGTTGATGCATCGACCGTAGATTTTTCGTCACTTTATAGTTTGAATACGTCCCGAATAACCATCGATGAATCCGTCCGAATCGAATTATATTCATGAAAGAAAAAGAAGAAATACCAGAGTATGCGGTTTTCTTTCCTTATTTTGCTGTACATAACATAATTTTTTTCCATCTATTTTTGCGTTTTACAAACGATTTAACGGTGTTTTAATTGAGTTTCATGCATGTTTTCAGGTTTTTTCGTTCGCAGCTTTAACATTTTTTTGCCACCGCTCTGTGGTTTCTGTGAAAAAAAAAACAAAAAAGAACAAAACACCATAATTCGTTTATTTACTTTCCCCTTGTAATCGTATTCTTCTTTATAGCCCCCAAAAAAAAATCTAGACTCGACGAGTTATTGTTATGGCAGTAAGTAAATATGTAACGTTGAAAATTAACAGGAAAACCACGGTCTAGCGAAGCATGAACCGAACCATGTATTGCAGGGAAATATCATCATTCATCTAATTCACCGTTTATTCACTGCTTTCAATGTTTACCGTGTCGATTCTTCGTTGCTCATTACGATTATGTCGTCAATTTCAGATGTGACCGAGGAGGCCGTGAAACGGGCGCAGACTCTCGCCGACGAGGCACTCGCGATGGAAAAATCAGGTAGAGTGTAACAGTACTCGTTTAATCTCATTAAGAAATCACGACTCATTTTATTAGAACAAAAGGGAGAAATCGATGAAGTTTAGACAATTCTACTTTTTGATGGTACCCTCGGTTATATTTAGCTTTATCTTCCATAGTTAGCACTTGCTGACGCTTTCACACCGACTAATACTCCATGCATGCTTTTCATTGAAAGATTAACATTTCGTGGGAATACGAACGAATTTGTATATGTTGTTTGTGTGAAAAAGTGATGGTTTGAGGAAATAAAACAAAAAATATTGCAATTAATCGAACAATCGGCTTATTCATTGGAATTTGTAATTTTCATAAAATCATACCATCACAATGATTTTCGTGGCTTTCAATGAAACGCAAGCACCCCATTTTTACACACCATTCCATGAGTGTATTTTTGTTCTCATAAACGAACTAACGCAATGTTGATACCAACTAAAAATCTAACACGGATTCATTCAATACATGTGTAAGGCGAGAAAGAAAGAAAGAAAGAAAGCGATAAGAAAAAGTTAAAAGCCCGCTCAGTTTTCGGTCTCTTCGTGCAAGTGGGCTAGAAATTTCAAAATTATTAGTATGTATCAATGTGCTTTTATGCCCTCGTTCCTGTTCTTGTCCGTGTCCTCTTTTGGATGGGTCAGGGCATGATTCGGCTGAGATTGATGGGACTGTAGAGAGGCATGTTACTTCCGCTACGACAAAGCAACCCGTACCCGCACCGCGAAACACTGCCAAGCCTCTGCCGGGAAAGACAGATTTTCGTCTGGATCTCGAAGCGAACAAACCGTCCAAACCGTCGAAGAATCCAAAAACGAAAATACCGGAGCTCGCGACCAAGTCGTCGTACAGTCAGATCGAGAAAGTCAGAACTTCCGGCGTTCAGATAATCGAGACCGAGGAACTCGTCGATCAAACGAGCCAAAAGAGTAAAATTCCCGTCAAAGTGAAAGAAACTACGAAAGAGAGCGGCTCGACGAAAGACACGGTCGTGATCGAGAATCGCACAAAAACGATAACAAACGCCGTAACAAAAGTTCCTAATATCGAGAATTCCACCACGATCGATACAACTTTGACATCGTCCATGAAACAACCCGATACGAGCTCTTTAACGAAAATCGACGATAACAAGGAGAGATCGAATATCGTTAAATATAAAATGAGCGGACACAGCGATCCTAAAATGATGAACGTTGGATTCGACGGTACTACTACGAGAACCGTGACGACAGTGATGAGCAGATCGGGTAAACCTCTTGACCCCGAGGAACTCCAAAAGTTACTCGGCCACGCCGGGTTTTCGAGTATAACTCATAACGTTTCCGGGGATGAAATCGATCCGAATGTTTTCAATGAGATGATCGGCGACGGTGCTTACACGGTGAAACGGACGACGACCGTAGTTACCGAGGGAACGTTACCACCGGAATTCGAAGGATTGTCCCAAGCACCGGGATCGACGAGAACGGTAATGATAACGAATACGACCGATCCCGTAATCGAGAAAGACTTCAAGATGACCGAAAACACGGTAACCGGGACGATAGTCAAAGAAACGATCGACAGAGTAAAATCGAGCAAGGACGGCGGCGGTGGATGGACGGAAACGATCGTTTCGAAACGCTCGTCCGACGGTAAAACCATGCCATGGGAGACCATGACGAGATCGAGAGACGATCAAGAACCGTGGGAGACTCAATTCTCGCTGGACACCTCGCCGGGTTCTGGCAACGGTGATATTTATACGAAAAACGGTGATTCGAGGCACGAAATGAACAGCGACAGCGATAGCGATGGTTCGCCGAGGCCGAGGCGAAGATCGCTTAGCAAACGTCGAACTCTCGGCAGTTCTAGCGGCTCGGACGTTGCTCTACACGAAGGTGCCGAGCTCTCTCCGATGGAGGACGATCAAGGTACCTCACTCACAGCTAACATTCTAAGTAAGCGATGTACATATCCCGCTAACTTGGTATCTTTTCTCTTTAGTTGTTTCCTTTTTCTTTTTCTTCTTGTTTATTACAAAACCCATTTTATCAAATTTTATACGTTCATATCATTTTGTTTTGTAGAACACGAGATCTTCGTCGTGCCTTTCTTTTAATCTTCATCGAGGAATCGCAAAATAAATCAGGATTTCATATTTTATTCATAGTGTACAAAGTATTGTTACGATTAATAATCGGTGTTTTGTTTTCGTTTTTTTTTCTTCTCTTGATTCAACATTTTTACTGTTCCATTTTGTTGTCACTTCACTGTTCCAATCGTTTCGATCGTCCACTTTTGCATGCTTGTTATGTTTATGAATACGCTTGGGAACTTTTGAAAGATATTGCGTTGCATGATGAACGAAAAACGCGTGTGTTTTAGAGGAGATTGCGAAAAGTCGTAATTTTCGTCGAATATAGATAACGGCGTTTATTGACGTCGCGGTATTTATCGCACGGAAAAACAAAGCTTGTTGAGGAAAGGTATTATCATTTTTACGCTTCACAGAGTCAAATTTTGTTACATGTGCCACGGACCTGTGGGTCGTATATTTCGTCACAGGGATATAATCATACGTAAAAATAGATATACAGCCTTCGGTTACTCTTGGATATCATCGGGATTATCGTCGCGGTTTCCAGGACATTTCCCATAATAACGTGTTTGGTAACTTCTAGTCACATCTACCTCTTTATTACGGCTTGGACAGTCATGCGGATAGGAGCTTGTGGGAACAAAACAAAAAAAAACACTGTACTCTCATCAATCATTTGAGTGTTTTCGCCCCCACCCCCCTTTCCAGTACTGCGGAAGTACAATGAAGTAGTATTTTCACGTGACATTGGGAAAATAAAATGGTCCCTCGCTTTACGACTAATTCATCGATCTCGCACCGATGATTCGGATCGTGGCTATTTCATTGTACTGTCTTCAGGACATCTTTTCTATTTTACAAAAAGAAAAAAAGAAGAATTAAGAATATTGATTCCAAGCATAATGTTATTATACGTGGTAGCAGCGCCCAGTTCGGTACAAACGGCCCAATCGACCCTACAAAGAAGTCCGATAGGAATCATGCCTAGGACGAAGACTAATGGTAATGCGAACTGTGTTTGTTGGATGAGCATGGTGGCTGCGGTGTTAGTGGCCCTGCTAGCACTTATTCTTGTCCTGGAGCCACGTACACTCCAACGCGCCATCCACACCCTCACCAGCCATGCCCCGAGGCAAGCTGGGTACGATCAAAGAACATATATTTATTTTGTTTCTTTATTTACTTTACTATTTTTTTTTTTACTAACTACTCTTTTGCCGAATTTTTTCATTCGGTCCCCTTTGTGCATCGGCGAATAATCGGGCGTTTATCAATTTGTATAAATGTCTTGGACGGGGGGACTGATGATGATGATAATCATGATGATAATAATGATGATGATCATGATGATGATCATAATGATGATGGTGATGATAATGTAGGTACTCTCTAAGTATAAAGATGAAATTGTATCACTGTACGTCGCTAAATTGCAGTATCGAGTTTTTCGCTGATTCGATACTAATACGAGAATTGGTTCCACTAGACTAGATTATTGAAGTTGAACAGACAAGCTTTATTTTTCCAGTACGTCCGATTTGAACTTCTTCGATCTAGTTTGTACAATGCATGATTTATAATGTACCATACGACTATTAGTTTTAATAGACTTGGAGGCATGGTTTGTTTTTACATTTTTATCTGTCGATAGCTGAATCCTAGAGCTCTGTAGATTTTTTTTATCGCACTGTCGAATTGCGACGAGCTTGCATTTAAAAAAAAAAGGGACAATAAGCGAAGCGTCGTTGTCGTTGCATTCGCTGCACGTCGATCGATATTGTAACGAGAATGATGCATTTATTTATTCTCCTTTGATTTGATTTATTTTTTTCTTATTTTGCTACAGTTTTTTTTTGTTCGTACACGTCAAACCTTATCTAGCTCCTATGTGACAATAAGCATCTCAAGATAAAGCTAAAGTGTAGAGGGACCAACGATCATGTTGTATAAGTATGAAAATTAGAATTGTTAGACGAATATACATTTATATTGTTTGTAAAATATTTAGAATGATCGAAAGTCTTACGTATTCGTATACTTTGTCAGATATACGATTACGATGTATAAAATTAATTACACATCTGTATATCTATATCAAGTAAGTAGATGACTAACGTAATTTAAATGTTCCGTCGTGATGAATTTGCGTCTTTTTAATCTGCCTCTGTTACGTTTAAATTGTCTGTCCTTGATATTAAAAATATAAATTTTAACTACTAATATGACCAGACCAGAAATAGTACCGTTATACTGAGCAAAAAAATAGAATCACAAAAAAACTCACACATACAGACAAGCGTCAAAAAACTTATAAATTATATTACAAATTCAATTCGATCATTCGTCTAACAATACTAATCGCTGTAGTTATTTTACACGCCCCCCCTCGAACTTAATTATCAATGAACAGCAAAATACTATCTCTTTGATAGAGACAAATTTTCTAAAGAAAGCAAAAGAAACATTGGACAACTAACTGCCAAATGCTTTATTCAGCAGCTTTGTCAGCGCTTTACACAAGCTCGCTCCGTGCAGCACAATATTATTTAAACAATATTGCGTCTTGAGGTTTGATCGATATTACAAAAAAAAAATCATTCGAACAATCATAGGAACAAAGACTATAAGACAGCGGATGTTTGACATCCTCTTCATCACATGATAATGCAACAATCATATTATTATTTTGTTGAAAGTTTGGTAAACGAATCGACGCTAGCTCGAGGTAATGAAACAACAAAGTGAAACAAAAAAACAGCAGTAGTAGGATATTATGGCTGGTCAATAATGACTGCGTACTGTGTTTTCGTATTGCCAGACGCATAGTAATGTTGTAATTTTTTTATATGTGTCTAGTATTACCCCTTGTTTGGGCATGATATATCATATGAGAATTATCAAATTCGTAATATGACTTTGCGCGAAAATACGGCCTAAAACGATTACATTGACGCCGCTTACTCGTCGTTTTATTAAATATTTATATTTATATATAAACATATGAACATGTATATATATATATCTACATTTTTGTCTACACAGAATCTGACTTTATGCAACACAGCGAGCCTTCGTTCATGGAAACGACCACGACCGAAGTTGATCCTGAAACAAATGAAAGGTACTTGAAATAATCGTCCAACATTTTTCATTGGCTATGTAACGTCTAATTTTTTCGTTCTCTTTCGCTTCTTTATTTGTAAATATCTTAACTCATGATATAACTCTGTACCGCATACCTTCTGCACTTGGACCACGCGCTGTAACGTAAATTCGGCTGTATCTTGATATGGTTGAAGTAAAATATTGTTGCCAAGATTATTCCCTTCTCGTTAAATTGTCGCTTGATCTAACGAGAATGTACTTTTTCAGAATAACGAGATCAACACGAGTAATAACGACGTCGGTTCCGGTGGCTGGTGGTGCCACAGGAGGTTCGGACGAGCTTAGAGAATCTATGCAAAAGATCGTCGACCAGTTCATGACCGAGGAGAGAAGAGGGCAGTGAACCGTATCCTGTCTCCGTTCCCATCGACGACATAGATAAATAAGAAGTTTCAGAAAAGAAAAAACGAACACGACACAACTATTATACGCGATATAAAGTAAAAAAAAACGGCAAATATTGGTGGAAAAAGGAAAGAAAACGTCACACTTTTTAACTTGACATATGTAATGTAAAGGAGTATAAGTTCAGTTCGATATTTCCTCGCATCGAACGGTTCTATACTTCTAACGACGGCGATATATATACATACATATACATATACACGCGCGTGTGTGTGTGTGTGTGTATACGTATATCAGTTTTACCTGGATCGCACAGGTAATCGTACATTCACATTGGCCTAGGCTTCCGTAATTTCCTTTTTTTTTGTTTTTTTTTCGTTTTCCGTTCATTATGTAATAATCTATTCGCTTTGCGTTTCGGTGTTTTTGTCGAGTAACACTGTCATTGCTAGTTCGGCTAGCTCCCTGCTAGTCTCCACTATGCCAGCCCGTCCACGTTTAACGCTTCTCCTTGTGTCGAAACAATACTACGATAAGAGGCACAAGATAATTTTTATCCCGATATATAAAAGAAGAAGAAAAAACACTGATGTATCTTTTACGAAGAAGCGCCTCAGAGAAATCTGTGTATGATGAATTTGACGTATCTACGACGAGAGATATGCGATATTCACAAGTTGAGGCACGCGCGAACCAGTTGGCAAAAGTTATTCATGTAGGAATATAACGTCTGCTCGACGTGCATCGCTTGCGCTATAAAATGTTAATGTTTTTCATACATCTAAGAATGATCCGAGCTTCGGCTTTCAATGGCGAAAAATCGACGAAAGATAATGAAAAGATAAAGAAATGTGCTTCAAGATTATTTGCGACAAGTCTTTGAGGGAGAAAAGTCCATCCGACCGTATCGCATTGCACGAATTGATTTATATTTTAAAACAATAATGAAGCACAGAGAGACGAGAACGGAACTACGCAAAGCCGTTTTTTCGTCTGTTTCGCGACAAGGAGTAATCTTCTTACTAATCACGAAAACAATGTAAATTTGACTTATTCAAAGAATATCTCCTGAACATTTTCAATTGTGTATATTATCATTATTTTCTTAGCAAACTTATACAAGTGTACTCTTATACAATATATTACTTACACACATTCATGAGACAGCGAACGTTTTATTTATGTCGAAAAGAAGAAAAGGAAAATGAAAAAAATCATAATTACCGTTTTGATTAATATTTTATCGCGTAAGTCTTGTGAAATAATGATGAATTAAGCGCGAAATGAAGTATAATTGTATGTTTACAGAAAATAATCTTCGGTGACTTGTCTCTATGCTAACACAGCATTATAGCTTTTGTTGTCACGATGGTTCGAAGGTTCACAATAAAGATATAGGCATATAATATATATATTTAGGGATCTTAAAGGATAAAAATATTCTATTAAAATATAATATATTGTATCGAGAAGAAGAAGAAGAAGAAGAAAAAAAAAGATATGACTGCACATCCAAAATTTATAAACTATATTATACCTATGTCTATTATACTGCATTCAATAGACTTGCCTAGAGCCCTCCCTGACCCAAGGACCAAAGGCACAATCACATGCATTCAATTGAACATTGTATTGCTCCTAATTGTATTACTGGTAAAACTTGTAATGTAATCTGTCTCGATCTATTATTGCGATACTGGTACTTAAGTCGTTTCTGCAAACAGGGTATACCAGTTCGGCGCGACATAAATTAATTACCAAAACCACACAAAAAGAAAAGAACGATCCGACAGGATGAGAACGAGTAAACCTTCTCCCAAAAAAAGAATCCCCGATTCCTTACCCGCGGCCATTTTCAAACTCATTCATTTGAAATTTCATATCAAATTATAGCCAAGATATGGTATCCGTCATTACAATGCACGCAATGCGCATTTAATTACCAGTATTGCATCAGCACACTGACAATTTTCGTAATTTTTGTACGATTTAGTTGAGATTTCGTGGGCTATTACAGCATGTAACTACTATGCAGCAATGAAGCTTTTTTACCCCTCCGCTATATAAAAACAAAACAAAGCAAAACAAGGATGTTGTGTGTCGACACCGTTGACGTGCCGCACTATGTCATACCGTTCAAAAGCAATGGCATACTGTACTATTGTGTGATAGAGCTATCAATGACAGCATAATAAATAAAATGTTACCTCTCGAACAACGTCTTTCGCAACGTACTCGTAACACATTCCACCACTCCGGGGAAAAGGTAATGAGAATTAAAATAGTATAAGGTCATCATTGAATAACTTTGAAACGTAAGCATTCATCCGGTACTTGTATAATTTTTATTACTTCTTAACAATATGATTATAAATAATCAATGTTTCGCAGCTATCTATGGAAATAGTAATGATACAGAATGATATTACAATGATCATTTTGATCTACAGCGTATCCACGGCCATGTGACAAACAGAGACCCCTGTGTCGTGAATTTAACAACAAGCCTGTGGTGCTTTGCATGAAATTTGAAGAAAAATAAAATCGAACAGATATGTCTCTAATTACCGAAAGTCGTGTAATAAGATAATTAATATCAACTAACTATCTAATGATTTTTTTTGTTCCTTGTGTATTTCGACTATGAAATTGAGTTAATTGGACGTACATACTTCGCATATATTCCGTCAACTCCGTTATCCAGTATGTTTACCGCTTCGAGTTTACTTTTATATTCATTTCGTGCTATTTTCAATTGTGTCGATACACGATTTTGAATATTTTTTATACCGTACGATGGATACTGTTAGAGCCCTCCGGAAGATCTCACGAATATTATTATGATCGATCGCAAATTTCTATACAGTCGTTTGCAAACGGACGAGAACACAGTATAAATCAAAACATGGTGATTTATTTATAGATACAATTAGTTATTTACTTCATCGGAAGTCGAGCTTGCGATGCCAATGATTTCTCATCACCTTGCATCTCGCCCGTTGGTAGATTTTCTTTTTTTTTTTTTTTTTCCTTGTGTTATCACACTTATATTCTCCGTCTTGCGATCGTCTCAATGTCTAATCAGATCTGTGAAAACAAGATTTTTAATTGTTAATTTTGTGCATTTTTATGAAAATGTAATAATCGACGGTACGAAACTTACGTTGTCTACATCATCTTCATCATCGTCACTAATTTCATCTCCGAATTCAATGTCTTCATCAAAACCATCCTCCACGAAGGTGACGGTATCGTTGATGCGTACTGAAAAGAAAAATTAGAACGAATGAAAAATCCTTGCTAACAGAAATATCGGGTAGAAAAATTGTAAAACCAAAAATACAAACCAGTTTCAGGGAATTCTCCATAAGTCTTCAAGTTTCGCGCTTCGTCGGATGTGTACTTGAGAATAACGTCGGCCTTGGCATCTTGATAATCGCGAAGACCTATCAGAATGATGTCGCCCTGATTGATCCATACCTTTTTACGAAGCTTGCCACGAATATGACACAACCGTTTCACACCGTCGAAACACATAGCCTCGAGTCTTCCGTTTCCAAGCATTTTAGTCACTTGGGCATATTCTGTAATATGTAACAGCACGTATTATCGCACCAAATATCCAAATTACGATCCAATTAATCGTTTTTTTCTTCCAATGGCCGAAACACTTTGTCCTTTCTTTCTTCATGGATGTCCTTGGAGAAAATAATACGAAACACGAACCAAATACATCTTACCTTGTCCATCTTCCTTAAAGACCAATTCTCTTTTCTCAGTTTCATTTTCATTCTTTCCTCTCCTCCTATTTTTTCCTCCCTTTCCTGTAGAAGAAAATATATATACGAGGTCCTTAATGCGTCAAAATTTCTCAAAACGTGACGTAGGTATTCTTCCGAATACATCGATTATTTCTATGAGCGAATTTGATGCTGTCAGGTTATAACAAGCTAACCACATTGCTCCGGAAAATAGCAAATTCGCTCGAACGAATACTCGAGCGAGACACGTTAACCGTAGATAATTATTGATTCGAGGATATGAACAGAAGTCTTACCCTTATTCTTCGGCATTTTGTTTTATTGGTGCACTAACGGAGATGGATATTAGACGAACTTTATACCCCAAGAAAATACAGCACGTACTACACCACCATACGAAACTCCACGAGAGGAAGGTGACTGTAGAATGTCAAAATAGTTAGATCATAAAAAGACGCTTGTTTCAAACTGCAACCACAACCGTGCTATAATCGAACGTTATAAATCATTAAATAATTTATCAATATAGAATGACTCGACCGAATATGGAATTTATCGGATAGAAATGATATTTGAGACGTTCAATTGGCTCGAGCCGAATCAAGTACATCGATCATGGCTGACAATTGAGCGCGAAATTTTTAAACGATCTATTTTCTCTGATATTCGACCGATTTAAACAATTGACCGCGGTCAGCCTCAGGGAAGAATTTATTTTTGGTTTTTCAAAAAATATTAACTGCCTAACGTTAGAACTAAACTACCAATTCCCACCGATTACTTAACTAATCTTATATCGAAAGCTTATCTCTGATTAAAGTAGTTTGTGTGTCCCCGGCTAATGTCACACAGGTAACGTTACTGCAACTTTGTACACCCTTACTATATACCACAAATTTTTAGAACAAATCAATAACATAACTCCGTTACCAGAAATTAGGGGGGAGATCAGCAACGCTCGACAAAGTTGAAACCTCGAGAGTTGGCCCTGCGACATCTGAACGGCCAAAGGGTGAACTAGTTTGCACCAACGTTAAGTTGGCCGCAAGCTATCGTAGTTATATATATGGCGAAGGAAACATATATTATATATGACTACGATAGCTTGCGGCCATCTTAACGTGAGTGCAAAATAGTTTACCCCGTTTACCCTTTGGCCGCTCAGATGTTTTACCGTACTTACAATGCTTACAATTAGTGTCAAGAAGGAAGAAGAAAAGAATGAACCAAAACAAAAAACCTTCATTGCATAAAATCGTCGTATTATATACTTTATTTTGCATTATTTAGTATTCGTCATTATTTTAGAGTCTTCTGCTTCTTCGACTGTTCCGCGAATATGCGACTTACAGCAGCTTCTAGTTTAGAATTGCTGCCATGACACCCATCGATGACAGATTTAGACCACTGTACCCAAAATTGAAAAATAGTTTTATGAAAACCCCATGGCACGAGATGAAAATCGTTTTTAGCAAACTATCGAAATCCTCTCTTAGCTATACATACATTGAAGTATTGTTCGACTCGCTCAGATGTCCATCCGATTGGCATTGACTTCTGTAGATCGCGCAGGTTATAGATTTTATCCGCTAATTTAACAAGTTTAGCTTCATGACTTATGTGAGGAGTATGTTGGATTTGACGCAATTTTCGCTCTGCCTTTGGCAAGCTTTTATCATCGGTTACTTCCGCAACTACGATGCTGACTTTTTTCCCAAACTCTCTCTCTATCTCTTCAATCGTTGTATCTGTATCCTCAACAGTATCGTGAAGCAGAGCTGCCGCGATTACAACAGGATCGTAGACATTACCTTCTTGTATCAGAATGTCTGCCACTCCTGTTTTTATAAATCATATGTTTGATTGTAACAATACGTCGATAAACGACGAGGATAGAATATGAACGTGCGGTTACAAACCCAGAGGATGATTGATGTAAGGCGTCTCCTCGACATCCTTTCTTCGCTGTCTCGTGTGTTTTTGAGCCGCGAAATTAGCGGCTTTTATTACCAGAGACAAAACCTCTGCCGATCTTTCTTTTGTATCAGACATGTTGATTTATGCGCGTACCGAATGACTTAAAAAAGTTATAAAGTAAAAGGAAGCTATTAAAATTAGTAGAGCTGAATGATTTGAGACGTTCGTACGGTTAGAGACGACTTCCACTACTAATAGATTTGATAATATACATCGAAAAAAATTGACCATAAAGTAAGATTTTAGCGTGCCAAGTATCTTCAATTTTAACGTTTCCTGATAAAACAAGATATTGCAAGTCGACCCAGATACAATAATATGTTTCTTTACCTATTCCGGAACAATATACAGTAATAAGATGTAAATAAATAATTTCAACATAACCTACCAATATATCGTGTCCCCCGGATTCGCATATTTCGCGTACGATTCAACTTCCATGCTTTCGATCTGACTCGGAATTCGCAGAGTCGCGAGGCCGAAGAAAAAAGCAGAGGAAGAAAGGGTCACGTATCTTTCTCCAACATGTGTCTATATTAATAATATCCACAATACTGTACATAAAATATATTACATTGTTATGGATCATTACTAAATGATATATAACGAGAACTTAACGATAGCCACAATGAATTATTAACTACGTTAATAATCACTATACGAGTGGATTCTTGATTACGATACGTTAGCTTTTTTTTTCCCCTTTTCGTTTTTAAGTACAATATTCATAATACAAGTCTGGAGGGCCAGCCAAAAACCTCGTTTAATTTAGATGCCAAATGCCCATCTTGATCAGTTTTCAAATTCAGAGCGTCGCAAAGGCAAATGATCTCCGCTCGTAGTCTAATAAACTCTGGTATGAAAATTAATTGACAGACGTGTATTCCATCCTACGCAGAAATATGTATCGTTCTATATCCTCGAGAATGTTGATGCAGAAGACGGACGCAATAAAAATGAATCCATCGATACTAATCTATATATATATATATTTATAATATAGTGATAAGAAGCGGTCTTACGTATTAAACTTTTTACAAACTTGTCGACTAGAACGTGGCCGAATTAGTATGTTCAAGTGCCTTCGAAATAGTGTACGATACGTACTATATGTGTGTGTGTGTGTGTGGGTGAGTGTGTGTTTGTGTGTATGTAATTATATACGAGTAAGCTAGCTAGCAAAACTAGTCCTTATTTTTTGTTTCTCGAAAAAAGATAAGAACGTAAGTACTATTTACCTATTGAAAAATATTCTCAAAGAGGAGAAAAAATGCAGAGACGCGTTTGAGCTCCGCGTGTAATTGGAATGTTAGCCAAACTGCCTGGTGCAATGATACGTTCGATTGAAACCTTGTGTTGTTTTATTTATGGTGCAGTTGATGTGTGATAACGCTCGGATAATGGGTGATTAATGCCGTACATTGTTCAGTATATTCAATTATTGGAAGAGCCGCGATTAAAATTCATTAAATCGGTCTGAACACAGTTTTGAAACGTAGCGGGAGCAGCGCACACTTTTTCTTCTTGTTTATTCGTTTGTCTCTTTCTTTCTTGCTTTTGTTCGAATCATACACAGGTCTTGATACTCTCAACACGATCTTATGCACCGAATTAGTCTCCTCCGTCGCCTTTCAAACGCGTATTCAGACCGACGTTACTCAACCGGGCATCTTCCGATTTATCATAGCACCAAGATCTTGAACAATTTGCTTTTGTTCAGGATTGTACAAAAGAGTTCTGGCACTGAGAAACGATATATCGGGCAGTTGTTTCAAAACTCTAATAGTCTCCTCTTTCACGGGCATAGCTCGACCATATCTGTCCGGAATTGTCGTTTCCGAACTTTGAATGTATTCGCGCTTAGCAACTGGTGTATTACGTTTATACTCGGCTTTTGGAATGTCCGATTTTGTTACGTCCGATCGCATCGGTATATTTGTTTTGCTTGCCGCGTTACCTACCGAAAAAGGCTTGACGGTGCTCGACGACGGAACGGTTCTCTGTGATTTGTAACAACTTTTACGATTTCCAGCTTCCGGTTCTGGACGTTTTTTCCATTCGACGGTACTTGGTCCTGGTAGTGGTTCGATTATACGTGATACGTGTGAAGATTGTCTGACGGTTTTCGATGTCGAGCTTTCGTTACAGTCGAGAGAATGTTGACCCTTCGTTCCAGCAGGATTATGCACCCCATGCTCCCGTATTGCAGGGGTCTCCGTTGAATCTATCGAATACAAAGATCCGATTGATTCGTCGTTCAATCTTAGGATAACACAATTATCGCTACTGCTAATGTCGATTTTGCTACTGTTACTTGTTACGACAATATTCAATCTGCTACAAGGTGAATCTTTCGGTCATGGTGAACATTTGAGTATACGATATTAATGAAATATGATTTTTCGTTAGTATTGGAAGTTCAGTATAAATAACGATATTTTAGTTTTCTCCTGACGGTCGTTAGTATTCGGAGAGAAATTAATTGACGTTAAGAATTTCGAGTTTTACGATCCATACGAAACTCAGTCATAGAGCACATTTAACAATTTTCGAAAATTATAAAAATATGGAAAATGTAATTATAAGAATTATACAGATAACCAGGAGTTTACATTCTGATGATTATTGGAAGATTCATCTTATTTATGCTATTACACGTGTGGTGCGAGGATCATGGTATTTTAGCTTAAAAACTTACAGTAATATATGGAGCTCCTGGTACAAGCAGCGTGATGATGGTAGGATTCGGAGTGCGCGGAACAATGAGGACTTAGCAGTGGATCAAACGGATACAACAAATCTAACGGCAATAGAGCCGATAGGCCACCACCTGAATTTTACAAATATGCGCGATAGCGTTTTTTGAAAATTAATAACGAGACGCGTCGGTATGGGATAAGGTATGAAAGCGGATAAAACGGATATCGTGATAGTTTCAAATCAATAACAGAAAAAACGGTTTCGTTATAGTACAATTGTGTTTCAAACTGACGTACATTGTTCGCACAAGCGTGAAATCAAGCAATTTACGTAAAATACTCACTCGCATCTAGAGGATTGACAAGACCAGCGCTGTTCCAATCGAATTGAGCAGCAGGTACTTCCTGAGGGAGAAAGTTTTTCATGTGAAAAAAGAAAATGTTAACGAGTAATTATTTTCGGCTAGTTAAAACTCCCAAGGTCACTCACTTCCGAAGTGGTAAAGCTCTGTTGAGTCCGGCTAGAATTTGAAACAGATGGATGTTGCAAATCCGTGCCAGCCTTCACAGGTTCCAATGGAGCGAAGCCGAGATTAGCAGCGAATCGAGGTATGTTGGGATTCCACCTTGGACCAAAAAGCTGAAATTTTGTTTTTCTGGAATTTATTCTCCACGCGATAGTCGCCTATATTTTTAATATACGATTTCTATAATTCTATGAAAACATTCGAATTTCGATATTGAACTCTTCGTTTTTATATGAGATTTTTTCGTTAGCCTCTTTCTTTTCCATCAATTATTCCACTCTGATAACTATTTACTCACGATATTTCGAGAATCGATTCCCAACGAACTCAACAAAACTGTATTGCTGACGCTGTTCGACCATTGATAAGAAAGCGCATTCGTATCCTCGACGCTCTTAACACTTTCCCAAATATTATCATCTTTCGTTATTAGTGGTTGCAAATTCACTTCCTGTGGCTCCGGAACTACGGGAAACATGATCGTTATGATGTCTTCGATCTTGTTGGAAGCCTAAAAAACGAAAAATTGTGAAGATTTCATCGAAACCCAAGAAACGCGACATAGAATTTAAAAAAAGGATGAAAAAATTCTAAAAGTTAATCTTGCCACTACAAAACGTTCTAATACAAAGATATAGGCATCTAGAAGAGTTACGTATTAATAGAGCAAGTATTTCGAGACTTACATTCTTATTCTCTATCCGACTGATAGATTCTTTCAAACTAATCTGAGGTTTCTCTACCGGAACGGTACACGAATCAAAGTCACCGAAGTCTTCGAAATCGTCATCTATCTCGTGATCGAGCGTCGGTACATCGATCTGTGGCGATGCAACGCTCGATGCCCAATCCTCGGATTGTCCAGCGGATTCGTTCGAGAAATCAGCAAAGTCACCGAAATCATCGTCATCGATCTTCCCTGCGATGTCCTTGTTCCGATCGATCGATTGGTCTTGAAATTCTCTTATCGGACTCTCTCTCATCGGCGAACGATTCGTGGTGGAATTGTCCAAAGGAACCGTGACGATGACTTTGGTATTCAACGAGTCTTCGTGTATATCGTGAACGAAGGCGTTTGTCGTTACCAGTGACGCATCAGCGGATAATTCAAATGACGCTAATTCCGTCTCGTCGTTGCGGCTAATGACGATATTATCGTTCACGGAGATATCGAACTTGTCGCTCTTTACAAGCGACACTTCGGTGCTACATCGATAATCATCGAAATTCGAAGAAAGTCGTTTCGCGTCGACATCAACTTCGAGATCCGGAGAATCGATTCGACCATCGAAAATGTCATCCGTCCCGGAAATCGAACGAGTCTTCGGCTCTCCCGGAATCTCGTCGATCGTCGTGATGCTCTCGACGAGGTCTGTGGTATTTCCTGTGCATTCCAAGTCCGATTGACTCAAATCGTTGGACGATTGGATTATTTTTTCTACCTCAACGGATGCGGGCGAATTACGAACATCGTCCAAATCACTATCCGATAAATGCGTTTCGACGATGGCAGTCTTTATGATTTTATTCCCATAGTCCATCTTTATCCTTGATGATTTTTCGTCGTTCGCGTCAGCATCGAATTCGAAGCTAAAATCGGCAAAACTATTGACAGTGTTGGATGCCAGCTGTTCGTCCGACATTTCAGACTCGAAAATAGCTTCGATATCGGATATCGTAAAGGTATTCACGTCCATTCCATTGTTATCATCGGATATACAAAAACTTGCGAAATCCGACGTTACATTTTCCATTGTGTCGTTACTCTCTTGTTCGTGAATAGTTTCGTTCGTACTGATGTTTCGATCTTGCGTCTCGTTGACCAAATGCGCCGAATTTCGTTTCTCCTCCTGATTGTCCGTAATCGGAGGAACTTCGACTCCAACGGTTTCACAACCGATCGTTCGATCACCGGACGGACTCTCGCATTCCAGGGAATCATTGAATTTGCCGTAATCATAAAAATCATCATCAAGATTTGCTTGCAAATCATCCTCGTCCGTTGGATCGTCGAATACCAAACTCAAAGGTTCGGGCTCGTCCGTTACTTCGACATTATTCAAGGAAACATCACGCTCGCTACCGCTTCTCGGACTATCCGCTAAACTGCTGTTACTACTAACGTTACCGCTAACTACATGACCGTTAACAAAATTCTCTCCCTCTATCTTGTCGCGTTTACCAACGTTTTTTTGTCTATCTCTAATATTATCGACATTCTTCTGACCATTGCATACTTCTAAATCGCTATAATTGATCAAATCGGATTCGACCGTATTATTGTTCTTCAAACTACCGCTAATTGTCCTATTATCTAATTTTATGCTGCTCACGATGTCGTCACTCTTTTCGACTATCACAATATCCTCATCGTAGATTCTCGATGTTCTGGCGATTCGTTCCTTTTCCGATGGCGAAATTGATTCCGGCGAATAATCGCCGGTCCCATTTATTTGAGGAGACACGCCGACCGATGGCGTCGGAGTTCGTATCGGCGTCAAAAGTTTTAATGGCGAATTAGACGTTGTTGACAAGCCTGAAATTAATTGTAAACGAAAATTACTACGAATCTATTCGAATACTCTGATTTTATTCTAAACCTTGTGGAAAAATGCGAAATGAAAAAGTATTTTTCAAAGAATCGGTCGATCGCAATGTTTAGCGTTGACTACGTAAACAAAAGTTCATTATCTTAAATCATCGTGTCTCGCTAATATCCGCTCTAATTATCGAAATATCTTTGGGTGTATGTGATCGTGACGATTTCTGCTTTCGCGCCTCATAGACTTGGGACAGGTATATAGGCCACCAACGTGGCTCTCGTACCTTCGAAACATGCGTTTAAAGTACGGATCCAAGAACTTACAGACATTCATGGACCATTTAACACATATAAATGAAAATATCAGCAAGTAATTCTGGATGAAAAGTTACAACGTCAATGAATGCTAAATAATTTCTTCAATAAAGTCATCTTGAACATACTCTCCGTACATAGTGATCAAAATATCTTCATTTACGTATTGCCGAAACTCGGAAGAATACCAAAATAAATAAATTCTACCCTGTGAGAACAAATATGTTACGTACCATCTATACCACCCGTTGCGTAGTCACCAAATTCATCATCATCGGACTCCCCAAAGTTGTCGAGCGGTGGAGGCGTAGAGCTCACCAACGGAGGAAAAGCCATAGCCCGGGCTATGTCGATCTGCAAAAATAAACAGGATCGCCATTAGCGATGGCAAAAATCGAGCGCAGGCGACTTGACGAACTAGGTCAAACGACATTTAGCCATGAAAAGTCATTAAGTCGTCGAATCGACAGATTGGACAACGGCCATAGTAAATGACGATAACGGAAAAAATTAACATTTCTGCAATATACGACAACTGTGGACGAATGTCGCAAATTTGTAGGTTAGATTCGTAATCTTGCGTACGATCAACGATTCTCTCGTTGTAACATACTTTTTCCGTACTTAAATAATAGTGTGAAAAGAGAAATTTCATACATCGAGCGTGATTCAGAATCAGGTGGTCGATACGAATCGCTTCACTCGAGTTTGGCTCATTGGACGTATGTGGGTGTTAATGACACGTTCAACGAGCGATATGTCAAGTTTGTAATAATTACATTTGCAGCTTATGTGTAAATATTCGACACTTTTTTGTACTATCTCCATTCACGCTTATCTCATGATCGAAGCAGACATACACACGAGAAACTTACTTGTTCAATATTTGATGAGGAATTTTTTTTTCACTTTCCTAGCTCGTTAAAGCTCCTGTCATTTTCGTCCTCGAAGCGTACACACACCTGGGCCACTTAGTACTCGCGAGAACCGTGTGCGCTAATCACGATCGACTGCATCGACGTTACATACGTATACGTAATGTAAATCAAATAACGAAAACGCTATATAAACTTTATTCTCTAAATAAAGCAAATGTTTCGCATTATCAGTTCGTTGCCTGCGTCATGTTCAATAATTCTTAATAGGGATCTGTCAAAATATGCCAACACTCGCATCGCATCCCCCGGGAGTACATGTAAAACGTGTGAGGCGAGACCTTGACTGACACTTGAACGTACAATCCGTGTCGGTAAGAAAGAGCGCACATTTCAGTGGCGGCAATTTTGTTATTCGAACAGCGTTTTGATACGAACAAAATTGAATAAATACCCACGAGATTCGTAATAGATTCGATCGCGTCCGCTAACATTAATTAAATCACATAATTAATGATCTTATATGATAATTGGGACAATACTGTTAGCACTGGGTGAAATTACGGAAAAAGAATTTCGAGCATTACCATGAAAATTGCTTAATATTAGAATGAAGAGATGTTAAATAAAATTATAATATTTATAGGTAGTAGGAATACATCGGATCGTGAATGCTGGAGACGATATCGCATAATTCCTGAAAATCGTCGAGGTATTGGAGAATATAAAAACAAACGTTTGCCAGAAATAAAATTAAGCCCAACAACGACCGAGCGTAGCCCTACAGTTTTCTCAAATTTTCATCCTACTCGTGGCATTTCTTCTTTAGGAACGGTATGTTGCGTACGTCGATGTTTTCTCATATCACCCTTTTGCCTGAAACATCTACCGCAAACGTCGCAGGCGTGAGGCTTCTCACCCGTGTGTATCTTAATGTGATTATTGAGAGCTTCGGTTCTGGTAAAAGCTTTTTCGCAATAATGGCACTTGTAGCGTCTATCACCACGATGTATCAATCGATGCTGATAGAAGACAGAACCGGTGAGAAAAGCTTTGTTGCAGACATCGCATTTGAAAGGTCGTTCACGCGTATGTTTTTTTCTCGTGTGATCGGCAAGATCGGGTTTTATCGTAAATCTCTGATCGCAATATTCACACGCGTACGGTTTGACCCCCATGTGAAATCTCTTGTGAGTCCACATGTGACTAGATTGAGTATAACTTTTACCGCAAATATTGCAAACGTAAGGTCGCAGTCCGTTGTGTCTTCTCTTATGAGCATGTAGCGAATTTGCCGTTGGCAAGAGACTGCCGCATATGTCGCAAGGAAATTTCGAGCATTGATCGCGTCCGTGAACACGTATTTCTTCGCTTTTTTCGAAACACTTGCCGCATAACTCGCAAACGTACTTTAGACAGGAATCTTCGATCTCGGATTTCCGTGGCATTACGTGATGTCTTTTACGTCTATGTTTGTACAAAAGAGACATTTCCTTCATGTCTTTGCCGCATACGTCGCATAGATAGGCCGTTGCCACTCGAAATACTCGAGGATGTTCCTTCCAGTGTAAAACAGCTTCGGCGTATGATTTGTACACTGCGTTACATATATTGCATGTATACGGTTTTTCTGCGACATGTCGATTCTGATGGTCTCTGAGATTCTCCACATCGTTGAAATAACTGTTACAAAATTCACAGTGATAAATCTTCGATGTCGATAGTTCCTCGATGAGACTTATTTTCCCATCGTGTTTTTCACGATTGTGAGAGTCAGCCACGTTGCAAGTCTCGAATATTTCACCACATTGTACGCATTTCCAGGCGATCTGAGAGTTTTCTATCACGATGCCATGACCGGCGACGTGTTTGTTCAGACGAGATTTTTGGGTAAAACTCTTCGAACATTGCGAACATTTATAAGGTTTTTCGGGTAAATGAGTCACTACGTGACGCTTGAGAGTGTAACCGTCGGAGAATCCTTTGTTACAGATGTCGCAAACGTGTGGACGAGTTTTGCCGTCGACGCAAATGTGTATTCGCAATTCTTGCTGATTCGAGAACAATTTTCCGCATTGGAGACAAGACACGCTTTTATCCTCGCAATGATAACGCTTATAGTGATAAAAGTGCTTTAATTCCTTGCCGAATGTAATTTTGCATATCGGACAGTAAAGCTCCTTGGCGCCATTATGAAATTGACAATGAAAATTGAGACGTTCCTCGAAAGGAAACGTCGCGTCGCACATGACGCATTTGTAAGGTCTCGAAGTAGTTTGAATGTTGGGTTTGCACTTGTGAACTTCGAGACTCTCTTTCGTACGATAGAGATTCATGCAAGCTCCACATTTGAGATAATGCTGTGTATTACTGAAACCCTTAAGATGTATGGAATTACTGTCGGCTAGACTTTTCTCTTCGTCGAAATTGCCCAAGATCTTCTCCTCGTCGCTACTCTCCATAACGATATCGTCGTCGTATAAATCTGATTGCACGTTACTCGTACTCGTAGGATCGTTCGAACAAGTTGTGAGCATACGACCGTCTATACATAGTGGGCAAGATTCCTCGTCACGGGGAATATCCGGTACGACGTTTTCCAATATTTCCGAATTATCTTTTTCATCGCGAAGCATCGTTTCGAGAGTCTCCTCTGCTTTTATACATTGTTCGTCGAAAGAATCGCACCAATTGATCTTCTCTACGCAGATACAGCATAATTGCTTGGGAAGAGGATCCGTTTTTCGTATCTAGAATAAAAAACGATTAGCAATTTTTATTAACTTCTCGTTAACGATCTTGTCTACACAAGTTCGCGATCCAAGTTTCGTGCAAATTATTTTAAGCATTTAAAACTTGAGCAAACCTTCGTCTAAACTACTTGAAAAATAAATTTAGACATTCACAATGTTTCTTATAGAGAAAAAGATTTTTTTTAAAAGACACTTTTAATCAGGAAAAATGATAAAAAGGATCGATGACTGTTGTATTACCTTCACACTCAAGCATGTATTTATTTTGTGCGCAAGCTTCATTGATTCGCCAAAGTCTGAATAGATGTAGATAGGATTGATCGCTCGGCCGGCACACAAACGGCAAAGTGCCATACGTTCGTCATCGCTGTTCGATCCTGATTTAGCTTCCGGTTCGATAACGTCGTTCGCCGATAGTGGATCATCCTGTGACAATCTACCACTCGCATCCTCGACATCGTCCATGTAATCGTCCGTATCGCTCAATGTCGTACCGATCGAATCGGCTTTAACTGCGCTCGTCATCTGAACTAATCTCATACGAATCACGTTTATTCCTATTGTACTACGAAAACAACGTTAAACGATCTAATATATTGCACGGCTGACATTGAAGTACAATATGGTTAGAAGATCACTCACGGTTGCAACTAAAAATCCATTTTTTTAATATTGCATGAGGAATATTACCTCGTTCTTAAAGAATACTCGAATCTTCAACAATCCGAAATATCATTGTAAACTCATGAGTAAGGCAGTCCGAAATTTGCACTGATCTCGACACCGGGCATTTCTATCTCGAGCTTCCCTGTACTAAAACACGATGGCTAGGCAACGTAAAACAATTGCTAGTTTCTGCATATCATTTGTCTTGTAATGGATAGTATAGAATATATATATATATTTCTATAAATTTACATATATAAAATTAAAATTACGACGAATGTATTAACAATATTGGTCTCGGCATTACGCTAGTTCAATGTTAAACCGGTAATTAAATGTTTCAGTGGATATAAACAAAATTACTTCTTTCAGCTCGTATATCTCATCTATTTAGAGCGTTTCAACGTATTGTCAGTTCCGTTCCCACGTTGGATTGACGACGTACTGTAAACTTTTGCCTACTCTCAATTCTCGCAATCGTTTGCAATGACGCAGTACGGTCAGTAAGTTTAATTTTGTTTTATCCAGTTTCGTCTGTGTATGCCTATGAAAATCATCAGCGGTGAAGAAGTATATCGGATCTATAAGAAAAAAAGAAGAAATCTGTGAAATACTTTCTTGTTAAATTTTAAAGAAAATTCAATTCCCTTACCTTCGCCAGGCGCGACAACGATCTCGTTGCACTTTAGACTCAAGTAGAGATCCAACTTTCCTTTTTTACGCGCTCCGTTCTTTCCGAGAGCGAGTAACGAGTATTTTGATTCGAGAACTGTATTTATCGTCGTTATAAAATCATTCAAAGTAGCTATAGATTGTCGACCTATCATATATTTCGGTATTTTTGCAAATTCTTCGTTAGTTAGTAGATCTATCATGTAAGAATCTTCTGTATTTCTGAACAGAGTTTTTTTGCAATCTTCTATTCGTCGTTGCGGCGTATCGACGTTCGTATCTTCGATTGGTCTCGTGAGTTTTTTCTCAACAGTGTCGTTATTATTCGGAATAACCGATTTGTTGGCAGAATTTTCCACAATTGGCGATACTTCGTCGTTAAGTTGAATTAAATCTTGTATGATTTGAGCGGGTAAATTCTCTTCGATGCGTACTATCCTTCGATTGAGCTCTTTGAACGATATAGCCAATTTCTATATAGTAAAAGTTTACGTACGATATTGATGTATTTTTGAATACGAAATAACAGAATTACGAAAAAAGTTCTCACCCGGCAATGTTCATTTTGTTCCTTCAATATCTCTAGATCATGTTTCATAACATCGATACCTCGGGTAATTTCTATCATATCGTGCTTCGCTTGCGACAGTTGTTCTTTGAGGGTGGATTTGTCTAAAAAAAACATTAAAACGTATATAATTGTTGGTTGACGGATTTACGCGCAACGGAGATTGATAATATCAAACACTTATACACACGAGTCAACAACACCGTTGCCAATTTAAGCTCCTCTAATTCTTTAACTTTGTCTGTTAAAACACTCTCCAGAGAAACGACAGAAGTCATGGTTATTATTAAATTAACTAATACTGGATTATAAAAAAAGCCATTTACGGGTGTGGTAAATTTCTCTGCTGCTATTGTATTATTCTACAGCATCCATATTGGCACTTTTACTGCAGAACGCAAACGAAAACGGACGTTTAAATTTAAATTTCGTCATAGAAAAAAAGAAACGAAGAGGTGAAAGTAATTTTCGATTTCTCTTGCTGTATGCTCCATGAATATAGCCGAGTAACTTTAGGTTGTCATGAAAACCGTTCTGCTTCATCGTCTGGCCGCTCAGATGTCGCCCCGTCGAACCAGCTCTCGAGGTTACAACCCCCGAGTGTTGCTGACCCTAATTATTTCTGTTTCGACAAAAATATGGAAAATGTTATATGCCCTTGGCCCCTACTAGGGTAGATTTTAGCTCTCTAGCGTTTCTGTTCCCTGGATTACACATGCACTGTCTTATCTCCATAGGTGATAGAATTCGTTGACCTTGAATACTCGACAATTCCATTTTCAACCCTTCGTTTGTAAACCTGGGTCATTCAAAAGGTCAAATCCGAAGCGGACACGAAAGACCCAGGTTTACAGACCGGAGAAGGCGAAAAACGTTTACGGACAAAGGATTCAAATTTAATACGATCCATGAAAGCGAAGAGACTTCCCTTCAACAAAATTTAATTTTTTAGAATGAAAACATTCGGGATGGTATCTTTTTTTGATTCACATTGGTTCATTTGCAACTTTCGAAATAGATCAAAGATGGTTCTTGTATGTTCGTTACGTCATGAGAGAAATTGAAAATTTAGAGTAATTGATGATTCCTTCGATAATTCACTAAAAATGTTGACATCGTAGTTAATTAAAGTTTATTAATAACTCAGCGACGACAAAATTTTTAAGGGTGTCTAATACATATTAAATATCCAGCCATTCTGTGATATATTGGCATTTGATTGGCGTTACGTCTCCGACGTCGCAACAGTTCTTTCGTACCTAGAATCACAAATAACGTTGGAAAATATTAAAGCACCGAATGAAACGAAGATAAAATTTTTTACATCAATATCAAACTGATCCTTACTGGACAAACACCACAAGGAGTTTTTATCAATCCTGGAGAATCCAATAGAGGCTGCACAGCTCTATATAAATTATTTCCATCGGGTGAAAGTATCCTTTCGACTTTGCCATCGTAAACAAGGGTGTTTAAAATCATCTCCAGATCTTCCACAGAAAGTTTGACCTACGATAAAATATAATCGAAGGAACGGTAAATAATAGAAAATATTTCTTCCATAGCTTATACTTATACAAAATTTGTATAAGCTGTATAAAATCGTTAATGTATGATCTTTATAATACCTTACTAATTCCCAGATCTGAAATGAATTTCCAAACTTCCTTGGACGATGCAAAAGTCTTGTTTCTTGCCGCGATCGGACCGTCCTTGCAAGCTTTGTTATCCTCGCGCTTTTGATCGAGAAATCTGAAGCATTGCTGATTTAGAACATCAACGAATTCGGCCTCAAAATCCTGATCCTGATACCATGCACCTCCAGTAACGGTTCTATCAGGTTCAAGATTGTAAAGCATGTAAACCTTCTTTTTACTAGCGGCAACAGATTTAACGGCTTTTATGAATTTTTTCGTCTCCAAATTTTTCAGTATTTTGTTTAATTGCGTCAGCATCAGATTGGATTTGAAACGAATATCTCTTATCCATATTCCCTTGTTACCAGCATCCTCTATTATGGAATATACAATTTTTTCTTCATTGTCTGCGCCTTTCGCCGTTTTCCCTTTTGTGGGATCTTTCAGACGATAGAGTAACGATCCTCCTTGCTTGAAGAGATCTATATAGCCTTGGGACAAAAGTTTATTGACTATTTGGGCTTTTTGCAAAGGTTGTAAATCCGGCATTTCCGTTGATATATCCTTATCGGATATGCCTTTCGGTTTCGTTCTGGCTAAAGCGATTATCCTGAAAACATAAAATATTGCATTACTCTCAATGAAGATTTTGAGTTATCTTTATACCTATGACGAATTCGTCAATATAACCTCAAATTCGTGGACAATCGTGACAAGTATCGGGGGTTCAAGAAATCAAGAAACAAATATTACCTTTGTTCAAGGGCACCGAGTTCATCAACTTCTTTTGAACCTGTGGGTTCTGGATCGTCCACGCTTTCCGAATTCGCGTCCATGGTTCGGAATAATCTTCGAAAGCCGATCAACGATCTGCTTGGACCACTAACAAATGTCCTACATTGTTGAGAGGTTAAACCTTAAACCCTCGATGGCCGATGATAAAGTACCTAACGAGTTCGTAGCTTTCAAACATGCAATGAAATAAATCAATGTATAAGTCTCTAAATGCAATAAACAAAAATAATAGGCAAACTCATCAACTCGCCTCACATTCTCAGTTACGTTCATCTTAGATCTTAGTCCTTGAAAAGTAATTAAAAAAACATTAAAACGTACATTTGATGCAGGGAATACAAAGTAATCGACCGAATCGCATTTGTCTCCTGGACATCGAGAATAGAACTGGTTTAAACTAGTTTCGCACGAGTTTGATTCTTGGAAATATTGAAGTCATTTTATATTTATAAAGAATTAAAATGGACGAACACAGCGACTCGGAAGATTCATTGAAACTTGCTGAAAAATCGTGGAGTCGCGCTATCGACGGAGCTTCCAAAGTATTTATCCATTGGCACATTTGTATCGGTTTTTGTACATCGTTGTTGCAACAAGATGTTTCATTTTGGTAGAGCGGATATCGAGAAGGAATCGAAGAAGGTTCTCAGGCTGTTCTCCAAAAGGATTTTGATCAGGGCTACGAGGACGGTTTCAAAGCAGCCTTCGAGTTAGGAAAGTATAAAGGACTAGCGACGATCTTTGCAAAGGATAGCAAGCATCCCGACGAAATAGCGACGATTCTCGAAAAAACCCGAAGAGGAGCGTGTCACATTTGTATAATGGACAAAGAGGAACAAAAATTGGACGAATTCAACTCATCGTCCATCGATATTATCGCTGATCACAATCGACGCGTCGCATCGCGGCTGAAAATATTGCGAGAATATTTCGAACCTTTTATAAAGGAGTGGAGCATAGACGTAAATCGTTTGAAAACTGAATAAACAAGAATAAATTTCGTTTTTTTTAAATTTTATTACCATTATGATTAAATGATTTCTTTTTCTCGAATAGATCAGCACGCACCATGTTATTTCAACAAATACAAGTTGCTTTATTTCTTACGAACACGTTAGCGATACAAAAGAAGAAAATGATCCTAGGGACCAAAGACGAACTGATTTACAAATACAGTCCTTCCGGGGATCCCTCTTTTTTGCGATACAGTACACTCTCCTTAGACTTTTTGAAATCTTCACTGGTCACCTTCATTCTTCGTTCGCGAAGGGCCATTAATCCAGCTTCGGTGCAAATTGCCTGTAATTATTTATTTATTTATAGTTATGAACACACATCGTTCTATAATGTTAGCATTGAGTTTTAGACGCGATTATTTACCTTTATGTCGGCGCCCGAAAGATCGTCCTTGGCCATGATGAGCTCAGCGAGATTAACGTCGGGCGCAAGGGTCATTCTGCTCGTGTGAATGCTGAATATACGTCTCTTTGTCTTTTCATCGGGAAGCGGGAATTCAATTTTACGGTCTATACGACCTGGCCGGATCAATGCAGGATCGAGAGTTTCGATTCTGTTTGTTGCCATGACTACTTTAACGTCTCCGCGACTATCAAAGCCTTTAAATTGATTTCAAAGTATAATAAAAAATCAACGGATCGAAGTCAAAGTTTATTTACCAAATGAAAAATATTTGTCTTACCATCGAGTTGATTAAGTAGTTCAAGCATAGTTCTCTGAATTTCACGCTCGCCACCGCTATTGCTGTCGTAACGTTTCGTTCCAACCGCATCAATCTCATCGATGAAGACGATCGAGGGAGCGTGTTCCTCCGCAACTCGGAATAATTCACGAACTAATTTAGGCCCATCGCCCAAATATTTTTGTATAAGCTCCGAGCCGACGACGCGCAAAAATGTGGCGGATGTTTGATTCGCGACGGCTTTTGCGAGAAGAGTCTTGCCGGTACCGGGTGGGCCGTACAGTATTACACCTTTGGGTGGCTTAATACCCATTTCCTCGTAATACTCCGGATGGGTGAGAGGCAATTCAACCGATTCTTTAATCTCCTGAATTTGTGTGTCGAGTCCTGAATGAAAGATATAAAGTGTAAGAAATCTACTCTTTACTCTTTACAAGTCGTATAAAGGACCATTAAGGAGGTTCACGCGCCATAATCATAATAGTATATACAAAGTAATGGCAAAATCATCGGATACAATTTTTTCCAAGATAATTTTTTGAAATTTTGCATGAATCTTCTTGAGCATCGTATTATAATGGCTAACAAATTTGAGAAGGTTTCACCGTCTAGTAATCGAGATATTCGGTGTTTAAAATCGCAACTTTAACACGAGGTCTTATGGCAAGTTACGAAAAAATACGATTTTCGACAATAAATAACTCGATTTCTAGACGGTAAAACATTCTCAAATTTTACCCACGGTCGAGTATTATTTTTAAAAATGTTTATACAAATTTTAAACAATTAAACTTGGAATTCGTCTAATGCATGGACAATGCTTCAACCTCCTTAATGAAATTTGATGTATTACGATACAATTTTGCCGATAAATGAAAAGTGCGTATATCGTATTTCCTTAATTCTTAATACCAAGACGAACCACCCTCAAAACTCCAAGTGCACAATATTTCATGTTGAAAAATCAAATATCCATGGAAAAAACGAGTAGAAAGACGCAATTTACTCAGTTTATTTAGTAAGTTTCGAATATCGTAACGGAAATCCCTAATTTAACAGCTTTATGTTAGAAGTTTATGAAAAGTGATAAGATTCGTATTATCAGTAAAAACAATGACTTACCACCGATGTCGGCGTAAGTTTCCTGCGGTGCTTTTTCCAATTTCATCACAGTTACCATGGGATCGGTGTCATCACCGAGAACGCCAACGACCGCATGAACCTTGTGATTAAGTAGGACGGAGCAACCAGGCTCTAGTTGATCTTTGTCGACGAACGAGAGAATAGATACATAATGCTCGGATCCTACGGAAGTCGATACTATAGCATGATTATCATCGATTATTTCTTCCAGAGTCCCGACGGACATCGGAGTTCCTCTCAGATCGTCGACTTTGGATCTTTCTTCCTCGTTTTTCTCCTCTTGGGGTTTCAGTCTCTCCTGATTCCTTATAAATTCTTCCTCCATCAGAAGATAATCCTTTATTCTTTCGAGCTTGAGTAATTTGAGTCTGCATCTTGTGTGGGGCGTTACTTGAGGCAATTTCAAAGCTACGTCGGGTCCCTTGGTACGCCGTTTCTTCTTACCAACTCTCGTCGGAATTGGAGGTTCGTACTTCTTCTTCTTGTCTTTGTCGTCTTTCTTGTCGCCCCCTGTACCACCAGCGCCCGATTGATTCTGACCCTGTGAATTATTGTTCGTTTCTGAATACAAATAATGACTTTTGCATCAAAATATTCCGGGCTCATCGGCAAAACTAACCTACCATTTTTTATCTTTAACGAAAAAAAGATGTGTGAAAGTACGAATAAATACGAACGTTCGGAAATTAATCGAACATTGGAAAACTGAATATTATAATGAGAAATATTAATATGAGACAAAATAAAGAAATGCTTACCATGTTGCCGAGGCTTTTGACAGCAAACTCGAAATCACAAGTCACTCGATGTCTATGAGACGACGATAGCCATCTTGGATTATTTTCGATATTTCGATGTATCGCTTGTTCGATATCTCGATATATCAATCTTCGAGCCTATCGATGATCGATATATCGATGTACTTGTTTCAATTTATTCGATCGTTTTTCTTGTTTCAAATGGTTTATCAACCGATGCAGTGGAGTAATAATACAAAAGGAGAAGCAGCTCGTGGCAATATTTTGTCGTTGTATTATTGTACGTGAGTCTACGTTAAAGCCGTACCGGATACACAGGAGATTGGGAAATTGTCGAATCGTGGGTCACGTGTGTTTGTACCGACATTTATCAACTTCATATCGCGGAGCGCGAGTTCACGGAAGACCGAGTATCGAGAGATTCCGCGCCCGCAGGCTTGCCCGGGTCCTTAGCAAACTACTTCGCGCATTACGTTGTGCGTGCGGCCACCCAGTATATATCCCCCGTGTGTAGGCCTGTGTCGTTTTTCTCTCTGTCACCACGGGGAACGGGTCGACGAGTGTAACGTTTTACCATAGCGCAGGATGGCGGCTATGCTGTCCAATTGTTCGCGGATTGCACCGCGAGCTCTTACTCGTTTAGCAGCTTCGCGAGCGAAGGTAACATGTTATTTTTTTGCCGTTTTAATCTCCTCCTGGTAACTCATCGTTCTCTCCCAGCAGCCGACGCGAGTTTAGTCAATTTTTTTTCACTTTTTTTCGCAACATCCTTGTGCCAAATAGTCGGAAGTCTACTATAAAATCTCAGAGTATTGCTAGCGACCGGAATTCTCCTTACGTTTATTACGATGTTATATAATCGTCGTTTTTTCACAACCCATATATCTGTCTGTGCCTCCTTCGGTACAACACGCCCGCGAATTCGTAGTCTTGTCTCTGTCAATCGCGTACCGATAATTTTTCGTTATTTGTATTAACGACCAGTAATAAATTATCGAGTAAACGCGATCGATCATCCCCTTCTAAGGCAATTGAAGCGCGAGAATTTTTGAAGTTTTTACCCGAGAGTTATAGTGATCGTATAATGTATTTTTGCCTCGCCCACCCACGACACCTTTTCCCCCTGGTTTTTTCAGAGTTTCTCAGCCGATTGTTATGTCATACGAAATAAAAAATATTCTTAGATACATAATGTAGCTCTTTTGATAGCGTTAAGGGAGTATATATAAGTATACCATATTCATACTTAACCCTATAGTATTTTTGCGAAATATAGCAAGTGTGGATTGCTCCACGTTGATTAATCCCGGCAAGACGGCATTTTATCGTAACGTTTAGGAGATAATCATTATCAAAATTGTTGACTGTTATTGCATCAGACCCATAGTAAAGCACTTACCTCTTAGTGAATAAATCCAGTTTTCAATCGAATCCGGGTATGATTAAATAGAGAGTCGCTAAGAAGTACAAATCCCGATAAAAATGACTAAATACAAAAACGATTTATCGTACTTAATTTACGACTCGATGAATTAAAATTTCCGACACCCGTATCTATTTCTATGTCACGGAATCCCAGCAGATTCTACGTAACATTGACCTCTTCTTCTAATTGACGATGTTACCGATATGAATCTATTGGAACCAATGCGATTTATTTTACAGTTACATATGCATTAAGACAATCCAATGATTATTACGATTGTTGAATAATTAATGAACAATTGTTGGCACTAATTAAAAAGACTTCCTTTTTCAATAAATATCCGTCTCTATGATATTAAGAATAATAGAATCAATCACAAAAAACGTGATACCGCTAGTTTCTTAAATTGCTTTAAATAACCAATAATCGTTTTTACACAGTTTTAACTGTCTTACAAAATAATATTGAAAATTAAATTCACTCCGAGTACTTTCCTTCTCGATGTCTTACGGTTATTTTGTTTCTTTGTATAGATCGTGAGGACGTTTCATCAAGAAGGTAATGACAATACTAGAACATCAAAAAAGAATATGTCATTGGTAGTAACATTGACGATTATACATCTGAGACAAACTTTTTATCGTGGCATTTTCCAGGGCGTATACTTCTACTTCAAACGAAATGCGGAGTGAACAACGCGACACCACGGTGGGTTGGAGATTAAGAGAATTATAAATTGCGAAATATTGCACAAATTACGGATCTATTCTCATAATCAAATATCGAATCAATTTTTATAGTACATAAATACGTAAATATACGATTCGTTAGATCATCGTAACAATTTTTTCGTAACATTTTGATATTTATAGCATAATGCATATGCTTACAGCTCCAACGAACATGGAGTGTCTTATTGCTGGAAGGTACAGATGAGACAGATCCGTTCGACACAGGCCTTATGTAAGCTTTTTATCAATTTTTTGTTTCATTAATTACTCGAAAGTGTTAAAATTTTTGTTGCGTCAATTACAAAAACCTAATTTAACATTTATAAAAAGATACTTACGAAATTCTAAAAGATATCAAATTTGTTCACATCTGGTCTTGGAATTTGTGTTTTAAAGGGGACATAAAAGAGGTAGTTGTTCCTGCATTCGCGGACAGCATCAGCGAGGGCGACGTCAGGTGGGAGAAGAAAGTTGGCGACCAAGTTAAAGAGGACGATGTTTTGTGCGAGATCGAAACCGATAAGGTAAAATAACGAAAAAAAAAAAAATGTCAATATTTATCTGAAATTCAATGATTATCGATAACGATCGATCGTTTATAGACCTCCGTGCCGGTACCATCGCCCGGACCCGGTGTGATAAAACAACTTTTGGTCAACGACGGTGACACGGTAAAACCGGGTCAAAAAATTTGTACCATCGATATCGGTGCTAGCGGCGGAGCTGCACCGGCTGCCGCTGCGGCGGCGCCAAAGTCCGAACCCGTAGCCGCTGCACCACCTCCGCCACCATCGCCCGTTGCTGCTGCAGCTGCGCCTTCGCCACCGAAACCATCGCCGATAGCTCCTCCGCCGCCAGCCGCGAGACCTCCTCCGCCTCAAGCACCCACTGCCTCGATGCCAGTTGCTGCTATCAAACACGCTCAGGTAACGCTTCGACCATTTATCACTGGTCAAACTTCTTTTTCCGTCATTAATCTACTTAATTAAACGTTTATTCATTCGATCAATTATATTTATTGATTTATTTCATCAATTCGGAAAACTATCTATTTTTCATTGAGAATCTATTTAGAAAATAATGCTTAATTCCCATTTTGTATTGTTTTTTCTTCTTTTATTTAATTATATGCAATAAACATTTTTTTAGTCATTGGAGGGAGCCAAGCTTCAACTGCCCCCTACCGATTATACTCGTGAGATAATCGGCACGCGAACAGAGCAACGCATCAAGATGAATCGTATGCGACTTCGCATAGCGGAACGCCTTAAAGATGCTCAAAATACAAACGCTATGCTCACTACTTTCAATGAGATTGACATGAGGTTCGTCTCCATTGATTATTTACCTCGATTCAACTCGTTTCATTCGATAATTTTGCATAGCTAAAAAATTTGACTATCTCGATGCGACGAACTTTTTTCATATTTCAGTCGTCTCATGGAATTTCGTAAAACGAATCAAGAGGCTTTCATGAAGAAGTACGGACTCAAATTAGGTTTTATGAGCGCGTTCATAGCGGCGAGTGCTTACGCTCTTAAGGATCAGCCTGTCGTTAACGCCGTTATCGACGGTGGTGAAATCATCTATAGGGATTACGTCGACATAAGCGTCGCTGTCGCGACACCTAAGGGCCTTGTAGTGCCAGTTTTGCGAAGTGTCGAGAATAAGAATTTCGCGGAAATCGAGATCGCGATGGCAGCTATTGGCGACAAAGCGAGAAAAGGAAAGATATCGGTCGAGGATATGGACGGTGGTACGTTTACGATAAGCAACGGTGGCGTATTCGGTTCGTTGATGGGAACGCCTATTATCAATCCACCACAGAGTGCGATACTCGGTATGCACGGAACTTTCGAAAGACCGATTGCCGTCAAGGGACAGGTGAATATTTTACCTTGTAACCACAATTTTCCAATTTTCTCGTAAACATTTTTACATGATTTTCGGATGAAAATGATGTCTAAGGCGAAAGCAAGCAATTTTTAACGAGAATACGAAAAATGTTATTGCTCGAGAATGTTTTGAGAAATTTGTTTATTTCCATTATATTTCAGGTTGTAATTCGCCCAATGATGTACATCGCTTTGACCTACGATCATCGTCTGATTGATGGACGCGAGGCCGTTATGTTCCTGCGAAAGATCAAAGACGCCGTCGAAGATCCGCGAATTATTCTAGCTGGGCTTTAAAAATTAACGACACGGAAACAAGCATAAGAAAAAGAATCCAAGCGACGCGCAAAAATTAACACGGAATCGCTTCGAAGGTGCCTCTCATCCCTTCCTGGACGATTGTACAGTATTCTGTATTATATTACGTTCGATGAATTTCTTGCGGAGATTCGCACCTCGTTTTCATTCTTTCTTGTTTATTCTTTCTTCCGCCATTTCATTATAAAATCATACAGTCACATTTTTACTGTCGTCGTCTAGCCATACGTCCTCGATCGGAGTGACTTTGAAACTAAACAAACGAACAAAATGTCCTTTTCGCGCGTTACTCATGATTTTTCCAGAAGTATTGAAAAACGAGGTATTTCTACGACTCGCAAAAAAAAACCTTTAAAGTCCGGTGCGTTTCACCGCTGTCTCCCGTCATTGGAGCGGAAGTGCTTGCGAGCTTTCGATCCCCGGGTACTTTTTCGTTCTTCACTACGAAAGATTGTAAATAAATGTAAGGGAAAACAAAAACAAACAACCACATTTTTACTTTGTGTACGAAAGTTGTTACCAGCGAAGGGTTGCGAAGCAACGGCGAAGTCGAATCTCTGGATTGGGATACGCGGAGGTTAAATTTTTAAATAATTAAAAGACCATTCGACTTGCTATTCTTACGAAATAAATGTTTAATTATTTCAAATAACGATAATTATTCGTAATTACTGCGTAAGAATAATCGCTCGAATGGTTTTTCGTTCGAACGCGCGCGACTCCCCGATTTGTAAATTGCGTTTGGCATATACAGCCCCGATGAAATCACCTCGGCTGCCTCATCATCGATGATAGTACCATTTTTCTGTCTCCAATTTCTCCTAAGACGACCAGCAAAATGATTAAAAGTCTAATTCATTCGTCGTTTCACGCGAATCTTTCGCCCTGCTCCGATCGGACGAAAATACCCGTTTATATTTATATCACAAGCTCGTATCGTCGAAAATAAAATAAAAAACAAACACCAAGTGTTTGCGTCCGATAAGTCTGAGACGAGGGAAACAAAAATGAGGCTGTTATCTCGAAAATGGTGCTTGGGAAAAGAGGACATTCGTAGTACGTCATTTGTCGCAATAGTTTATTTATTTTATCCCAGAAAAGAAAAAGAAAAAAAAACAACGTATCTCAGAAAAGTATTCGAGACGTCGCAGAGAAGCGCGATTATCACACGCCTGTAGACCGAAGCTGAGATTTGTTAGAGATGTAACGAGAAGAGAGGTGATAATAAACAAAAATATTACCTTAGATTTCATTAAAATTAATATTCACCACCCGTAGCTCCTCGTAGTTTCGTTATTATTTTATTTTGGTCTCGTTAGGAGTTTGACTTGGTATTTTTGTTGTTTTTTTTTCGTATTTATAATCCGCATCGAAGCGACGATATTGTGATATGGGAGGTGTTATTTCGCTAACGACGATTGAAACAATATTAAAAATACTACGCGAATAATAATTACAAAATCATTGATCGGGTGTGAATATCGTTTCTATCGAATTATAAATTAACGTACCATTCGAAATTTTAATCGAACGTATCACTCGAATATTCGAAAAAATAATGAATTATTCAAATAATTGAATAAATCCGAATAATCGATATTTTCATTTCCATCGAATTCAAAGCATCGCGAATTAATAGAATTTTACGACACGAGCACATGACGGAAAATCGAAGTAACATTTTGATAAAGTCTTTTAATAAATCATAATATTTCGAAGGATTGATTTACTATGTTCAGAACTCGCAGAATTAAGATATTTTGGCTTACCATAAGTACGTTTTCTCCTAAATTTTCATGTACATGAAAATTTCTCAAATCTTCCATCGAGTTTGAGCAAACATTTTCTCAATATCTCATCGGAGCTCGTCTCGTTTCGAATAATTTCCGACATTGAATTAAAATCAAATGAAAATTGGCTGCAGGGGGTATCATCGAATATTATAGTACAACCTTTATGTGATATATTTGTTCATTTTTTTTTCAACCATTCGCCTTCATCGACTTCTCATCTCAACATTCTCGTTTTAGTTCCAAATAACACAATTGAGTCACGATTTACATTGAACTTTTTTCTTTTTCTTTGTTTTTTTTACGAGGCTCGATATTGTACTATTCTCTATTGTTAAATTACGAAACATAACGAGCGATGAACACGCGTATATATAATGGACTTTATTCAATCGTAACGCCACACAGTCTTGAAACACGTCTTAACAATTATATATCGTCCATATCGTCATTTTCGTCGTCGGGTCTGCAATAATCTTGACGTTCCATCCATTTATCTCCCTCTGTTCTTCTTTTTCACACTCTCTCTCTCTCTCTCTCTCTCTCTCTCTCTCTCTCTCTCTCTCTCTCTCTCTCTCTCTCTATCGCTTCCCACTCTTTTTCGATCAAATCGAGTGGTGGATCAATTTTTTTCTTTAAACATTAAAATGCTTTAACACCGATAACACCTATAGATTCATCGTATACTTTTCGACCTCTGTCATTTCCGGTTTATACTTTTACATTCAAACTCATCGTCCGAACAAGAATTATCGAGCAACGCAACGATCTCATCGTGTTTTATATTTTATTTAATCTTCTCCCTTTCGTAGCAATTTAATCGTCCTATGAACGAAGTTTTCACTCCAAATTGACTTTGCGAATAGCCGGGAAAAGAAAGCGTGAAATTGGCTTGGTGAAAAATGATATTGAAAGTGTTATAAATATCGTATAGTGTCGTCAAATAATTTCTCTCTACCCCGGACGTATATTTATCTTGAATAAAAAAAAATCTTCTTTATAATATTGACTGCGATTCTAAGTGCCCGTTAAAATAGTCTCGGATTTTCGAAACGCTATAATGCAAAAAATTAATATTTTTCTATCGTAGAAACAAAACGAAAATATAATTGCTGTCTAAATTTCTCACTTTCCGAAGCATTGGAGTGTCGTCCAATATTGAATTTAAATAAAAAGCATCGTTTTCACGATATTTTTATGATCGAATGATTCGCAATTGAGATCGAAGGAGAATTGAACTATATGCATTGTCGTTAAGGATAACGTCGTTGATTGCAATCAAGTATAATATTGCTGGCGATATAAATATTCTTCAATTAAGCTCGTGATGCCCTAAACAATTTTTGTATTCTCGTTCGTTAATCGGTTGTTCGTGTCGCTTATGTCTTCTCTTTGTTTCTCATCTTTGCTTTTCCTATCTCGAATGAAATCCAACTCACATTATTATCATTTCATTATCACTATAATATCTATCTATATATATCTATATATATGTCTGTATATACATATATATGTATAAATATAGTGATAATTATTTTCCGGCGGCCTTCGTGACTCTTTGAGCGCGAGACAGACACAGCAGGATCTCCGTAAAATGTGGGACCGATTTTTTTCTTTTTTTTTTCTTTTTTTTTGCCGAGTCGCGCAAACGGCCGAAACATTGATTAGGTACGCGTAGATATGCACCGATTGAAAATTGCGTTCTTTAACAAAGGGTGAAATATTCGTCTTGACAAAATCTTGCGAGACGAAATTTTTCCAGACTCGAGGCTCGTCCCATTTTCGTTTCGAATATATACTTTTTCTCTTTTTACCTATCGTTTACTTTTTCCATTCTCTCCTTTCGTCATTCTTACAGCCCTCTCGTACCGGAATTTCAACCCGATATCCTCGTTTTCCTGTAAAAATGTTGAACGCAACTTTTCCTTTTTTTCTTCCTCAATTGGATCAATTTAGAACTCGGTCTGGGGACGTTTTGCGAGCCACTCGACGATCGCCGGTATCTCGTGAACTCTCTGCTTCAAGCCACGTAGAGCGGGATAATTCTCGAGCGGTGCTGTCCCGAATATTTGCTCAAAATTCTCCAGTGCAACGGCAAACACGAAATCGGCCCATGTTGTCTGCATTGTGTAAAAGGAAGAAGATAAAAATTAGACAAAATTTCCAAACTTTCGGTCTCTTACTTTCGTTGCTCCAAAATGGAGCAATCCTTTTCTCAGGAAACTTTTGATTCTTAATTTTCCTCGATTATCTGAATTTTTACGAAAAATTTTACGTTATGTCGTACAGTTTTTGCCCTTTATAAAATTATTTTTTGAAAAAAAAATGTGCTTGATCGTGTTTTTAATTGCTTTAACGACGATTAAGATTTAAGAAACTTACGTTGGAACCGACCGCGTATCCACCGTTCTCCTTTATGATCTGTTCGAATTTATTGAGATAAAACGGTATGGTCTCCTTCAAAAGTTTGACCTTACGTTCCTCTTTCTTGAACAAATCTTCCTCCGTTCTGAATTGGAATAGAGCTGAAAGTTTTAATTTTTTTTATTTGTTTTTTTTTCATCATAGTGAATATCGTCGTAGCGTAGATATTTATACAGCGAGTAAAATAAACGATCTCCACGAGCTTACTCTAAGGAATTCTCGAGCGATAAAGTTTATTAAAACTTTATTCTTCTCTCTTATCGTCTCGGCTAATTCGCAAGATCGTTGAAACATTCGAGGTTGAAAATCTGTACTTCGTTTACCTAGTTTGAGATCACTGACGGCGTCGACGAGAGCGTCGCAGAGCATCGATTCCCACTCGTTTTCACCCGCGAGGCCGTACTTTCGTGCGAGATATCTGGCAACCGCGTTGCTTTGCCCTATCGGTTTTCCATCGATTTCCAACACGGGTAACAGTCCGTAAGGCATCGCTTCGTTTTCGAAGAACGAGCCAATCATTTACAACAGCGAATAGAAAATTTCATTAATATCAATGAATTATCTGTTATAGAGATAATATTAATGTAATGATAATTAATTAGGCGAGATGATAAAATGATAAAACGGTCCAATTATAATAACGACTCCATAATAACGATATTAATAATAATTGCTAATGATAATAAATAATATTGATAAATATTGATACTAAGGAACTATATTAACGAATAATAATAATGGTAATAATGGCAACCTTGATAATATTGCGAGACCTGTATGATTCTCGGATTATTAAGTAAGGTACTTATCGCGTGCATATCTCGTTGACTTACTTTTCTTGAGTTCGGGCCAACGCTCCTTGGGAATTCTCTCATCCACGTATTCAATACCAGCGTGAGCGAATATATAACGAATATGCTCGGCCCGACCGCGAGCATTAAAGTAGATGAGCTTGTAGTGCGGTTTGTCCTCCGCCATTCTCCGACACTACTTTTGCCAACGTTTCTGTAACTTATCGAGAATGAAAAAATTAACGAGTACAATATCGTCGATTATTATGAAACGTTTATTTTTTTAATATCCTGAAACGTGAGTAATTAGAAGAAGAAAAAGAAAAAGATTTTTTTTACGGGTATGAGCAATTAGCACGAACGATTTGTGAGAAGAATAGTAAAAAAATAAAAACCGGGATTTTGTTAAAAAAATGTCCGTCAATTAATGATTACAGTGACGTCGCTCTAATTACTTTTCATTTTTGCGATCGCCTTGGGTGAATTAAAAATGTTGTTAAATTAAAAAAATCAATTCTTAATTAATAAAAATTGATGACTCTAATGACCCAGTAAATTAGCGTTATCGTAAGAGATATTAATTAGTCTCGAAAATATTCGTCATTGTACTATCATTTGCCATTCTCACTGATACGAGGAATTGAATAGCGTTGCTTTTATCGAGTGAGGACCATTTATAAATTTATTTAACATCGAGAGAAAACGAAGAGTACCTACAAATTACTTCCGAGTACGGTACATACGCATATACATATATATACTTCAATACTGGCTAAGGAAGTGGACCGAATAAATCGTACTCAATTTCCGTCTCATTGAAGAGCATTGGGTAGATAAAGTATGAGGTGGGTCAACCCTGCGGGTTGTAGAAACGTTACGACTCCTGCTGGCATGCTCACAGACGTATATATATATATACGTACACAAGGAGTTCCTTCGATTCCTGCTGTGTTGAAATATATATATCTATACATTTATATATAGATAAGAATATATATATATATACGTACGTATGTACATCTCGATAAACGTGCCGATTCTCAAAGTATGATAAGCCAATCGGGTAACGCACCGTTGGCACGCGAGCCGATCGTTACCCTCGAAATAAACCCCTGGCCCATCTCTCGTTACCCCGTACGATACGTATAGGTAAAGTTGGATAACGCGCGAGTCTGCGAATTCGGATCTAGTAGCGATACGTCGGGGATTTTGTCCCGATTAATGAGAATCTGGTTCCCCAATGACTCGGTGAAACGACGTTCGATATCATGTGAGAAGTAAAGATCTTTCATAATTCTTAGGATAAAATTCGAATAAATTCGATCGACTGGAGAAAAAGAATTTTTTATTTACATTCAGACATTAAAGTAGAGCCAGAGATCTTGGTCGAAATTGGATTAAACGGGGCGATAGGCTGCGCCTCTTTTCTGAACTAGGGACAGATAAAAATGTTTAGTGGTTCTCGGAATAGTTTTACGATAGATGGACGACTTTTTGCGAATATCACTTGTTTTTTTTTGTATCGATTTATTCGTATACGTTTTATCTTATGCCCTTGTCGGCGGTCATATGAGAAATTCCAGATGCGCGTTTGTGACTATAAAGTTATCATTTATAAAAAGATAAATTCATCCTCATTTTTCTAGTTTCCTTTAGGATATCTTAGGCTTTGATCATTGTAGGGGGGAGAGAGTTCGTTTTATTGGATCCAAAGTAACTTTACAGAGGGCTTATGTAATAATAAATTTGAATAAGAACGCGAATATGGTAGCATTACTTCAGAATTGCAGAAATTTGTCGGTCAAAAGTTGAAAAAACGTGAAAGTAGTTTCTATCACTTTTAATTAGTAAATTAGAAAAAATTAGGAACAAGGATATTGTGTTTGCGTACTATGGGAAGTTTTCGATCGGATGACGTCGTGAAAAGTTGTGAAATAATGAAAATACGATATTTCATTATTTTTATAAATTTGAAAAAATGTGAAAATATCTGTTTTTCAAATGCAAATAACGTCGCTCCCACTGGAGCGATTTGGATTTAACAATGGAGTTTTCAAAAGCTTGTGCGTATATCTCGAGAATGGCGTTGGGTTTGTACAGATATTTCAATTTATGCGGTCGTGCCGACAGTTTGAAAACCACGAAATTTCGGTCCCAATGGACAAATTGAAAAGGATGTTTGTCTGAAGTTAAAAATTCTGTCAAAAATCGAAAAATGATCGCAGTTGGATGAATCGACCGTTATGTTGGAGCTTGAACGGTTATGAATCGAAAGAGACTATTCCCGATGTGAAAATATAGCGTAAATTGCAATTGTACGTATTTTACTGAAACTATGAATATTTTTTGTCCTATGCCGAATTGGTAATTTTTTTGTTGTTATCGAGCGAATGAGAGAAAGGAAGTAAGAAAGTCCGAGACAGAGAACTAAATCTGAGAGGACTTGCGTGGATCGAGCGTGACGGGGAGATACGATCTTAAGAAAAGCTGTGGGGAAAAGCTGTGGATCTTGTGAAACCGGGTCAAGAAGTAACCAAGTCACTTCTTCCACTCGACGAGGCGTACGGCCGAGCAATTCACCCTCGACAATGACTCTTCTACTGCCGAAACTACTCGTTCGGGGATGGATACGAGAGAGTATAAAAGAAGAAAGAAAGGAAGAAAGAAGAGTACGAAAGGACGAAAGAGAAAAGTGACGGAGCAAAAGACCGAGGATGTGAAAAAAACGCGAGAGAAAGAAATGCATCGAGAAAATCTATCGACGCCGGGGGATTCGATTCTAATAGAACAAGGACGATGAATAGAATCGAAAGTTATTCTCTTTGTTCGAGGATTTTTAGCGTTACTGTCATCGACGAAAAAAGAGGAAGCTCGTTTCTTTCTATTCGGGACAACTTTTGTTCACCCCGATATAAGACTTCTCTTATCATTATTGCGATTTCGTTGCTCAATTCGCATTTACAAAATAATCGATACAATTTTTTCGATGCTATAACGTTATTCATTAAATCAGGCAGTGTTGAGATTTTCTTCATTCGTTTGCTTTAATTTTTTATTATATATTTTTTAATAATAAAGATTATAATAATTCTGGATAAAATAATAATTGTGCTTAACTGGAATAATTTTTATCGTTCTAACATTATTATTTATAGGCAGTGAGATTAGTTGATTATGCAACTGAAATAATTTGAAACGTTCTACGTTGATTATTGTTTATTATTCTAAACGTTATTAACATTGATGCCTTTAAAATAACGATTTAGTTTAAAGTTTACAAAAAAAAGGAAATTTCAACAATAAAAAAATTCTACAAAATTTAGAATCGAAATAAACCTTCCATCGTGTCGAATAGTTTTTTTTGTGCAGCCTCGGGAAAGGCGAGCGATAAATTTTCGCGAGTTTCCCGTACAACTTCTTTCCGGTTATCTCGAATTTCGTTCTCTCGCTCTAACTTTGAGATATCGAGCTCGCGAGAATTCGCGAAAGACAAAAACTCCCCGGGAAAGTATTTTCATTCGTTTCGGTGTCGTCGCCGGAATTTCACTGTTATTTTCTACTTTGTATGCGGGAAAATGTAATATATACCGCCCTCTTGGTTCGTTTATGTATCCGCGCGATGTGCAACGCGTGTGTGAGTCTGGGCTTGGTTACACTTGAAATATCGTCGCGCAACTCGGTTATATTCAACGTAGGAGGAAACTTATTGTCGATTTTCCATCGAGGAGGTCGATGCGAGGAGTCTTCGTCTAGTCGGGTACGATGGACATACAGCCGTTTCTTGCTCGGTTCTCGTCGACGTCGACCCATTTCGAATCTCGGGCACTGTGGTTTGGAGAAAAGTCGATACCATCGCCTCTCGCGTCGGTATCTTCCTCGTGCGGGCCTCGAAACCCGATATCGGGCGTCTATCATAGTTACACCTTCGCAAAACGATATCGTCGCTACAGGCACGTTCGAAATAACTCGTCCATTTCTTATCAACAATCCGTTCGTTTTACCATTTTTTCCTCCCCGACATTCGCAATATTTCGTAATATTAATCCCAAAATCATCTCTTCAAACTCTTGTTCACGATGATACGAGCGTTTTTAAATTCGAACGTATCGCTGGATTTTCGAAATTCACGCGACGTTTGTTTATTCGATATACAATTTTTCATACCGAGCAGTCTCCAACTTTAAAACTCTTATTGTATTCAATAAATAACATTAAATTAAAGAAAATTGTGATAATTAAAATAATTTTAATAAAGCGAATTTTATAATTTTTATTTGGTTGAATAAATTTTGTTTAATTTACACATAATTATAAAAATAACAATAGGTTAACGATCTGCCTTTTTAATTCGAACGAATTATATTATATTTCAAATTATCAATTATAATTTGATTAATCAAATTAATTTATTTGCGCGTATGTAAATTTAACATGGTTCTGGTCTGATTTAGCTTAATTGCACGTGAGACCATCGTGAACCATTGAATCGTTGACTAGCGCGAAGATTAGTCCGAAGCAGCCTGTATTGGTCTACCGCAGTTATGTTAATGGATCCCTGAAGATATATACTGTGATATTCCATGTTACAATGGTGCTATCATCGCTAGGTAACAATGGATTGTCTTCGGTACCTCGAGGGGGCTGCCCTTGCAGGATGGAAGATAATACGAAATACGAACGGAAGGCACTATTCGATAGGATAAGGACATAGTAAGACGAAGGAGTCTTCGAGGAGCAGAAGAAATGTTCGTCTCGAGTCGTTGCCAAGGCCGTTTACTCGTAGCCTTGTCCGATAAGAAATACCTTTTTATCATCAACCGACGAAGTAATACTTGATTTTATTTCAACACAATTTTCAGCAATGTCGTCTCGGTCATTAGTCGGCGATCGGCTTAAGCTCGTTACGCTCTACTTTTATTTATTTTTCCCTTCGAGCTTACTCAGCTTGCGATAAAATTACGACAAAAAATAAAACAATTACTTTATTATGGTCGAAATAAGGCTTTTTATAGCGCGATAGTAGAATTAATGAAAAAATATGGATTACAGGTTTAAAAAATTAAAAATTACGTAACGACGTGAATAATTATCGAAGAGAATAGAATTGGAATTTTTTGAAGCTGAATGAATAATTTGTTTGATCATCGATCGAGCTGTCGATGTTCTGCTCGTTAGAATTAAATAGATCCCGTAGTAGAGTGAACATCACAAATCACGATTCAGGAACGATAGCACGATTGTACGATAGCAATAGATTGTTCTCCCATGTACATCGCGTACTGGGGATGCTGGATAGTCCGGAGCAAGGCGATGAAGGGAAGATCGATTTGAGACGGGATGCGGGCCAAACATCAAAATAGCCGAGACGCTTGTCACGTTGGGCTTGATGAGGTAAACGACGTGACCATATCGGTCGTAATTACCATTTAATTGATTTCGAGTGAAAACACGTATCGAGACATCAAAAATAAAAATAAACTCTCAATACTCGACGTAATATTTTACTGCTCGCAATGAAAAATATAAAAATATTCGCTCAACGAATTTTCGGTGAATACAATATTCTCAATTTTTCTTAATAAATAATGAAAATAACGAAAAAAATAGCTCTAAATTATGTTTCCAGTATTTCTCATTTTTTGTCAATAGAAAAATAGAAAATAATTGATCGTAAATTAAATTTGTTTGGTATTTAATTGCTTGCGTCACGAATAATCGATCCTGTCGCCCATGGTGTAAAAATTCATGCATTCGTCGACGTGTGACCTTTCTAAACGTGTTTGAAGAAGAATCTTCAAGATTCACCTAATCGCAGAGAAAAAAATTCACGAAGTCATATACGACGTACGAACGCTAATTGTAAGTGTAAAATATCGTTATATCTCTTCGTACGAATCGTTTAATTTCGTCTCGAGTACACGTAAAAATTCCATCCACACGATCATACCACGATTGCGAGTCTTTCGAGTGATTAATTAAATAGTCATTAGCGATATGAAAAGGATCGATAGCATTAGCTCACTCTCGAGGAAGATTAATCGTTGGGCAACCACGTTACACAATGTCCAATGATTTTCCACGGTTTGTGCTTTTTCACCCTCGATATTCTGTCATGATACACGGTCTCTCTTTATAACCTGCTGCGAGGACATTTAAAGAAAAAAAATATATATATATATGACCCATAATGTAACCGCTGTACGAGGAAAACATTATATTTCAAGTCGAGAAACGTGGTAATTCTTTTTATAACGCTCAGGCTCGACACGAAAACAGAACAAATTAACATTGATGTAAAATCAATATTCACCGAGGAATATTTTCAGTAGGACAAAGCGGTCAAAAATTTTCAACGTTTTTCACGAATCGTAGAATTGTTAAACCAAATTTTTGAAAAAATGAATTCCCGATACTTTTGCCAGACGAGCTTGAAAATTGATGGACGTATTCGGAAAACATTTCGCAAAACGATTCGTCCTAATCAATCATAGTGACGTAAAATCACACAAAATTGATAATTTTAATGTTTTTCCTCGAAACAACTTTTTCACCGTAAAAATCAGAATAAAAATGGAAACATATATGGAAATATCGAACGATATATCGTTTGATAAATATTTTCAATTCTTTTTTTGCCCATCCCCTTCGTCCGAGGGTTGCTCACGTTGTAAAAAAGAGACTCGGTCTCGATGTCAGAGATGGAAATCTGAGTGATATTTCATTTCCGTTTGTACGTCGTGCTTGGTGCGTTATTTATCGGGTAAAACGATGAAATGTACGGATTAGTTTGGCCCTGCAGGCCGAGCGTGAAATCAGAATCGATTAGCAACGATATACGATGCGCCACGTCCTATATACATAGTACATAGGCCTATAATGTATCATGTATTTCGCACCGAGCGACGAGAGTTTGAGAGTCCAATCGAGAGCTCGCAAACATTGGCCTATAATGCTGCGAGGACCGTATTTTTTGCTGGCAAAACACAAAATGTACTTATTTCGAAAAAGACACATTCGTCCTATACGCGTATATAAAGAAAAGAAAAAAAGAAAAAAGAAAAACGTTTTTATTGGAGAAACTCGAATTCTCGTAGGAAGCCAATGAGGATGGAATTGGTATCGATGGTGTCGATGCGAGGATACGTTCCGTTCTTTCTTACTACATCCCAGCGTTTTTCGCGCTCCATAAGACATTCGACCACGGGGAATACACGGTGAGAGATCTGTATCGAAGCTACATTCGCAAAACTTTTTATTCCCCCCACACTTTCTTCGCGAGCTTTTTTTCCCGAACAACCAAATAAATTCTCTCGGGACCTTCGTCTTCAACGTTACTTCGTTTTCGATGAAAAAAAACGTTATATACACATAACATATATACGTGAATTTATATATATTTTTTTAATTAAATTTTTCTCCTTCTTCGTATTTTTCTTCGTTGAGAGTCGAGACGAAGAAAATTGTTTTTTTCCTGGTTTACGACGAGTGACGAGCGTGTTTTTAATATTGTCGGAAAAATCAACGATGTGAAAATACATTTTTATAAATCGTCTAATTAAGTTCCAAGTGTTTTTTATAAACGTATAGAAACCTCATTGAGGATTCAAAGACAAGCGCGTGTCGATAACGAGAATTTTCACATACGTCGAGAAAAATAATTATGTAAACGTTCGGGTTTATTTTGCGCGATTGTCGTATACGATGAGATAAACGTAAGCAGGAAAGTTTCGTTTAATGCTACGTAAAATGACGAGGATGAAAACGTACGGTACAAACATATTTTCATCGACGGAAAAACTCGACATTGTACAAACGAATAATAATTCACCGTTAATTAATTTACCGTTGATGAAACGCTTAATTCTTTCGTTTCTTTTCCCATTCGTTGATTCGACAAGATTCTTCATCCTCTTCGAGCTTAACGAAATAACAAAAATTTGAAAAATCCAGCTGTCACGAGCCTGTTAGATTAATGATTTTTCTTCGACGCGAATATCGAGCTCGCCGGGGGTGGTGAGAAAAAGGAAAAAAATATCCCGAGGTCGGGAGAGACGTCGGGGTAGTGTCGGCGTTTTCAGCGACGAAAGCAGCGACGGAGACGCGTAAGGGGTCGATAAGGATAAGGGTTGATAAGGGACGAATTTTCATCGATGGGCAGCGAATACGAAAACAAAAATTGCCGGGTCACGATTCGAAGGTGGTAAACTTGATGAATATTCCGGTTATAGGACAGGGGGTTAGTGAACCTGCGAACAAAAGCGCCCGGCACCATCGGGCGCCGCGAGAAAGCCTCGACGTCGACGTAAAATCAATGTCCACAGCTGATGTTACCAACGGGCGAAACATTAAATCGACGATGGTGCGCGCGGTAGGCGTTTTGGTTTAACGAGGAAAAAGCCGTGCTCGAAATAAAAATCGAGTTTAAAAAAAAAACCGTGTTACGTAAAAACTTGGATATTAACAAAAACACGTAGGTAAATGAAAACTCGAGTAAAAAGACGGAGAAGAGAAGGAGTAACGGAGAAGAAATAAAAGGGGTTTTTCGATGAAAACCTTTTTGCGAGACCCTTCTACTTCGTCATCGCAGCTTTTTTTTCATCCCTCTCTCCTTCGTCGTTTCTTTATTTTTCGCGCCTTTCCCTTTGCCTCTCATTTTCCGTCACTCTTAGAGACGCGTTTTTTCTTTTCTTTTTTTCTTTTTCGTTTTCTTTTCTTCTTCATTTTTTCTCTTTTCTGCCATCTTCTTCTAAGAGCCTCGGTCCATCGTGTACTTTAGTCTCATTAATTATATGGCTGCTCGGAAGCGAAATTTGGTTTGGAATTTACGTTCGCGGGACGTTTCTTCAAATTATCATACAACGGCTTGCCAGTGAGGGAAAATGTAAATAAGGGATGGTATAACGTTTTCTCTTCGTGATAAAAAAATCGAACGTGTCATATTTTAAACAATTGTCTCGTCAAATAATCGAGAAGATTGTTTTTCTCAAAATCAAAAGTACAAAAATGATTTTATTTACACAAACTGTTTTATGCCTTTCTTTCGTTTAAACTTTTGATTAATAATGATGAAAATAGAATTCTTCGAATAAAATAAAAATGCAATCAGATGAAAAGAAATCCTCTTTTCTTTTTCACGGTGCAATCAGCGGAGATGAGAGAATTTGATCGATTGCGGGAGAGAAAGCTCGGATTACGTGACAAAAATATTTTTATCAAACCTGTGATAACGTCATATTTCTCTCGTACGTTGTGTACGAAAATTACCAGCCGGAAAAATCTATATACGTGTGCGAGGAGTGTCACTCTCCGCTAGGAGACCTCGGAAAGTACCACCATTTCCACTACAACTACAACCGGTACTAAGATTTTGCTGTAAAGTAGCGTACACCGTCTATCTCATTCTGTCGACCTCTCGTAATTTTCTTTCTCCTTTTTTCTCCTCGGGCAAAGCTCGTCGTTAATCCTCCGAGGTTGTACGAATCCCAGAGAGGGAAGAAAAGGCATCAATAGAGTGGACAAACCATCTCTTTCCGGGGCGGGAAACGAGGAGGAGGAAGGTAAATTTAATTTGTAGATGTTTAGTAGAAATTTTACGTTTCTTCTTTTCTTCCGGAAATGCGAGAAGGGAAGTGAGGCTGGAATTGTTGTCTAATGATTTTCAGACGTGATCGGTAAATAACAACATTAGTAGTAATAATAATAATAATAATAATAATAATAATAATAAGAAGAAGAAGAATAGTAATAATAGCAATAATAATAATAATAATATTGAGCTATTTGCAAGGAAACTGTTTTACAGGATTTTGAACGTGACCTGAGAAATGCAGCCAGCATCGATCTGTGCAGTCGCTGTACGTATTTTGGGAGACCCAAGATTCGCCCGGATGAAAATTCTTACTTTCACCACCGGAGTCGTTTCCTCGTGGCAAAATAAAATCTCTCTCTCTCTTTCTTTCGCGTTTTATTCAATTAAACGTGCGAGGAAAGAACGAAATAATTTCTCGAAACGTTAATACAGTTCGTTATCGCTTATGCAAAAATTTCCGAGAGTATTTTATCGACATTTCGATAAAAATTCGACCTTCGATTTTATTTTCCCCTTCCACGTCGAAATTAGTCGCTGGAACAAATGCGCTCGGCCGTAAGGTAGATTCTGTCACCTTTCTCGTGAATCCGTTGTAAATGAACATTTTTTCACCTTTCTTTATTTCATCGGCCATGGTATATTAAATCACCGAGTAAATAGGTCGATTCGAGAATACTCGAGAAGCGAGAGAGAAAAAAATCTGCAAATTCAATTTCCTTCTGGGTGAGCAGAGAACTTGGTCCCGTTTTTTCCGAGCTTTTTTCTTCTCTTTCTTTCTCCCCTTTTCTCTCTCTCTCTCTCTCTCCTTCTGTTTCCCTTTCTCGTCACAGCGTCGACTCAAAAAATTCCAGATTTATTTTATATTACGGTGTACGGACGTCTGAGGACAAAAGGCAGCAATTTTCAAGACATCCTCAAACGTCTAACCCTCTTCACCCCCCCCCCCCCCCCCCAACTTTCACCCCCTGCCACGCACCTCAGAGATTGTAAAAGTTCCGTTATTATTTTCCCATCAAGGTTCGTTTTATTTTCCGGCTGTCAACGCGACTCTCCTTATACGTTTCCTGTGTTATAAATATAAGTACTTTTATCTACTTATTTCCTTTCTATTTTTTTCCTCCCCGTACTTTTTATATCAATCTATCGATACTTTCACGTGTCCGAGCGTACGCTTATCAAAGCCTCTGTCAACCCTTAGGAACAAACGACCCTACGCGATGACCTTGCGAGAATTTTAACGAACCTACGAAAGAAAAGAAAAGTAACACTGGCTAGAATTTTGGTCCACTTTTCAGTGGCCTCGGTTATTCTTCTTTCCTTTTTATCCGCCCACCTTTATTCTACCCTCTCGAGGCGCCCTCGTGCACGTGCGAGCACATTCGTTACCTATCTCACGATTTCGCAAAGATCTCCCAGTCCCTCCCCCCGTCTCCTTAATAATCCCGCGCAAAAGACCTTTTTTTACACGACGATCGTAATAAATTTCGACAATAAAAATTATTTTTTATTTTTAACTTTTTTTTTCCATCGACCGATATTTGCGAATATTTCGGTGTTAATAATTCACGTACGAAGAGTAAAGCTGTCAAGCTATATCGACGAGACAACGCACAAAAGACGAACGTGGTCGAACAACCACCCACGTACGTACACACTAGAGCTGCTTATTTATCGTACGAGGTAATTGAAATTAATTAGTCGTCGACGACGACAGTTCCGAGCGATAGGCACAATGGGTGACACGAGAGCTTTTATATAAATATACACACACCTGGTAAACACGTATAATAGACGTTAGATTCATGGGGCCACAAATTACATCGTGTGGCTGTTGCGGAGTGAGCACCGGAGGGAGTGTGAAGCATCAGCAAAATGTGTATATTTAGTGACTCTCGTCCCGAGCTCTACGAACGTATCAACCCCCTCGAGGTATCATTTTCTCTTCCCTGTACGAAGCGACGAGGCTTCGCAAATACAAAAATTCATTCTTTTTATTGGCGAATACAAAAAAAATTACTTTTTTTTCACTTTTTGTGTTGAAAAATTACTTTTTCAATTTGCGAATTTAGAAATGATTTTTTAATTCACTTTTTTTTTATTCGATCGAATCGTAACGACGATAATTGGAACGATGCACAAATTTTCGTGGTAAAAAAATCATCGAAAGGTCATCGATACGTAGAATAATTGGAAAATACTTAGGAACGTCGCGACGAGCGTGATCACATAAGGGCGCGATTAAATGTATTCACAATCTTTTGACACTTCGAGATTCGAACGCACGAATAATTGACAGGACACTCGATATTTGATAGGACCTTGTTTCCTGATCGATAAATACGAGTTTTTGTAAAGAATTCGTATTTTATTATAAAACGGCTGCGAAAAAAAAAATATTACACCGTGTTTCACCCCCGAACCCTCCGAATAAAATATTCGAAATCGTTGAAAAACTTGCTAAAGAACGTATCTCTCGTCGTTCGCACTGTAGTCATGCGATCGTCTACAAAAATCAATCCCAAGTATCACTCGACGCGGATATTTGATACCGATGAAAATCTATCGAAGAATTTCTCTCTTATCGTTCGCACTGTAGCCATGCGGTCGTATACGTCGTACTAAGGGTAATAAAATGATGACATTGACCCAGAGAGAGAGGGAGAGAGAGAGAGAGCGAGAGAGAGCGAGAGAGAGAGAGAGAGAGAGAGATAGAGAAAGAGAGAGAGAGAGAGAGTCAGTGCATGCGGCTACGTCTAATCGATCGAAATTTTGCATTTTAAGTCACGAAACGATGGCGTGTAACGTCGTTAATCGTGAGGGAAACACGAGGGGTGGGAGAATGATTCGGTGCGTTAATCAGGGACTCACCGATGATCGACGGAAGTCCGGATTTCGATAGGCACACTCGAGCGGAGCTCGGGACGAACTGAAACGTCCGAACTCGTATGAACCGATCCGTGGATTGCCCGTTAGTTTCGCGGCTAGGAGGGTGGCGGTGAAGGGTAGTCGGTCGGAGAAGGGCCTTTCGCGTTGGCGTATGAGTGTGTGTTTCAGGTATAGGTTTGTAGGTGTGTGTATGCGTTACATGGTCCTTTCTTCGTTCCGTCTTTTTCTTCCGTGCTCGAGGTGTCTCTGTTCGTCCCGCGCATATTTCCCGTTCGCAAAATCCGCGAACGGCGTTAAAACGCGACGCGCAACCTCGCAAAATTTATGACGTATATAGGAACGAGATGGGGGTTGGCCAACCCCTCCAGCCGTTCCAACCCAGAGCAACCCTCCCGTGCCTCGAGTGGAATCGGCGGCAACGACGCGATGCGCGCGCGTCCTCTCGCGTGTATATCCCTCTCTACTATATGTTTGTGTAGGTATGTATTTACGTATCGCCCACTACTTCGGGTCTCCCTCTACCTACCCTCCTCCCCCTTACCTGAGTCGGAATCAACCCTCTCCTTGCGCGGTTGGATATTTCCTCGGGAAATACGAAAATACTCGCGTGGAGAGAAAACTTGACGCGCCGACGATCGAACAGCGTTTTAGGGGTGGGAAACACATTTTTGAAGACGAAACACCATATTGAGTTTTTTGAGGCTAAGGATTAGTTAATTCGCATTCGGAGGGAAACTATATATCGATAGGATTAAGAGAACGATCTTAACTTTACGGGAAAGCTTTTTAACTTCTTAACTTCGTCTTCGATTTTGGAGTTAAAAGGGATTATATTTTTTCGCTACTTTTTCATCCCCATCTCCGACCTTTAGACCGAAAGGTCGAGTTTTGGGTCAAGACTGAAACATTGACGGAGAGGGGCATCGAGAAATTTACGTTTTTTTTTATTGTACGAAAATACACAGCGTTAAACTCTTGAACCATGATAACTTGGCTAATGCTGTGATTTTCGTGTTGTACGGGGATTTTTTACTTAACGTATAACTTTCAAACGTCACCGAAAATGGATCTCCAACTTGGACCTTTGATAACTTGAGAAGGTCGAAACTACCTTTCGTCCGAAAAAACTACATAGGGTAGTTGCAAAATTGACAATACCCCGTATAACACGAATGTTACATACTTATTCTTGGTTCGTCGTGATATCATCGATCAAAGCCGGAAAATAACGTCGAGACTCCCTTTTTCCCGGTTTTAACCGGTGAAATGTGGCGAGTTGAGAATAAGGATATATGTATATCTATAATACCTTTAAAACAATTGTCCTCGCATTGCTCGTAATATAACTCGGGCACAGAGGAGCGTGGAGAGTTGATAATAACAGTAGCTGCAAAGCCAGAAGCTCTTCAATCGGCGTTCACTGCGGGCTCGGCAATTTTTTTCTCCTTCGTTTTTTATCAGTTATATAGAAGCAAGCGCTACCCACTACGATTATGGGCCATTACGGTCGATTACTAACCGCGCGTCTCCCGACCGCATACGTTCCAACCACATCGAATTACAGAAACCCGAAGAGCTTTTTAACCGAATATATGCATAAACGAAGCTCAGTCTCACCAAGAAGAAAAATATAAGCACTCGTCGCACCTTCGTGATATCGATAATATATATATATATAAGGGTGGTTAAATCGCGTCCTTTATCATTACTTAAAAAAAAACAATAAAATTCATTATGCAACCATTTGGTGGCGCGAGCGAGAAACAAATACAGGAAAGCAACCACGGAAGTAATTAAATATTCGTAACTTTAATGGAGGAGATACAGACCCGAGACGATGCAAAGGGGATGAAAGAAAAGGTAATAATAATAATGTTGAAAAAATTCTTTGTCGTCCTGCCCAAGTGGTGGACACGTAACCCCTTAAACTACCGGAAAGGTTGGTTAAGTAGAAAAAAGGCATAGGGGGTGGTTTTTGGGCCTCGTGAGAATAAATTACCATATATATCAAGCGACGAGTTACCGTCACCGTCATCAGCACCTCGAGGGCTTTGGAAAATAACGATTTAGCTCCGTTGTCTCTGGTACGCGTCAGGATTTCCGTGTGACACAATATAACGTAGTCGGGGTCGTTTGCCGCGTATATACGAGGTTACGAGGACCCCGTAGCTAAGAGGGCGCATTTAATACGCAGTCGGGCGGTTAGAGGTGAGTTTGGTTCTCGCATTTCGCGTCTCTCAAACGCGCGAAGAAGCGTCAGAGACAGATGTAGAGTTCGCGGAGTGTTTGATGTCACGTATGAATATAGATATACGTATTTAATAATAATGTAGGGGTAGGATGGAGAAGTGATGGAGTAGTGTGCATTAAATATTATGCCGTTAATTGGCCAGGCCGAGCTAGTTAGTTTTCATTACGTTGCCTCCATCTTCGTGGCTTTTGCACAATGGAACAACCTCCGACTCTCCTCGGCCCACGGGACATTGGGGCCAGTAGGCCTGTGTTACCGTGTAACGCATTCACAACTTCCTCGGCCCTTATATTTTCTTTATCCGATCGGGTACGCAGTATGGAAATAAACGAGGCGTCCTCTCACCGGGAAATCGTTGAATCGCGATTTCAACGGGACCGGGAACGCCTCGCGACAGAATGCCTCGCTGGTAATTGATAATTTGCGGTAGAATATTCAACGAAGTTTTACCCTGTTATCGTGAACGTTTCAAGGTCAAGTTTGGAGATGCGAGAGAACAACAAAAAAAACAAGGTCAAGGTGAAAATCGTCGATGTAGATGGTACACTACGTGAAACCGATAAAATTGATTTGTTTTGATTTGACTAAAATATTGAAATTTAAACAAATTTATGTAACTTGAAGGAATTTTAACGAGAACATTTTTTCTTTTTCATTTAAAAATACGATTTATTTGAACAATCATTGAAAATTGAACGAATCGACGAGTGGAATGTAAATTAGTCGATGAATTGAAATTTAATTAAAATGATTTTAATCAATGCATTAAAATTAAATCGATCGACGAATTGATATCAATCCTATTGTAGAAAATTTAAGGTTCGATTCAATTTAGGTCCCTCCCATTTCACAGACGTCAAGGGGAAGCAGTAAAAACTAATCCCGTTGAATTTTGAGAAAATCAAGACAAATAATAACGTGTCCCAGATTTTTATTTGGACCAAAAAAGCTTGATTTGCATGCAATGTTTTGCGGAAGCATGGATTTCGCGAAAGCGTGGATTTCACGAATGCGAAACGCCCGCGACCGGATCAGGGAGTATCAACAGCTCCTGGTAATACCAGAAGCGAGTGACTGGGACGCGTAGGAGTCCACGGACAAATTCAAGCCCTCTAAAAAGCTCCGCACTCTCGCTGTACGCGCGTTCGTACGTCCGCAACTTTTGTTATCGCGAGTATGAGGCAGATGATGCAGTTTAGTGCAAGGTTAGCCAGCGATGAGTGGAGTGCTGGCAAACGGCTCTGTTGTCGTCCGTTTCCCTCGGTCTTGCCGATAGACCGAGATATATCGGCGACAAAAAATAAAAGACGAAAAAAGGAAAAAACGAAACGGAACGGAACCGACGATCGTCATCGCAAATTCCATCTTACGTGAGTGAAAACAGACACGTTTTATCGTAGTAACGGGCATGTAACTTGGCGACACGCTAACGACGAAAGTAAATGACGTTTATTATAAATAACAAAATTTAAAAAAATAAAAAAAATAAAAGCGACGACCTTGACCCGAAAGTGCTTCGACATTGGGAATCAAAAACGAGACGGCTGTCCGTTGCTTCTTCAAATAGCGGGTTGACCCAAAACTACGGTTGACCCGAGTCCAAAAATACAATTTTGGCAACTACCCCGTTGGCAGATTGATACGTTTGTTGTTTTTTTTCGTTGCGAATCAGTTGGGATTGAGATGTATTAAATCCCTTTTTTTTCATTTAGTTTGATACAAATCTAAGTAGATTTATAAATATCATGTTCCCGGCTGGCCGCGAATTTACATCGTTGGATATCTGTGTTATGAAAGTAAGAGAAATATGAGAAAGCAATTTAATAATGCTGTGGATCCGAGGGAAAATTTGAACGGAAACGTTTGCAGATTTCTTGTAGCAACTGAAGTCTTCGTCTCTTTCTTTCCATTTATATATATATAAGTACATTTATGGAATTTGATTATAAATGTGTGTGTGTGTGTCATGCTCATGAGGAGGGACTTATGAGTGCACTTTAATTTGCAAAATGTGCTTGCGTAACCTGTTACGCTTCCTCGTTTTTAACACACAATGAACGTGTATCTTGACAGATAGACGGTGATATAAAGTCAGTAGATAAAACCTAAAGTATTATTTCCGAGGGAATTATAGTCTCAACATTTGCAACATCGCACACAAACCGATGCATCTTTCGCTCTTCCCTTTGTGGTTTCATTCTATTTACCTCTCCCTTTTTTCATTCATCCGTTTACATTGGAACGATGACGATTATTTACAAATTCCAAGAGGTTGTGAAAAAATAATTCAAAAAATAATTCAAATCGATATACGGGAAATAAATAGCTAAAATTAAAAATAGTTCAAAGTCAAATGAGAATACAAATTATTTTTAATTTCGAATATTTTTAAAGAAAACATCACGGTTAGTGTGATAAAATTAATAAAAAATATTTCGTTAAAAAGTTCGAATGAGTGAATTACCACGTTATTTCAACACGATTTTTTTCTTTTTTTTACAATGAACGACGTATCGCCGTTCTCTATGCCGCGTTCTACACGCCACGGGCATTTTTGTTCCTCAAAGTAATTTTATTCATCGATCTGACTGTCGGTCAGGTCGTCGGCACGAGCTCCATTTCAGCTCGCGGCGATAAAAATAAAATCAAACGGTCAAGTGTTACGATCGAATTGCAAGTTTTCGTTCTTTTTCCTCCATTTTTTCACCCTTTCCTACCATTATTGCGTTTTTAACACGTAGCGAGATAAACAATTCCCGAGAAAAAACAATAATATTGAAAAAACAAAATAAAAAAGATTGATCGAACAAAATGTCGATGACGAGGTAAAAAAATGTTATGAAATATTCAGGGCTGGGTACGGTTGGTACATGTACGAAACTAGAAACGAGCGAGATGAGTAAAATCAGGGTGTAACGCGTACTTTCCCGCTGGGTGACGGGAGGCTCGGTCAGTACAGCGATGGATTATGCTTGCGAGCGTGCGTTTGCCGATGAATCAACGAATAAATTGGGAAAATTAATTGGAACACCCATCTACGATGGAACGGGACAACGAAGCTCTCGTGTTACACGATGCCTTGTTTATTGGTCGCCGCATAGTTGCATAATTCACGTGCACGGGCGCATTGAAAAAAGCGAAGAGCAAACGCTGCGAGGAAATACCCCCGCGACCCTTGGGAGATTCGACGCGTATCGAGAAAATTGCGCAACGAGCTATGAAAAAAAAACGAATTATTTTTCAAAAATTACCACGCTCGTCGTATACGTTGAGAAAAAAATGTAGAAATATAAGCAGTGACCCGATAAAAAAGATATTCATGATTATTTCATGAGAAAATATTTATTCAATCATTATTATGAGAGACAGAGGGAGAGAGGGTAAAGAGATGAAAATAAAAAATAACAATTATCTATCGTAAATAGATTGTTAAACGTGCGTGTGCATAAACATTCGAGTCACTAATGGAGCGCTTCTCCATTACCTCTCACGCCTCATCTCCCCAGCGCTATCGGCACAACGAGTTTTTATTTATTTTTTAGCAACGCGCGTGCGTTACCATCGAACAATTAATCGACTTCCATTTCCGTTTTTCACCTATGTTGAGTTTTTCCGTTTTTTTTCCATCGTTTTTAATCCAAGAGCAGGATTTTTATCTTCCGCCTTGAACGCCTTTATTTATTTTCCTGTATAACATTACCCACGCGTCACCGAACAGGCATAAATATCGGGTAAAAAAAATATCGCGTCTCTGTTTTGTCTCGCGGGCTTGTATACATCTCGTTATCGTTTGTTCATCGATCATGTCGCGGTGTGATAATTCAACGAACGCGACGTGAATTTTTTTTCCATTAATTGTATTTACCGCGTTATCGCTATTTTCTTTTACCTCGTCGCGGTTACGGACGCGTCGATCGAATTTTGACCTCTTCGACGAAGCTCGCGTGATTGTTGCACCGAACGCAAACTAAATCCCTTTTCGACGAAATCACAGTTGAAAAAAAGAGATGGTTTTCGTTGAGAGAACAATAAAAAGGTCGGGCTAATCGAACAAAATTCATCGGGTCGACGATGAATTCTTAGGCTTCGATGAATTCGTTTTGGTCGATGGAAAACAATAACGACGAAAAAACAAAACTTTTATTCGTACGACTTCTATCGCGAGTGAAAAAAAGAACAATTTGTCGTTTCGTTTCAACGCCTTCGCTCGAATCGAATAATTCTTTGTTCATTGAAACAAATTTATCCTCCGTAACATACTATTCGTCTTCTTCATCGTAAGACGAAACGACCTTACATTCTTCTTGTCTCTCGCATCTGCGGTCTTAAAGTCCCTGTACGCGTCACAAACGACATCAATCTTAAATAAATCTTTTTCGTCGTCATCGTCGAACCGTAACGACGTCTCTCTACGATATCTAAAATTGGTCTTTCGATCGGCTTGATACAGCCCTCGGAATTCTGGCTGGACCAAAACCGTACGTGAAAATGAACGAAGAGTAAACCCGAAGAAAAAATAAAAATAAAAAAAAAATACAAATCAACGAAATAAAACAAAAAGGGTTCTCGAGGAATTCCTCGCGTAAGAAGAACAATGGTGTATCGCGGGGAGGTCGTTACGATTGACCGAGGATGACGATCTATCTTGCGGTCTCACTCGATTGGGTTGTTATCGTCGATTCGATTGAATTTAATCGTATCATCGCACCCATCGTGTACAACTGACAAGCCTCGTCGTCGTTTTCGTCGTTGACGTCGTCGAGTTAGGCTTCAACTCCGCCTTCCAATCATATCGCGTGCTATATTACATATACGCGTGAATATATAATATATATATATAGAGTACTCGATGTATATATTGCACTGGACGTATCAGATATATAACAGTTAATAGATACGCTCATCTGTACATGAATGTGTATATGTATACAAGTATTTATATATATTGAACTGAGAACATATTACACGTATGTATAATAGTTAATAGATACGCGTATATATATGCGAATGAGATAAGGGAGAGAGAGAGAGAGTGGGTGAGAGGGAGAGGGAGGGAGAGAGAGAGAGAGAGTGTGAGAGGGAGTGAGAGGTTACAGAGATGGGATTCGTCCGAGTTTCACCCCGGGTCAATTTCTCGTTGGACGTTCACTTAAATATGCTCAAGTGTTCTAAAGTGAGGCTTGTGTGTCATGGATACGCGCTCGAGGGCGCTCACTTCTTCTTCTTCTTCTTTTTCATCTTTTTCCTTTTTTCGTTTTTTTTATTCAACTCCTACGTTCTTTTAGCAAACTTCTTCTCGCGTACTTGTTAACCGCGCCAATACACACTGGCAAATAGCCCGGTAGCGGAGTTAAAAAGAAATCTGCCACGGGTAGTTATTAATCGTCGGGCACGAATCGCCCAACTTTTCAATACGCTTATATATATTTATTTATTTTCTCAGTTTAAATTTCAATATTCTGCAGCGGTTTGATATACTTTTCGGCGTAAGAGTTTTTCGATCGGAGATCAGAGTCCTGGGATATTCGTTTCTCGAGAGTTTTGGGTCGACGAGACATTTGCTTGATCTCGGGACTTGTTAAGTTTGTTTGGGAGATTTTTGTTAATGACACGTTGAGATTAAAGGAGAAAATACAAGAGTGAGATTTTGGGGGATGAAAAAAATTGACGAAAAAATGGGGATGATCCGTAATATACGGTGAAATATATTAGTCTATATATGTATTTATATATATGATGGTCCGACGAATATGAGAGGGAATAAGACCTGTGCTATATGAAGGGCCCAAGATTAAGTAGACTTACGTATCGTGAATAATAACGATCGCGCATTGAGAGATGTACACCGTTTTCCAGGATTACGAAACTAGGGCTGATGCTTCGTATACTTCGAGCCTTTTTCGCCTCTTCGTTTCTCAGCCTCTCGTCATAAACATCGTTCGTTTCCATCCCCTTCATCCCTCTTCTACCACCCTTTTTTGACTCTGTCTTTTCCTCTCACTCTAGCGCTTAGCTTCTTCGCCTCTCTTTATCTCTTCGTCTCTATCTATCTCTTTCTCGCCCTCTTTCTCCATATAGGTAGAACCCATGAACGAATCCACGAGAGCATTTTGCTTATTGCCCCCTCACACCCACCCAGAAAACCCCCGAAGCCCGGCGTGGAAACCTGGAGAGCTTTCAGCTTTCGGTCTTGTCTCGAATCTGCTCGTACTCGCGGCATAGCAACGAGAGGAAGATCGATTTCAAAGCATCACCGACGGGTACGAAGAAATATGGAAAATGCCAAAAAGAATGAAATACTTTTACTTTTGTCATTTTATATTCTTTCAGTAACGAGGGACAAAACGAATGAAATAAGCCATATAACTTTACTCGTGGAAGAACAATTTTTATTGTAAAAATACATACTTTTTGCCCCAATAAAAAAATATAGTGGTGGAACAATTTTTGATCATCTTTTTTCTAGGAAATTATATTTAGGTGAAATTTTTTCAATCGGTATGGGCCAAAAACAGGTGCAATTTTATTCGATAAAATAGACGAATGTGGTTTGCGATACCTACGAAACTTGTCTCGGTGCGACTTGATTTTAGGATTGTTTTTTCTGTCGTTTATATTAACGATAGATCTACTAAAAATCGTATTTTATCGTTTCTCGCTTTGTGATCCAGAGATGTGTCTCTGGGATTGAGATTTTCCATGGATTGATGCGTTAGTGCGCTCGTGGGCGAGGTCGTTTCGGTGAATCATAGGTTGGGTCATGCGAAAAGCACAAATGCGCGTGACCTAGCTCCGACACAGAGCTTTGTTGCACCTGCGCTATTACTTGCAGCAATCAGTTGGCCTACCATATCCTCGTGTATGTATGTGTCGTAGATAATCACTGGCTAAATGGATTTGCGGCAGACAAAAGATCGAAATGTAAACTGTTGGTTAACCTTGAAAAAAGATATATTACAAAAGAATTGACACTTCGGTAAAGTTAATCAATGTTCATTAATCCCGAACGTGGTTATTGACCCTGAGAAAACGCTGAGAATAAAAAATTAGGGTCAAAAATAAAAATTTTAACTACGAATTTTTAGTTTTTTTTTTTTAGAATTGTTGGTAATATATATTGCAAGGATGATTACAACAATTTTTCAACCCTCGATCGTACTCGAACGAAATTTAACCAAAAATTTGATTTATGCCATTCAATTGATGAAATAATTTGATTTTTTGAGCTTGTTCCATAGATCAGCAACCCTATAAATATCTATAGTCACGACATTTTCCGTCTCGTCATGCCAACACCATATCTATTCCTAATTGCTTGGATTCAGAAAGCTATTACGTATACCAGAATTATCTTCCGCTTTCGCGAGAGATAGAGAGAGGGTGAGAGAGTTTCATGGCTATTTAATATTCCTGTCTCGGCTGAGACAGTTTGTCCGAGGAATATACCGGGCATCGTTTACAGACACAACCGTTCCGAGTGTTTCCAGCGTACCGTAAATTAAACAGAAACCCATATACATATATGTATCACAGTGTCCATTCGAAACACGAGGTAATAATTTTCGGGCGAAATCACAAAACACGTTATTTAATCGTCGATTTTGATTCGACCAAAAACCAAAAAAAAATAATTAAGCTCACGTCGTTAAATTCGTTTTAATGTTTTTTTATTTATATTTATTCGAGCAACGAACGAATATTTCTTCAATTCGACGTTCAACGAAATATTCAAGCGAAATAAAAATAATTCTAATACGTATTGGGCCGAAACCGCTGCGTCCATGTTCGGAATTTTCATCGGGGTTGACAGACCACGAGATGAATTGATTTTCAAGAATAATATAATTTGCGTATTTGTACGTCGTTTGCGCGCGTGCAAAATTTGCTCAACCATAGGATATCCTTTGAAAAAGATTTTACGCATGCACACACTCGCACGTGCAAACACACGTTCACACTCTCTCGCCCCCGTCACTCTTCACGATTTAATATCGCTTTTCCTCCAACCGAATAAAGACATATTGCAACGATAAAATTGAATATTCAGTTCTTGAACGTCCGGCACTATTCCGGCGTAATGGATCGATAAAATTCGACGGCCTTCACCTTTTTCTCGTTATAAAGTGGATTTTTCTTCGGTTACACATACAATTTTAAAGCCTCCTCGGCCCAAAAAGTCACCCTTTGCACTTTCGAAGAAAAAAATTACGACGATGAGCGTTACGTTTTTTTTTTCATTATTATTTTTTCTTTACGTTTCGATCTTGCGATAAAAAATACTTTCCGATCGATCGATCGTTTCTACGAATATCGACGCGGAGATAAAAATTCAATTTTGCCGATAAATTGAAAAAATTCTTCGTCAAATTATCGATAATCGATCGATGATAAAGACAAACAAATAACGTTACCATTTCGTTACCGCTTAATTTTTCCACCTGATTTCTATTTCTCTTGTCTCTCGCGATATTAAATGACAATGCAATTCACTTTTTCTTCTGTTTAATGTTAGCGTGTAACGGAGCTCGGAACTTTGCCAGTAATCGCGAAAGTTTAAAGCGGCACGGAACTACCGAGACTCTCGCTGGATCTCGCACTTTGTCGTTTAACTTAAGTAGCCGCAAGGTCGAGTGCTCCCGCGGGCTTTTTATTCCAAGCTACGGTATGTATCATGCTCTATATATGTATATGTATATATATATATACTTAGTATACACTTATTACATATATATATATATATTAAGTGTATACTAAGTATACCGAATATGATAGACAGATATACATCCGCTCTACGTCCTTCTGTCGTTAAGACAGTGCACTAATGGTCAACGAGCCTGAGTCGTATATTACGAGAGATATATCGCACGTTCTCTAAGCGTTCTTAACGGTATTTCACAATCTTAAGGGTGCTCAAAATTCACATTTCCGTATAAATTTCAAAAAAAATAAAAACAAATGTTCATTCGAATTAAGCGAAAGAAAGAAATTTCGAAAAGGGAATAAAAACATTTCCTATCTTCATACATGACGATTAAAAATTTGATACAAACTTTTTGGAAATATTCTTTCTTATTTTTTTCTATTTTCTTCTTATCTCGCTCGTCGTAGTATTTTCTTTTATTTTTATTCACGTCGAGCAGGGAACAAATATAATTTCAAGTCGGAACAAATAACGAGTTTTTGAAAGTCAAACAAGGTTTTCAATTTTCTAACAATTTTTTTTGGAGAATTGTATTTTTTTTAATTGAAAAAAAGTATTTTTTGCTTCGTTCGTTGTATTATTTTTGTCGAGGTGGTGTATTATTAGAGGTACGGATTGAGAAGCGTCCGACGATGTCAATTTTTATTGACCGCGACGTATCGAGGAGAAATAAACGTCAGCCAGTGGACATCCCTTGTGACGTTACGGGGGTTCGACGAATACGTCTCTCTTTATGCGGGAGCCTGTTCTCTCCTCGTGGGTGTAGAAAACTGTTTGGCCTCGGTGTGCGTTTGTGTACACACCGTAAAAACATCGAGCCAATCTCAGGTCCCGTTACCCATTTTGCTCTCTTTTTTTTGCTACCCAACCGCTCGTATTCCTCTCTCGTCTGTCAAGCTTCTCTCCCTTATTCTCTGGATGAACCTTTGCCTCTCCGTTTTCCCCTCTTTATCTCTCTCTCTCTCTCTGTCTGTATTTCTTGTTCACGTTCAAGATAGGGTCAAAGTTACAAGCTCGAAAAAAATGGGCCACCGCTTTTATTATGGAGGAAAAGCCGATTTTTCACGATGGGAATGAAAATAAATATCAAGAGATACATTTTCTCCATTGTAGCGTGCAGTCTTTGTTGTTTTTTTATATGTTTTCTTTCGAACAACAGCGATCTTTCACGATCTACAAAATTAATTAAATCCTCGAGGAAAGACATTGAAAAATTCGGTGAATATAAGGGAAAAGTATTGTTAAAAATTATCGATTCAATTATTGACGCTATTTTCTTCATTATTTCGATGGCAAAAAGATTCAACAATGTTTTTACACTCTGGGGTATTTTTACATTCATCAATTATTCATATTGTTCACATTTTCGTATAAATATTCATACGAATTAATCTTGAAATATCGCTTCATCCACTTGGCGAGATTGATAAAAATCTTGGCTCATCAAAATCTGGTGAATTCATTTGTCTTGCTTTTTTTCATTTGGAAACCAGATAATTCGAGTTCCTCCCTGCCGATAGACTCGTTGAAAACATCGCAATTATGGTTAAATTCTTCGATGCTCGTTGTTTAATTTATATAATTGGATGTGAAATTGTTCGCACGATACGTTTCGTGTTTTAAAATCATCGCTTTGCCAAGATCCACGAGTTCAGATATCTCTCGCACAAATATAGACAAAAGACGACGCATTACTCGTGACTAGACAGTAAGATATTGCGAGAGAAAATCCAGCTTCGAGGCTACAGAGATCTATTTGTGATTTTCATATATATATTACGTACGACCGTATGAAAGTATATTTCCAATTTTTTTTTTTCATAAGGGGATTCTCCTTCTGACGCTTTTAGAGCAAGAAATATGACAGCGGTGATTGTCTCATCGCCTGCAATGGCATTGCACCATTGCATCTTGTATTTGTCGAAAACAATCCATTGATAAGCTCCGCAGGCGCCATGTGTGGTCTTGACGACTTTCCTACCATATTTCTTCGCACATTTTCGATGCGCTCGACGATACGACATCGAGTTAGTAAAAATTTAATTAACGGTTGTTCGACCTTTGCATCCATGCTAAAAAAATCCGAAGGAAATTTAGCTCGAGAATTTCTCGCGTAATCAATTTCGTCGCGGAAAAAAAATAATTGATAGCGAGCCCCAACGAACGTTCAAAACGTTGGTTATTTCATTCGTTGCGAAATTGCGGTAGTATTTTTTGCATATTTTTTTTAGTTACGGGTAAATATTTATTTTATCCCGACACAATTTCGAATATTCTTTACTAAAATTGAAAACGCTTAAATCGAGCTCGTGTGATTATTTTTCAGTGTTTTTTTGTTCAGAAATCGATTTTTGTACTTATAAATTAGGCGGGCCGAAAAGATTCTTCGACGTTCGGTTCGTTAACAAGATTAAAGGCTACGATTAAAAGCTCGAACGTTTCGTCATAGCTGACTGGTATATGTGTATGCGGACGCGAATGCAGAACTTTTTTTAAAAATCATCTCAGCTGGCAGGCATAATCCAACGTCATATATAATACGTGGCTCGTTCCTACATAGTGTCTTGATTTCTCGTCTCGATATTTGTACCTAACTCATCGTGGCTTGCACCGAAAGTCGATGAATTATTGATGAAGCGTGTGTGTGAATACATTTGAATATGCCGCTGGGAAGCACGGTATCGCCCGTGAACAGCGCAGGAGCAAGTACAAAAAAAAGTCGAGGAATATATATATATATATATATATATATATACCTGTATGTAGGTATATCTATGACCGTATAAGCACGTTGGTTAATAGCGATTGGACGGTCGGAAGAGACGAGATAAAAAAGTGATTGGCGGAAATGAGGGAAAATGTCGATTTGCTGGATTTGCGAAATGAAGAATTTTCATTAAAAAAGGATAAACGAGAATTTTCTTAGAAATTTTCTAAATCAAACAAATTTTCAAATAATTCGCGATTCATGATAAAAAATACAAGAACGTTCATTTTCCTCCAATTATAAATAAAATTATTTTGTAAATAGTGCAGAGTGGTTTTTTTCAGATTTCTTTTTGTAAATTTTCGTTTGTGAATATTAATCGTCGAGCCTGGTTCGATAATCGACGAGTGGCCAATGACTGTACACGCGCGTCATGATTCGTTGTGTTTTGTCTATTAAGATATTGTTGTTGTCAATACAACGACAATTATAAAGCACATCTACCATCTGCTGTCATCAATGAAGAATGGTAATCGACGAATGACGTGAATAAAAGATCGAGTTTGGTGAATTTATCAAACGGGTTAACCAATGAGAAGGTTATCAAGGATAAGGCGTGATTCTGTATACGTAATGACTTTTTTGAATTCTCATACGTATGGCCAAAGGGAAAATACGATTTTTATTCGCATAAATTGTACTACGGTCACGTGAGCCCGGAAGACAGGATATTTTCAATTGATCTCGCGTCTGGTACGTAGCGCTCCCATATATAAAGTTAATTTATAAATTTTTATTATCGTACACCCACGCGTAGCGGCGCGAGTCCTTATGAATACGTTTTATAAATACCTGAACACTTTACGAAAGAAGAAAAAAAAACGAGTGATCGCAAGGATACCCGGGTAACTCCGTGTAACTGAGTCATGGTGATTGGAACAATCGACGCATGGTTTATCTCCTGTCTTACCAGAAATAGAGAGAATGCTGGTACATTCTTTGTTCAGGATGTTACAATCTGCCTTTGATAATGGGCTTCGTACGTAAGCCACGTGATGTCTTCTCTCATACCGTCTCGATTATTTCCACCTGTCAATTAATCGAAATAAAAAATAATAGCAATAATAATAAATAATTCAAGGGATTTATATGTGGTCGATATTTTACATGAATTTGAATCTGATTTAATCGAAACTAATGCACTACTTGCACTTTTCAATTCATCTTTAATCGAGGCTATTTGAATAATCGATTATCGATAATCTGTTACGTCGTGCAGGAAGTGTAAAAAGATTAATTATTCACTGATCAATTATCTATAAAAGCATCAAGACGAATTTCGGTTGATTAACATTCCGCGTCACTCCGTCTCGATAAATCATAACTTTGAATGTCAATTAGATAAGTTGAAAAAGTAAATATTGAAGCTTTCACAAATTTAGGAAATTGAATATTTTCTCTCTCTCTCTCTCTTTCTCTTTGGCTCAGCCCGTGAGTAGATAACGACTTTGTCTACATTTTGCGCTACGTGGATTATTGTTATTATTATTATTTTCCATATATTCGAGGCGGGGTTGCACACAACGAAATTGCCAGCAATTTCGACATGTGTTTCATCGTTACGGGCCAGCGTCCTTTCAACTTTACTGCGCCTACCCACCGCAATATTCCGTTCGCGAGCAAATAAAAAAGTTTTGACACAATAAAATCGACCGGTGCCACAATATTCCTGAATATCAATTGACCCACTTTCGTATCGCAGGGACCATCGTGATCACGCCAACCGTTCTTTTCTCCTTTTTTTCTTCCATCAATTTTAAAGCGACACTTTTTTTAAACGAGTTCGGCACAACGTTCCACGTATCAAAAAAATTACGTACCTATAATTTTATTACGCGAAATATTTATAAAATTTTTTAACACTAGCGAGAGTCTAAATGATCTTGACCTTGATACAGGAATCATGAAAAAAAATTAGACTAGACCCCGAATTAAGAACAAACGAGAATAAAAATATTTTCTTCGTTCGCCAATAATCGTATATGAAAAATATGTCTATGATAGAGCGATTAATCAACACGGATACGACCGTTCGTGCAAACTTGAGAATTTATTGTACATTAGCACAGACGCGTATGCAAAAAAGAAAGAAATCGTACGAGTCATCGGGAAAACTCGGTTCTCTCGCACGCTAGTTAGAATGCCAATAAGTCAATGAAGAATTAATGCAGAGGCTCGATAATACCGCGAATTATCGTTGATACCTCGAAACAACTTTACGTTTTACCGTTGATTCGTAACGATAACGAAGTGAATTTTTACGTTCACGATCGCGATCGATCGGTGCTCGATGTCGCTAACATCGAGGATTTACTTGATGAAAAATTGTCGAATTCGGTGGCAACGAACGAATGCGGATTAACTTGTGTATCGTTCGGACAAAGGAACACCGGACGACATAAAATGCTTTGCGGTTGCTTTTTATCAACTTCAGGAAGGCTGATAATGAGTCTTTCGACCTTCCAGAGAATCGAGGAGCCTGGCCTGAGCGCTTACGTGCTCTGATCGTTAATGGAATCGACGAGCCGTCAGAAGAACTCCGTCTAGTTCCTTTTTTCTTTCTCTCTAGCGTCTGTATTTAAGCGTCGAAAAGTAATTCCTGCGATATCTACGTGAATTCATTTCCACGAATCGACATTTGAGACAATAACTAACGCTACATAGATGTGTCAACGACGACAATTAAAATAGGAAGGAATAGAGGAATGGTCGAGCGTTAAATGACATCGTCATTTTCGATGATTTTGCGTCGAGCGAGTCTGGAGGATCGGTTAAGTAATCTCGTATTTACAATAAAAGTTCGACATTGACGCCTGATTGGACGAGTCATCGCAGATGGATTCGTGATACGATCGGCTTGATCACTACTGAATTTTTTTCCGGAATTGTTTACCACTCGAAATAATAAAAATCAGTTGATTCGAACGTCTAACAATTCTTCTGTGCCATGTACGAGGAAACAATTGCTGAAAACGATTTTCGCTATTTGCTGATTTTCTCGTTTTAATACCGCGAGTCTATTATTTATTCCCCCCTCGTTCATCATAGCTATATACATGATGTCAATGGAGACAACAATGTAATAGAGCTTCGGGATAAAAATTCCCTCGAGGAAACGTGGTATCGAGAGCCTCTCACTCTCGTTTCGCACAGTGTACGTTAAATGCATGAGTCAGAACGACGAATCTGTATGGTAAAGCGAGAACGTTGAAGGCTTCGTTGATAGACCATCGATATTGTGCCCTGCTAATATACTAGAAATTTCATCGTTCAATAATCGATATAAGCAAATATCGTGAGATAAGGATTTAAAAAAATATTTTTGGAAAATTGATCAAATCCAAATTTTTTGCAAATTTGGAAAGAATTATTTAAAAATTACATTACTGCTTATTAGGCAATTGGTGTAGAAAGTTAATGGTCGACGGTTTTGAAATTACAAAAGTTGGAACGTTTGACAGCCAAATTTCCATTTGATCGAAAAATCAAAGTTTTTAAGAAAATTGAAATTTCGTGCATACTCGCATAAATCAGTTTTAGTTGGATATTTTTCTAATGAAAAAAAAACTTTTTGTTTCTACAACTGTCGATTGTATTCGACGTTATTCATACATAAATGGACGTGACGCGAAGGATAAATATAAATATCTGTTACAATTGACAGTATTGGATCCAACAGGAGAATTTCCGTTGAAAATGTATCACCACTTTTCCCAAGAACGAATTCTCGTTACGCTTGCATGACGTCCTTTATATACATAGGCAGACATATATATATATATATCCTGGGATAAGGATAATCTTCGCGTTAATGATGACACGGAAGGAATTGCTTTCGCGTAAACCGGAAGGTGCCATAACGGCGTTAGGCAAGAATGCGAGAGCTCGCAGTAACAGAATAATAGTTGGTTTAATATAAGCCACGTCCGTCGGGAAAAGTGATAAAACAAGCGGTAAAATTGGATCAAGCGTCCGAGACGCTATTTTTATCAGATTTGGTTTAAATTTAATTGACAATTCAGAAACAAATCAATTCATTTCCGCAAATACGATACAGATAAATCAAATATTTTCGAAATCGTACGACGACCAAATTTTGACCAAAGTGATTTCACCATTAACTTTTCGTCAAATTTTTCGATCTTCGCACCAGCGTTTTGGGTTCACGGTTTTTAAATTGAAAAATTTAATACAAAAATTGCCACTTCTTTCGCAACTTCCCTTACGATTTACTCGGAATCGAGAGAGAGAAACGGAGGCAGAGACATACCGAAGGTTGTGCGATAGCCATGGGTCATTAAGTAACTTTGTGTAATGCGTTACGACGTTTATGACGATGAGCTTCTACACTCTTCGCTATATATATATATAGTATACTTACCAGTCTTTTTAACGTTCCATCCAAAGACATATATATGTATGGATGGAATTGGATATATATATATAATAACGAGATAAATGAAAAAATGTGTACGTGTGACTGTTCAACGACCACATTGTCCGGCTCCGCAACCTTGCTAGGCTCGTGCGATTCATCGAACGCGGAGTTTCAATGATTGATCGCGATCGATATATACATATACAGCCGTGTACCATTATATATCTATGTCTACTGCAGTAACAATGTAGTTGGGCATTTATGACGTATTCTAATACATTGTCTATCAGTGTATTATGTATCAGTATATTAGCATTTTATAGATATATATATAGATATTCTAGTAATGTAAAATCTGTATCCACGTGCTAGCAACCGTATTAGAACGTGCCGCTCGCCTGACAGAGTTCTTTGTTCTTTTCCGCCAAGTATCATGACCAGACGCGACGAACGATCTCCTTTCGTAATCACCTAATTTTCACTGATGTAGAACTTATTCGACTAATTTGAATTCTAATCTTATCGAAGGTTTATTCAATCTTTTGAATAACCAAAATTAGATAGCAATTTAATTACGTAATTACGTAGAAATAATGAAAACGAAATTTTACGCTCTGTTTTTCAGGTTACAATTCTTTCGATTTTTAGATTTGATTCTTCAATTGAAAAATTATAATGTTCGTGATAAAAATATACAAGTATCGATGGTTTTTATGAAGATTCGTTCGGCCATTTTTTGGTAAATCCTTGAGTTCCTCGATGACGTGGCAACTTGATTGCTAGAGTTGGATATCGGAAATATATATACTGATATTTTTCTTGTAACAGCGAGTGGATGAGCGCACGTGAAATGGTTGATAAGAGATTATTAAAAAAACCGGCAAGACCGGTTTTTCGATGGCAGGAGTCTTTAGGGTAAACCATAGAATTCTTGTGTATAGGTGCGAATCGAATCGAAGAGTGGACGGACCGGTGAACAAAAATAATATGCGCGCTAATTAAGTCCAAAACTGTTTTTTTTTTTTTTTTTTTTTTTTTTAGCAAATGTTGTAATCGAAGATAATCTGTTATGTATTTATTCTTGTTTGATTCAAATGACGGTCGTCGGTGCAACCAGCCGAGTCGTAGGGAGACGCAGTGACATTTCACTATCCGATTGCCAAGGTTGTTTCTTACGATCGATTTCTCTGGAGGTCGACAACAGAGCAAGACACTCGAGTATGCCGGAATATACGCATCTCGAGTGCGCAAAAGTACCCTCGAGTATATCCGGCCAAGATCCGATAGTCATTGTACTCGAAGAGAATTTTAGTCGCTTCTTCCTGACGTTACGCAAATTTTTCATCAAATTTCGTCCTCGTCCTGCATAACTATTTTTCGTCATCAAATATAAACATTTCATAGGCTAATATTAGTAGGGAACCAAAAAAGTTCGTTGAAAATAGTATTTTTCTAGTTTTTAATATCGTTATTCATCATTTTCTCAAGTTTTTTGACGAGATTTTGTACAATTATTGCAAGTGAACTTCACAATCGTAAGTAAACATTTACGAGTTGATATAAATAAATCGGTCACACCAATATTCAAAATATTCGACATCCAAACAAATTTTTTAATTCATATGTAACGAAGTATCTCAATTTTTAAATAAGATCATTTTTGATGCTATAATACATTGCAACGTTTTATTAGCGTTTCTTTATTTACATGTAAGTTCGAGACAAATATAATAAACACACCCTTGACAATCGTCGATCTCCCATTTTCCGTAACGTCACGCTTCGCATAAGGTTATTTGCACTTTGGTGCCACATGTCTGGCGGAAGGTGACGGTTCATTAATTTTTTTTTTCGTCATACGACGATCGAACGATTCAAGATCGTAAGTCAACAGATGACGAGTCAATAGGTCGTTTGCACAAATGTGATCGTCGGAAATTCGAGATACGAATTTATCATATATTTCGTATGTTACAAGATTCTTTTCGTACGCATTATTCGTAAACCGTTACGAAGATAATAGAAAAGTTTTATTTCTTGCTCGTTTTAGTAACGATGACACCACAATTATTCAACGTTATAGCGATCAATGCTGAAGATCGGTAATATTTATAGCAACAAGACTCGCATCTGTAACAAAAAATTAATTGGCGCTAGTCGTTACGTATATATGGCGTTATTTTTCAAATACTAGTCAGATATTCTACGATAGATCGTTATTACGTATTTGCAATCAATGGCCGAAAAATAGGAATAGAAATATTACAATCATCCGTGACGTGATATTACCGATTTTCCGTTTTACGTGTGAGAAACCAAATTTTCGATCGTCGAACGGCTAAAATTCTACAGGAAGTTCGCTACAGACGGAACGATGTATTTTTCTCGCGGTCGTACACCGCTCGTGAAGATAACTGCGATCGTATAAGTTCCATGCAAAAAAACATCGTCGAAGATAATTCCTTTGGCGTTTTTTCTCTGTTTCCGATAATAATTTTCTACCTCGCAAAAATACGAAACAACATTTCCCGAAATGCAGTAATACGTCCTTCGAATTTTCATTTTTTCAAAATAACCGATATAAAATTTTTTTACTGGCAATGTAAAAAAAAAATTTTTAAATTGAAATTTTTACATAAACATAAAAAAATCAAAACTATCAAACTGAAACTACGCACTACAAACGCTATTCACAATATTATAGAGTGAACATGAATCGTGAAAAATGTTCGAAAGAAATTAAAGTAATTTAAAAAACGAAAAAAAATGGATAATTATGAAAAACGAAGATTATTCAAAGCACAAGGAAGTCAATACGTTCGTTCACGTGCGATGAAGTCGTCGAGGTGTTGAGGTATAATAAAAATGCTGTATAATCGTGGCACGAAAGACACGAGGCAAATTCTCGCAAGGATTTCCATTCTTTTTTTTTGAATTTGTACATGCATATATAGTATATGTGTGTGTATTCGTGCGCAGATATCGATATATACGCTCGACTGAAAACATCTTCCTCGATACGTTCCCATGAAATACATTGTACGTATCACCAGGGATTGCCCGATCTATAAACTTCGACGAATATAAGCAACGTTGAATAATTATTAATTTTTTTCCATCAATTTCGGCCTTTTCGACTGTTTGTCCGCGCATTTGCGGTAATGTCTATATATAGTCAGTTTCTACCACGTTGGATTAAATTTAATGCATTATTCAATAATCGCCCCGCAATTATTGAACGTATGTGTAGCGACATTTGCATTCGACGATATCGCGAGTTGATTTTACGTATATGTGCATAAATATCCAATATATATACATAAATACATCCCTGAAATTCGATCCGGAAATCCGTAATTCACTTAATCGTTTCGTTTGCCGATCTTAAGCGTAGATGCATTAACGGCTATTGGTCAGTACGTGTTTTCAATACGTGATTGTCACGAATTCCGTATCTTGGATACATATCGCGAAAACTCGTCGCTCGCGATCGTATACTCGCTATAACCAATACCCAATTGGCGAACGACGCGAGCATCGAAGCACGTATGTACAATTTTCTTGTTTTTTGTTTGTTTTTTTTCCTCTTTTTTAATAATGATCGATTTTTTTATTTATCACTCGAATTCGCCGTGAGATTGAATGCGAATAATACTTAAGCGTCGAAACGTCATTAGCACATGGTAAAAAAAATTAATCAAGCAATGATAAAACGAAAATATTTTGTTTAAATTCGCTCGCTCGCTTTTCGACTCGTAATTTTTTATGTTTGTTTTTTGTTATCGGCATCAGTATAACAAGGCTGATATACAATTTTTGTTTAAAACATGAAAGATTTTAGCAAACGTCAAAGATACAACGTTTTCAAAATATTGTGCGAATTGAGAGAATCAGTTGATATATAACGTGGAAAATATCGATTAACGTTCGAGGAGTGATTGTTGTTTGAAATTTGTATACCGATTTCAACGTCTGTTCGGCTCGCAGCAGTTGACGCTGAGCAAACTCGTGCCATGACTTTTCTTTTTTCATTTCTCGACGTCACGCAGGCTTATTGGGTCTAGACAATATTTGATAACACGAAATAATCCGCGATTCTCGATGAATCGTCGAGTGACAATAATTTTTTCATCATTATCATTCGTCATTCGATCGTCGTACTCTCGTTCCACGCGCGACGACGATATGATCTAAGAAAATTTAATCGGGTTACGAAGCCGGTAATTGTTATGTTCGCTTTTTGTTATTTCGATCGAAAGGAAAAACCGCAAGATTTTTTAGCCGGACTGATCGTCACGAACCGTAGGCTTTCCTCAATCGCGTATAAACGATGACGAAAAAAATATTTATTCGCATTGTGGAATGGAGGGGGCGGTGGCTGGGCAGTGAAGAGGAAAGAGAACAAGTATAAAGAGGGTCTTCCCCATACGATGATATAAAGATGGCTCGCGGCAAGTCCACCGTCGTCGAATGCGTCATGGGGAAATGTCGTTTACTCTCTCTCTCTCTCTCGCTCTGAGAGCGTGTCCACGAAAAAAAAAGTTCACGCGTCGTTCAAGTTCTTCGCGACGGAATAAACGCGACGGCCTTGCCGGGTCTGCCATCTCGGCGCTCTGGAAATCCAAAGGAGTGAATTCTTTCAGCACTATGTCTCAATTCAAGGAAAATTAAAGATCGTAATAATAACGGAAAGAAAATTAATTTGTATTCAAAACTTATCCTTTGGATTTTCCTTTAGTTAAGAATTATAGCGATAATGTTATGATTATTGTTACTTTTGGTTTCTATGATTTCATACTTCGTTATGGAATTCAACAAAAATATGAGGAATCGGAGTAAATTTTGGCAGTTTTTTAGAAAATAAATGAAGAAAAATCCATTTTTGAAAAAATTATTTTCGACCAACCAAGGTGTGTTTAACGCCTCGACGATGTCCAAAATTATCTTGAAAATTCCCAATTTGTTCGATAGTTCCACTGTCTTTTTAAATATCAATTTTTTCTATTCTCGAAGAATATAAATTATGAAATTTTCCCAAAACATATACAATTTTTGTCAAAATCAAATCGTCGTCAATGTTCTTATAAATATACCGATCTTATTGATTTATTTATTTTCGAATATTAAAAGACTCAAAAACCCTTTCGCGTTGGTGAATTTTTGTTGGCCACGACGAAGCGGTCTCGTATTTTCGTGGTTGTTTGACTGGAATGTCTTGCCCGAGGGTCTCGATCGTCTCGATCACGGGGGCCGACAGAGGATGGGCAGAGAATCGTTCCAGTCTACCGTAAGATCGTTGGCAACGTGCATCGCGGTCGTTCCAGTGACGTCACGGGACGATCTTTAGACAGAGACCGATATAAAGATCGAGAGAGGAACAGAGAGAGAGAAAGAGAGAGAGAGAGAGAGAGAGAGAGAAAAGCCAATGATGGATAGATAACAAGAGTTGTAACTCCTCCGGTCGTATTTCGAGGTGGGGATATATTACGGTCGTTCGTTCGTTCGCCGATGTGCTCTTGGCAGTCGAGCCGGTAAAGAGGTAGACAGCATATAAAGACCCTACCTAACGTTGCTCCGAGAACCACAGTCAACGGTTCTCTCGTACACAAAAGACGACGATGTAGCTCGGATTTTTATAAATTATTTTTTTTTACGTGCAACGAAAATCGATATCGATCGATCGATCCGATCGAAGGGAAGACCACGCGACTGTTACAAAATAGGCGGCACATTTTTTTAACCTTATCCAGAGGAAGATAAATCGGCGGTCGTATCGGCAGGAAGACATAATCGATCAAAGGATTAAACGATCGGTACGAGTGCGAACAGTGCGATGAGAACTGTGAAGATTTATGCGTTTTGTTCGATTCTGTGATTTAGCATAATGAATTTGAAATAGACGACGAAATATCGAGAAAAAGAAAGCATTTATTTATGAATAGATAAGTGACGATTGCGGGATTTTTGGATTTGCGTAGGGAGATATTTTCTTTATTTAACACCGAATCTTCGACGTTTGGATATAACTAGAAAACACGTGAGTACTGCTAGAATGGTTTTTAAAAAAACAAGAAGTTACGTATTCTGAATATTTGAATTTAAAAATTTTTGTGTACAACGTCTCGACACCATGCGTTTCGTAGACACACGTTTTTCGTTCTGCCATAATATTCGTCATGTAAGGTAAATGAACTAATGCGGGTGCGATAACATTGACGACTTTGACTTGTAAGTATCGACCGGTGCAACGTATTTTTCAATTATTTTACTTAATTGTTATTATTTTTTATCAGTGACTCAGCTCGCTAGTAATATCGTCGTTTCATGTCGCGGAAAATTACGAAGATTTTCTTTTTTCTTCATATATTTTTATTTCCGACGATCTTATCGGAAATCGTTAGAAACGATGAAAAAAAACTCATTTACCATTATTTAGAGACGTTGCTCGCGTATGTGTATGTGAGAAAGAGAGAAAGAAAGAGAGAGAGAGAAAGATAGAGAGAGGGATCGCTGAATTTTTCGGGTTCTATTTTTGTTTATTTCGAAAAAAGACGAAAACATCGAATTATCAAAACCCAACCCCGAATTTTGTTTGTTCGTTCGGAAAATTTCGAAAAAAATTGAATCGGTATTTTTATAAATCGAGTTTAGTTTGCGCATCGTCTCCATAAATCTATTTTCCGACGATAAACAAATATATAAAAAAAAAGAAAAGATATATATCAAAATTAAGGAACGATTTTATTTTTCGATATCAATCAACGTCAAATTTGTACAAATTGGACAACTGGCAGGGCTGCCGGTCGTGAAAAAAATGTTTTATCAAAACGTGCCGAAAAGCTTGTTCGAAAAATATGTAAATAAAATAATGATCGAAGGTACGCCGAGATGCAAGCTGAGAAAAAGAAAGAAAAACAATTTTTGACGATATATATATATCACGCGTGACAGACGCGTGTTATATCACCGATATATATTCTTTCCGCGTTTATTATTATCATGGCATTTTTACGCATTCGATAATTAACGTTGGGTAATTAGAAAAATCCTGCACTGTCCTATTAAATGCCGTACAAAGAACGCCAAGATCTTATGAATAATGGATAACGGATAGTGATCGAAGTGCATAGCAGTGCAATCGTCGTTTGTAAACATACACACACATACGCGCGCATACATAGACTCGTGTATACGTTGTTGTCGAACCCATTTATCGCAACTTCTCAATAAAATCCCACATTATTATTATTATTGTCATTATCATTATTATTTTCTATTATTCATATTAATATCGTAATTATTCTATAAATTTTCAAACAATGCAACGTCACTTTTTTCATTCATCGAAGAAATCGTCGTGCGATCGTGACGAATTGTTCACGATCGTTCGTAGATCTTACGTCGTGGAATAGTTTGAAATTTTTGTTATCAATAACGATCTCGTTCATCATACGGCGTCATCCTCATCTTCCGCGTGTCGAAGCCGCCGTTGTCCATCATATATTTTTATCGTTTAAATTCACGATGTAGTAAACTGTGTAATTATTATTGTTTTTAATTTAATTCTTTATCGATCGATCGATCGACGTCGATTATCCCATACGTTTGTCACGGCTACAAAGGCTACAAATTTATCGAAAATTTGTCATCGATACGAACATTTTCATTCCTTATTTACTTCTTCTCGTAACTTTGTTTTCTTTACTCCCGAGACGCGGTTTGACTTTACTTTGTCTCTTGAATAATTTTCTCAGCTCGTTTCTCCCGACCATGGATCGTTGTTGTTCGTACATATGACTATAAGTATCACTTTCGGTCTATAAATTATGTCGAGAAATTACGACATACCACGCTAAATGCTTCCATAAAATATCTTATTATATATATATACATATAAACGAACATGTGTAAGACCGAATGAATAAATCATCGTGAGTGATAAATCATCAGGTTTATGGCTTGGGCGCTTCTTTCTCTCGCGTATCTATCTGTTTCGACGATTAGACATTTGCCACATGTGTCCACGCGATCATTGACAATCCTATTCGATTCGGTACGCGAGAGAGTCTGCAAGTGTGGAAAGATATTTTTATCCGACAGTCGAAATAAATTATAAAACGTTAATAACATTTTTGTCGTAATCGATTAAATTGATTTTTCAATGGAAACCCTACGAGTATAGTAAGGGATGTTTGGTAACGATTATTTTTTAACGCAATGGGATTAAAAAAAAATTTCTTTTGCAGAATCTACGATGACCGTGGCGGTTGAAACGACGAAGGCGGAAGAGGGCGAGGGTCGAAAGAAAATCGAGAATTTCGACGATATCCTGCCGTACGTCGGCGAAGCTGGATTTTATCAGTGGATGCTCTTCATACTATTGCTACCGTTTACCTTCGTTTACGCTTTCCTGTATTTCACCCAATTTTTCTTAACTCTCGTACCGAACGAACATTGGTGCAACGTGCCCGAGCTCGAGGGATGGAATCTTACGGACTACGAAAAGTGAGTTTTTTTTCTATTCATTAATTATGTTTAATTCGTTCGTACCTTTATCATTCTGAAAACAACGATTATGACGAAGAAAAATTTAGTAAGCCGAAAAATCGATAAAAATTGTCGATTTTTTGGCTCGCAATATTTTTCGTAACTTGTCGAGGATAAAGTAAGAATAAAATGTCAAGTTTGTACGAAAAAAGTAAAGTTAGAATAAAGACTCGGATTAATTTTAAAAAAAAAGTAGTAAAATAATCATAAAGTGGCAAGTTTATTCGAAAATCATGTTGAATTTCGTGTCCACTTCCGCGTGGCCGATCTCGAATCAGCCAACGTTGCGCGCGTCTCTTCTCCTCAACCACGATTTTTCTAGCCGAATGGGCGAGCTTGACGTAGCAAAAATGTTGGAAATAAAAAAAAAAGTCGAAGAATTTTGCGTCGGTCCTTACGGAGAACTTCACGGTTCGGTACCGCTCGTATTCTCCGAAATGTTGAGCGATTCGCTTCATCGACCGTAAATCCTTCCGCGCGGTCAACGCTGAAAAAATAAAATTGACCCAGTCATTGGCCACCACGGTGTACAGTGATTGGCCGGTCGATCGAGACAAAGCTCGCGACGAGAAACGAAGAGAAAGAGAGACAAACGCACCGATAACCAGAATTTTCTGGTCCGCTTAAGTGGCCAATGACTGTCAGCTTCGAGCCATCTACAGTGGCCAATAACTGTAGCGTTTCGCTCACGTATAAGATGTATCGAATCGGAAAAATGCACAGTTAAGCACGGTACCGTCTACACGCAATATTACACGGGTGTGCAACAACATATACATGTATATATGTAGCAAAAATGTGTATCCTTATATAAATTCGAAAAAAACCAGTCCGAGGAACCGACCTTGCGTAGATTCCACAAGATGGGAAGTCTTTGACTCGCGGAACTCCGGCTACAGCGAAGGCCATTTCGTCAGACAGTTTTGCTTGCACGTGTCGACCATTTTATACTCTTATATACATATATATCGATCCTTTGCTCTCCCGCACACCTTTTTTTTGTTCAATGTAGATATTTTTATGCTTTTACTCGATACGTCACAATTTCCATTCTGATGACTGTATTGATCTGCATTCAAGCTGTTCCTGACATTGACAACTGATCATAGGGGGAGAATTTAATGATCGATTACTTTGAGGAAAAGAATCGTTAATGAGCGAATTTTTAAGTTTTTAATCGAATTTTGATTAAATGGCACGAAATTAACGATAATGATTATTTTTACGATGAAATAAATTGATTAATTAATAAGAATTGAGTATAATTGTTCGTTAGCCTTGAATTCTCTTTCTGTTGGATAGAACAATTTTATAAAAGTCGATTGAAAACTCACAAAATTCGTGTCATTTTTCGTTGAATCGAAAAAATGGAACTAATGTATATCGTATCGAACAACCCCGTACGTGTACTAATTCTAAGTAATCGTTGACTATCTTACACAGAATTTATTCTTGCCACGTGTGCGTAAACTGGAAAATATATAGACCACGCGTAATCGCCTTGTTTACGCAAGTGAATTTGCAATCGAGACTAAACGATAGAGCTTTCGTTCGTGTCAATATTCTATCGCGGGGTCATTAATCATCGGATAAAATATCTTCGGCTGATTGAAATTCATTATGTTTGATGAATGACAAATCACATAGTTTTTCCGAGATGATATTATTATTTATATTATCATTGTATTTAATACCAACTCTCTTGAAAATTACAAGAACTGAGATATTCGTTATGCTATTTTACGTCACATTCGATCAAATGATAATTAAGAGCGTCATCGACGCGCCAGATGATTCAATCGTTCGAGCATCGAGTCATTACAGTGGTCGATTAGAATCCAATAAACGAACGCGTCGAGCTAATCAATAATTGTGCCCTCGGAATAACGATTAATCATCGCACACACGCGTAGCTTTACACCCATACATTTTTCATAAAAATATAGGATAAATTTTCATAGGCATGCGATTCGATGTCTAGCGATTTATAATTGCCGATGTATCATTCGAACGTTACGAATTTCAGAATAGCTCTGTCGATACCTAACGCTGACGATGTCGAGCTGTCGGTCGAGGGTGCTACCACGTTCTCGAGATGTCAGATGTACGCCGTTAATTATACGGAAATTTTGATATCCGGTGTAAAACATAGCGATCCAACTTGGCCTACTATATCATGTCGGGATGGATGGAGCTTCAATTATACGAGGGTGCCTTACGCGTCCATCGCTGCCGAGGTATCCAGTTTATAAAATAATCAATTATTAATCATCAGATCGTTATTCTTTTTCATCCGATCAATTCTTGCCCAAATTTCATTTTTATATTAGACATACCGTTTTCGAGGCAGAGATGGCTGGAATGTTTATAATTAAAATTTTGTTATTACCTTTCCACGATTAATAATCAAATGGTTTTCTCTTGGTACAGCTCGAATGGGTTTGTGACAAAACTTACTTGTCGTCAGCGGCACAATCGGCATTCTTCGTCGGTAGTATTATCGGTGGCTTCATCTTCGGTTACATAGCCGATCATTATGGTCGAATTCCTGCCTTGGTATCCTGCAATGCAGTTGGATTCTTTGCATCCATCGCGACAGCGTTTTGCAACAGCTTCTGGTCCTTTGCTCTCGCCAGGCTCGTCGTCGGTTCTTCCTTCGATAACTGCTTCAACATACTCTTCATTATAGGTAAATACAGACTTGTAAATGATTTTTTCTTTTCAATTAAAATAATCTTCCAAGATGATACTTCTTTTCGATTAATGAAATAATGAATTAAATTAATTACCTTTTTTTCATCCAACGTTTCAATTCCATTTGTATTTAGTAATCGAGTACGTGGGACCGAGATACAGAACTTTGATGGCAAACGCATCGTTCGGTATTTATTTCGCGGTAGCTTCGAGTATCTTGCCATGGATGGCATATTGGATCGCGGATTGGAGAATACTCAGTGTCGTGACCGCTGTTCCATTAGTGACGGCCTTTTTGGGTCCATGGCTCGCACCCGAGAGCGCAAGGTACGCACGAACGATTATTTAATCGTTTCGATACGATTTTTAGTTTTTCGATCGTTCGATGGAAAAAAGCGTAATTTGTTTTCATCCTGTTCTTCATCAGATGGTACCTAATGAGCGGCCAGACCGATAAAGCCGTCGTGATGCTGAAGAAATTCGCCAGGGTCAACGGTAAGACGGTCAAGCAGGAAATATTCGATGAATTCGAACAAAGCTGCAAAGCCATTATCGAGAAAGACAAGAGTCACAATCAGTACACGGTATTGGACCTTTTCAAGCAGCCCAGACTCGCCCGAATCACCGTTGTTCTCGTTGTTTACTGGTATGGTGAAAACAATTTAATTCAGTTCCAATCATTATTATTCTTATCATTATCAATCGTTAAATATAAAAATAATGAAAAATCATTTGAATGACTTCAATGTAATCTAAAGTTCTTGATCACGATCGTTCCTCAGGCTCTTGATCATTCTGGTATTCGACGGCCATGTCTGGAATATGAAACTGCTCGATCCGGACGTATTCACGTCGTTCTCTTTGGCTGCACTCACCGAACTTCCAGCCGCTCTTTTGTTGGCTCTGTTTCTGGATCGATGGGGCAGACGATGGATGGGTTTCGCTTCGATGTTCATCTGCGGAATCTTTTCATTCATCGCGCTGGCAACACCATCCGGTGAGTCTTTCCCCGAGCTTATCGACGATATTAAACGAGTGCTTGTGTGCGTTGGTCTGCGTTAGAAATACCGCGAGGATAGAGACAGTGTGGGAGCCGGAGAGATTGGGAGTGTGATATTGTGTGTCCGGGGGTTAAACATGAAACGTTTTCGATCGATAGATTATTTCTCCAGGTCCCATCACCGTCGCCATGGCGATTCTCGCTCGACTGGGTGTCAATGTTGCTGCCAACATCGGATTTCAATACGCCGCCGAGATGTTGCCGACCGTCGTTCGAGCTCAGGGTGTATCCCTCATTCACATCATCGGATACTTTGCTCACATTATCGGACCCTATGTCGTCTACTTGGTAAGTCTCCTTTCTTCATCCACGAATCTTCCGTACCTGCCAACTATTTACCAGAGTTGATCAAACTTACTCGTCGAGGATGATATAATTGTGCTAAATATACACTCTGCACTATTCGATCGATGAAAACTTTGATCAATCATAACTTTTGGTAAAGTAAACTTTTAGCATGATCGTTATTAATTAATTTATGAACACAATGGAACAGTGCGAATTTGAACCGCCGGAACTCGCATGGTAATGCGCATCTTCCCATCAATCGTGGTTATAAATATTTGAAACGATTAAGAAAGATTTAATGATTAAAATATGAATAATCGATTATTTCGCAGGCTGACATATCACCCGAATTGCCATTACTGTGCCTTGGTCTCGTGTCGGTATTCGACGCTTTCTTGACCCTGACATTGCCGGAAACCCTTGATCAGGATCTTCCGGAAACTCTCCAAGAGGGCAATGATTTTGGGAAGGACCAAAGCTTCTGGTGGATCCCTTGCGTTTCTACGTAAGTTTGAATTATTTGGATGATTCTCTCTCTCTCTCTCTCTCTCTCTCTCTCTCTCTCTCTCTCTCTCTCTCTCTCTCTCTCTCATATCACCTTAATGAATGGAAAAACAACATGTAAATTTCAAATTCGTGGTCGCTATTAAAACGATTGAAATTATTTCAGATCACCGGAGAAGAAGAAGAAATACAGAAAAAAGATCGGTGTAACGAATGCCGGTTACAATCCGGGCAGTCTGACGAGGATCGATTCAACGAGGTTATAGCATACTCGTCGTCATGTTTGCGGGTATAATAGCTATAAAAAAAATCGACCAAATTTCATGGTCGATGATTCAACCAAATTATTTGTATATATAAGGTAATTATCACGTAGTCATAAAACTCGGAGGATTTTGATCTCGTTCGCAGTTCGAGTTCATTATCGAGACATGATCTGTGGCTTCGATGACAAATAATTTTTAGTCGTGAAAGTTCGTTCACCTTCCTTCCATCTTTACGATTTTCAACTTCATGGACGCGAGTCGAAACACCCGAGCTGTAAAAAAATGGCATTGACGATATAGCGATCGCTTTTTGATCGTTGGTTCATTGGACAAACTTTTTTTTTTGATTGTTCAATGACATCGAACGATCTTCATCGCCTGTCATTCACCTTCCAATTATTATTTTCTCTTCCTCAGACTCCCGAATCGATCGTTATAAATTTATGCGATTTTAACGCGGTTCGTGTATAACAAAAAGAAAATATGGAGGGCATTTTCTCGTATTAGTTTAGGATCATTCGCGTACTTATGAGGCTGTTTAAAGCGATATAGATCGTGATTAGTTGACGAAAGCGAGAAAAGCAAGAAACGTTTCGTCATCGATCAATCGTGACACATAACGAACGAAGCGTGTTCGCGACGACAATAATAAACGTTTGTTAACATTTATTAATTATCATAAACCTAGAGCCCATTCACCATCGTTCCTAACTTCATTCTTGAAGCGCGTGCAGAACAAACAACCACGAACTAAAAATCACTTGAACTTTATCAAATATCGTGCGTTTTTCACAAAGAGATAGGCCGAATAAAGCAGAAATTCCTTATTTATTCCTATAGCTATCTATTCGAGGACGGGTTTGATCAGCAATGCAACAAAATTAGCTCGATCGTAATTATTATTTGAAGCAATATTAAACCGATTTTGTATTTTTCTCTGGACGAGAAAAATATTGCAAAAGTGAAATTCGTTTTTTATTATAAATTAAAACTCGAGATCTTCAAAGAGAAGAAATCTTCCTTCGAATCGCTAATTACTGCATTGCTGCGAAAATTCTCACTTGTAATAAGAAACGAGACGAGCGCGAAAGAATGTACAAAATAATCGTGTCTCCCATTGTACAGCTACTTTTTAAGTAAGAAGAAAATGACGAAACAACATCGAGTAACACTCTTCGACGATAAGACGTATTTCTTTTCTTAGCTCATAAAAATATAGGATTTCTCGATGGACATAAGGCGATAAGAAATAAGAGAACAGTGTTATAGGTAATCAAGATGCAATAAAGTGTAAATTTTATTCTAAATCGTCGTGTCATTGACATAATTCATTATAGATAGGAACATATGATGGATATACAAAAAAATATGCAGTTAAAATGTTTCAGGAATTAAGGAATTTAAAAAAATCCAAATACAGTGAAACGCGAAATAAGAGGAATTTTGTGGTTAAATTTTTGTTTAATCGTTACGTCGAATGATTGATGCGGGAGCGTCGATCGAAATTGCCTTTATGGCAACAGGGCAAGGACCAGAAGCTATCGCCTCTTCCGAATTCCTCGCCCTGATGAAGAGTCTGTGGAAGATCGCGACCAAGAGTCTCCGGAAGAAAGAGTACCAATGTGGCAGTTACGAAAGATATCACTCCCAGAATCAGCATGGGTAGAGCTTCCCAAAATTTGGCCTGTAATTTTTAACGATCGATTAGTATGAAAATCTTGGCCAACGCTAGAACGCCAACTGGGTGTTAACGGAGTTATTTGTTTTTCGTTTTTCATTTTGTTCTTACGATGTCAACGAGGTACGGCGCGACGCAATGAGCTGTAATACCGAAGATGTGAATTAACGCGACACCTTGTGCTCGTACTGGAGTCGGCAGCAACTCAGCAGCATATTGAAGACCTATATTCGCTGCCATGTTGAGACAGAACCGAGCTAGTACAGACATCGTTAATTGGGCTGCACCTGTGAGGCAACAAAATTGTGTATTAATATTATTGATGGAAAAAAATACGAGTAAACGAATGAAAGTAATAAAATTTAAATTAAAAAACGGGAAAAACGCATAAACTTACCAGAAGTGAGATAAAGTTCACCGAAGCTGAATACACCGGTAGCGGCCATTGTCAAAGAGCCGCAGAATCTTCGGCCCCAACGGTCGAGTATCAACGTGAGCAACAAACCAGCCGGAAGTTCAGTGGCACATGCTAACGAGAAAGACACGAAAACGTTGCTCTGAAGAAGTTTGAGCGAATAGACGTGACCGTCGAAAGTGACGACTGTCAAGAACCTGAGGAGAACGATAAATCGTGTAAGGGTGGAAGAAGAGAAACGAGCATGAACGAAAATAGTTCAAGCTTTAACATTTTCTCATCACTTACCAAAAGCATGTCAGAAGTATAACATTTTTCGCCAGACGCGGTGTTTTAAAGAGATCCAACAAAGTTGCCGTTTCCGTTTGTGTGCCAGCATTGTGCGCGTTTCTCTGGAATTATAAGCAAATATAGGAGAACAAAAAATACGAAAGAAAAAATCTTTAATTCGCGAATAATCGTTAATATTAACGAATAAATCTTCGGCGCATTAAATATTTATAAAGTATGAATTACATTTAAATGATAGACATATACGCTTATTACGTATATTATTTAATTTAATTATTTACATGGGAATTAGTTCCTACGTGTCCAACTTTTATTTTCAGATTTCCGGTTAACACGAGAATCGACAAACTCGAATATTGACTGTTTGAATTTTACCGCGTTTTTCCGCCTGCGTATCCGCGCAGGCGCAGCATTCCTGGCGGAGAAAAGCAGAATTATAAAATATTTACATTCTATAATAGTTGCTTGTGGACAATGGCAACAACAATCAAGCTTGAACTTGTTACATGTATGAAAATTTGTTCTGTAGGGGATGAAATTTTGCGTGACTCACCACGAAGACCTCGTATATTCTCGGGTCTGGATTCCGGCCATTTGTTTTCGCTATCTTTTTGAGCTTCTCCACGGCCTTGTCGAACTTGCAATTTGCCACGAACCATCTTTATCGTAAAAAACAGAAAATATTTCAAAAAATCGCACCCAATGTAATGGATCGCATGCGATTGACAAGAGGGTGGTCGTACCGTGCGCTTTCCGGCAAAATCCAAGGTGTCACCAAACCGCTCAGTAAAGGAATCGCGCTGACATAAGCGAAGTATCGCCAATTTGCGATATAATAAGCGAGCCAAGGCAGTATAGTGCTACCAAGGGCAAAGTATATTCCAAAAGCGACGTTGAATACCAGCGTGCGTCTCTTTACCGCCATATACTCGACAACTGTGGATGTTTATATTTTTAAGTACAAATTCGATATTCCTTAGCAATGATTAGGTTCAATCTTCAGCTCGAATCTCAGTTACATTTTAGATTAACTAATTTTCAAAGCTCGTATAAAGAATTTACGATTGGGCTACAAGGGCATCAAAAATGATGTTCGTACGCTCTTCAACGATTACCAGCTTTTCGAGTAATCGAGTGATGTTTTTTTGTATTTTTCGTGAACTCACCTATGATAAGAGGAATATTGATGCAATTGTCGAAGGCGAGTCCTGTGAGGAATCGACACAGGGCAAAGGACCAAAAACTCGTTGCGCTCGCAGTAGCTATCGTGGCTAGGAGGGCGATGATGTTGCATAGGACGAGAGATGGTATTCGACCCTTGTGATCGGCGATCCATCCGAACAAGATACCACCAAGGATCGAGCCGCAGAAGAATATCGCCTGGGCCGTCGAAATTAGGTACTCCTGGTCGCATACCCAATCTAGCTAATCGGCAAGGGTCACGGAACAGTCAATTCGCATTCTCCTTCGGGCCTTCCTACCACTAATGAAAGCTCGCTTTAGCGTCTAGACTCGCTTGGAAGTTTAGACGCTAAATTATCAATTTATCGTTCGTTACAAATTCTAACGGACGACGATATAAAATATAAATATAAATATAAATAAGATGTAAGCCATCGTCATCCATTCCTGCAAACTCATGAAGCAGTTGCAAAGAAAGATTTCTATTTGGCTTGTTTATATGAAAGCGATTATTTTTCGAAAATATTAATTTCTTGTAGCTGCGAAAATCATTTTTTCTTATTTATACTAAAAAACCGATGGGTAAATCTAGATATTAATTATAGAGGCTATCTCGAGTTGATCGCACCTCGACGCCTATACTCTTGTATGGTATCTGGGTAAAGTTGTAATCCCAATGATCGCACTCAAGCGTCATATTCGTCTCCCATTCGAAAGATCCGATGTTCTTGCTATGACCCAAAAGTTGGCTAAAATTTAAATCCTTTTGCTGGCATTTGTCGTAGTACGGATAAACGTCCGATGGGGGAATAGCCGCTTGCACTCTGTAATAATAATTCCAATAACGATTTTGAACGAATAAAAATAATGTTTGCCGATATGTAAATCCGTCGCGCTCGATAAATGCGTATCGAGAAACAATGCAATATGTTAAACGAGATGCACACTGAACTCTCGGCCGGTCGATCGCTGCTGTCGAGTGTATCTTGTGTCACCGAAGATCCGTTTTGTTTTCCTTTTTGATATAGCGAGAATTTGCCGTTAGCGCGAGATAACCAACGAATAAGTCGACGAACGAAAATAGAACAACTGTTGTGCGGCGATCGCTTTGATTATTAATTCCAACGAAACAGACGATTAATAATTCTCGAGAGAGATCTCGCTATAATTATCATAAGATGTATGAACTTCGCGAAGTCGTAAATCGTGAATGGAAGAGTCAAGCACCATGAGACTATAAATATTCTTCGTAATGATTTAATTAAAGACCAAATTCAAAGTCACATTAACGATTAGGTACTTAACGCTATGATGGTGAACAATTATTTTTAATTGTTTATTTTTAATTATTTTAAAAAATATGAGTTTATCAAAAAATTTGATAATAAATGAAATATTTCGTGAGCAAAACTATTTAAATTGAATATTCTGACGATATAATGATAAATAATAATGAAATTATTATATTAATGTAATCATGATATTCATCCGCGATCCTTTAATAATTATTTACCATTCATATAGTAAATAATAATAATAATGGTAATTTACGGTAAATAATAAATTTAATTATTGTATCAATATATAATGATTATTTAGCTACCATCCTGCAAAATTTCTTAACAATTACAAGAGCAGAATATTTATATAAATAGTTTCGCACTTAAATAATTCAAAGAAATATTTCAAAATTTTTGATACAACACATCGAAGTATAAACCATCGAGAAAATTGAGTCTTATCGTATTTATTCTGAAATACTCACATTTCTTCCTGAGTGAGATTATTGCCCTGTAAGGCATCGACGTAACACCAATGTTCTTGCGGCACGATCGTCAAGAAGAACTGAGAAAAGTATAGATTTGCATAAGCGACGCTGTACGGCAGCAGAGCAAGAAGGAGATACCACTGATATCTGCCAAAATTTCCAACGTAGGGTAGAATGTCGTCGATAGATTCGAGCTTTCTCCTTAAAGCTGTCGTCTCGCTCGGCTCGTTATCGCCGGAAAGCGTTGTCGTTTTCATCTCTTCCTTCATATTGTTTAAATCCTCGAGAAGCCGCCGATTACAAAATACACGCGTACTAAACAAAAGAAAAAATTTAACTCACAAATCTGTCGAAATAACGTAATTGTATTTATCGGAGAGAAATAAAAACACAATATCTTATTGGTGCAAAATCAACTATGTAATAATGAGTACAGTTAAGTTTGACCATACGTCCTAGGTAGGTAAAGGCTCATTATCGATAGAAAGTAATCGGACGACCGCGTTGGCTTGGTTCGTACGAAAGGACACCATGGTCAAAAGTGCGTATGTTACATACTTTTGAGCATGCGCGTGCATAAAAAATTTTGATCTACGACACACACTACGTTTTAATCCGTACCAATTGAAATCGAACTTTTTCTGGCTTAAACCAAGGTCTAATTTATCACTCGATCAACCTAGTTGATGTATATATCTACTTGGTTGATCCGGTGATAAATTCGTATATATATATATATATCGATCTTAAGTAGGCATTAGATCAAACCAGAACATTTTGGATCTAATTATGCGTTTATGTATAGACGTATATCGGATGAAATTGATAAAGCGTATACTCTAATTCGACATTGCTTAAATTGAAATATAAAACGAGAGTAAACGACTCGATTGAAATAATCCGGCGCCTTCGATCCTCGTATATCATCGATCGGTACGTTGCCTCGGGGGCGAGTTCAACGACTGAAAACTTTCCGTGGAAAAACAAAAATATCGCGGAAAATGTAGAAGAGTGTGAGCGATAAACCGGTGATTTATCGTATGAGAATAATATATTAATTCACGGTAGGAGAGATCGAAACAATTAATTGAGAGATTATTATTTTATTTATTCTTCGTACGATCGAAGATATTTGTTAGTCATTTTTCTAAATTTACATATTTCGAATAATAATTTATTTCGTTATTCAATTTTTCATAGTTTCATAAGATTACTTTTCCAATAAGACTTTTTTTTCATCGTATAAGCAAGAGTAAATATGAATTTTTATGTTTATTTTGTTTTTTTTTCTCGTTATTTGTTCGTCGTAAAAGACAGTTCGTCTCTTACTTCCTTCAACTAGACAAAATTATTGTCCCCGGGCCAGGAAAAGAGGAAATGACTCGCCGTTTCTTCAAACGCTTCGTAATTAATGAAAATCACTCTAGCGTCAGAAATAAACTTGTCAAACGTGTACACGAGGTCTCAACCGGTCAATGAAAATAATTTCGTTCGAACGCGTATTTTTAGCTCTACATAATTCGCCACTACAGCGACAATTTTGTTCGCATCAAGATTTCGCATAAAAAACTGAAATTTCCCTACCAGTCTAGAAAAATCTAAAATGTCGAATATAATTGCTCTTAGCAATTCAACCGGCTTCAAAAATGTTCCGATAAAATAGTGCAACGCGCGAAATTATCTCGACTACGAGCAATAAATAATTCCATCGATGTTATCGCTCTCGTAGATAAAACTATCCTCGTTCCACGATTAAAAAATTAATTAAAAAACAAAACAACAAGCTTTGCGACAATAACGAAAACAAAAAATATAAATTATTTCTTTACCTTAAAAATTAGAAATGTAGTGTCCAATTTGCCGGTTCGTTGCCGATCGAGTCACTTCTTATTCACTCGTCTATGTTTGCGTTATCGGCTTGTCCCGTTGTGCTGCCAATCTAACACTGACGAAATTCTTCACTTCATCTCGGTCATATTATATCACTCGTGGCATATGTCGTGCACACTATATTTCGCATGTATCGTATGTATGTAAATTATCCTATATATGTATATATATATATATATATTTATAACGAATATAATAATTATCGAGCGGTCTCGTTTCGTCGAGAACCGAGGAGTCGCGAGTGGCCGGCGTTAATCGTTACGCTCTCGTGTCGTTCTCCTGACGACGAAACGATGAATCGATGCGCTAGCAACGCGCGAACTCCCGGTACGACGGCGGGCGGGGGAGGGGGAGGGGGTAGTTGGCTCGTATTTCGATAGCCAGTCGAGTGTAGTATTATATATCCTCTGGCTTTCGAACCAGACCTCTAAGACGAGGACCGACACTTAACTTCTTACTACACCTTATATTTTTGAGGAACTATATACATATATATATATATATAAGAATGCAGCAATGTACTATACTTATTCGTCTTCGTCGGTGCCGTCTGCGTTGGTTATTCTTGGGACACGCTATAGCGCGAGACAAACCGCATATTATGCACATGCAAGTCCGACGGTCATGAACTCGACAATTCTCTGGAAAGATCTTGGTATCGAACGAATTTACGGATTAAAATTCGATTTTATCGGTTTTACATTAAGATTATGTGCAAAAAAAATGGAAAATTTGTTGTTTGGTGAAAAATAATATTGTGGATATTTCTTTGAATCGGAAATTTCCAGCAGATTTTAAATATCGTATTATTAATCGCGATTTCGTTCGATTAGCCGACCAAAAGTTTAAAAAACCGAAAAATTTCGTGTTTTTTTTCAACTTTTTATCTGCAAAAACAATCGCTCGATTAATCGATTCGCGTCGAATAACATTCTTGCCCAACATGATCGATAAACCATCTGATTAACGAGAAAAATAAATAACAAAAAACAGGGATCTACTGTTTAAACAGCAATATTTATTTTTTCTTATAAAAGAAAAATGAGAGACAAGATAAAGGAAGCCTTAAAACCATACAGCTTAATGTTAAATCCGTACAATTAAAGTTTGAAAGATTGGGCAATGTATCACACGTGTTAATGATCTTATCGCAGGGCGTAAGAATAAATAATAAATACAATGATGGAATTGTCGTATAGAAATATTTTAGAATTACATTACACCTAAATTATCCTACGCTTACACATACATGTGCGCATTTAAATAAAAATTATTCGAGTGACTACACCTTCAAAATAATATCCATTGTTTGACGCAAAAATAGTAATTTTTCTTTCATTTCGACAAGTAACGATTACCGTTTAACGATTTGTTTTTAAAACTCGCCCTTGTTAATAAAGAATAATTTATTTCGATTAATTTTGTCCAGGCTAATCATTCGTAAGGTCGTCTTTCATTTTAATGGTGTCCCATCTGTGACGCAACCAGAATGGAATGGTCCTCCTTCTCTTCTTTCTTTCTTTCTCGCTTTCAGCCGCCGCTCGATTCGTCGAGACAAGAGATCAAAGTTCAGAGGCTGGACCACCGAGACAATTGCATGTTGTGCTCTACGTCCAGCGATACAAACCAGTTACACAAGCTATTTGTATCATTTAATAAGAGGATCAGCATTCTCGTGCCCGACGAGAACGAGAAAAGAAGAACGAGAGAGGCTCGTCTTTTATTAATAAACATATCTTCAATATTAAGATGCGCACGATACGAATCATAATCTCGTTCAACAAAAGGGGAAGTGACGTACGAATCGATCGAATACAATATTTATTATTAACATTATTAACGAACGCATGAGCGGAAGAAATTCTCTTTTTTTCGGTACAAGATGACTCAATCTCGCTCTTATCACCACTAGCCATGGAAAAAGTTCATCGAGTCGCGAGACTAAAAGTGGAACGCGATACAAACGTTCCTTCTTTAGCGAAATCTCTAATCGCGCCGTCCTCGTTAAATATATTCGAAATATATATAGGTCGTTATATTATATTTTTTTTCTTTCACATTCTTTCAGCAATTCGCCCTCGAGAGAGTGAAATATATCGATAAGCCCATTTCAATTCTCGCGGACTTTAATAATACTGAGAACTTCGCTAAAAAGCCCGCAGCCCATTCTTCTTACTCTTTGAGCTTTACTCGAACTTCGGAATGTAACTGCGATAGTAGACAATGACACGACGAGAAACAAACGTGACCGTGATTTGCACTTTGAGATTCGGATCTTAACAAATGACGTTTTATCGATCAATTTTAAAAAAAGAGAGTATTTTGTTCTTTCCGTCACATTAGAGAAAATTTAAAGACTTCTATAACACGATTCTTAATTAACGATTGATATTAGCCAAATCTGAAATGTCCGTTCTATCAAAAGTTTTTTACAAAAATTCAGTTTTTTCTTGTTTTTCGAAAAATTGATTATCGATATTAATCTTTGTGACTTTTCGAAAGTTGTGATGATTTATTCGTTAGAAAAATAGTTTGGGATGATTTCTTTTTTGAATCGTGTTCCAGCTGTTATTTTGACAAAGGGCGATGCAAAATTTATCGCGTTTTGATCCAAAACACTCTCTGGAAAATAAATTGATCTTGCCATAGTTTGCTTTTTGTTCCCGTCGCTGTATATACATAATAAATTATGGACGATATGAGAAACAAACAAAAAAATAGATAAATAGAAAATGCTATTCACGAGTCGAGCGCGAAAATGCCATTCACCTAGAGTCTTACGACCTCGACAGGTGCAGCGTCGACATTCCTGCGCGAGCGTACGCTCGATCTCTGAATCATGCTGCTGCGAAGGGCTTCGCCACGAATCGGCGCGCGCATTGAATTTCTCACGCTGCCGTTCCTGTATGCTCTCACAAAAGAACCAGACTTCATTTCCTCGTCATCCGCTTTCCTGAAATAAAACAAGAATATTAAAAAACCGACAAAATACAAAAAAAATCCGATTAGTCGTTCAATTTTGATCATTTTTTAAAATTTTTATTTTTTTTAATAACGGATCTCTTTCTTTAAATCATCAATTGATTGATTTTTAACGATTCTCTCGTTTTTCCGGGTTATTAATTAGCAATATTTTCCCAAGTGTCGATTTTTTTGTTATTTGTAAAAATTGTTTTTTTTTTATTTTTATTATTTGTATAAACTTTGGTCGACTGGATACTCACTTCATGAAACAGGGTATGTCCCACATCCCTTGGTCCTTGCCAAACTCCTCGCCGTCCTGCAGCGTTTGTGGCAAATCGTGGTCCAGCGTCTCGGGCAAGAATAGAGACAGTGCACCGCCGAGTACGCCAAGTATACCGAGAACGAGTAGTGGCAATGCCGGCGAGACAACGGAGAGATAAACGACGAAAGGTGCGACGATACTAGCTACGTATCCCATTATGTGAATTAGAGCTACACCCTGCGCTCTCACGACCGTTGGCAATAATTCAGCAGCGTACTGAAGGCCTATGTTATACGATATGTTGACGCAGAATCTTCCCATTATCGCAAGGGAGGCTGAATAAATATCTGAAAATAAAATTCGCTTATTTGCAAAATGAATTTCGAAAAACTGTTGAAAAAATCTAAAAAAATCGATAATTAAAAAAAATTGTTATCTAAATCGTTGTAATTAATTTATCGCTACCAATTTATAGATATTCGCGTGTATCGATTAACATTAATTAATCGATTAACGTCGATCTATTAATAATACATCGAGTCAATAATTAATCGATTAATCGATTGAAAAATTATAATCAAACTTCCACAACTCACTATCGGACACTGCACTGGCCCAAATGCTGAAGATTCCCGATATCACCATTGAACCGCAGGCGAGCCATCTTCGACCCCATCGATCGAGTACTATGGTTAAAAATGTATCGGCCGGTAATTCCGTTGCCGAGGCAACGGTGAACGTCATGAAAACATTCAGTCCGAGATTATCGACGTTTCGTACGTGACCATCGAATACCAACGAGACCGCCATCCTGAAAATTCAATATTTTTTATAATGATTTGCCTACAAATGGTGCTGGAAAATGTCTTTAGCACCTTGGACTCCTTGGAGCCTGAGTTATCGACAATCCTTATCGACGACTGAAGCGAAGAATTTGTATATATTTTTCTATGTCGATAAGCAAAATAGGACATGTTACAAAAGCAACCTCCATTTATTTTAAGTTTGAATATCTTTCGTATAATTTTTTTTTTTTCGAAATTAATGATCCAGTCAATATACCTAATTATAACGGTTCATACGTGATAACGGAACTCACCAAATGATTATCAACAGTAGGGTGATATTTCTGAGACGAGGACTTCTGAAGAGATCCAAAACCGAATAGGATTTTTCGGACTCTTCGGCTTTGCGAATTCTCTCGCAGCTGTTCTAAAATTTTACGTTGGGCATTGAGTAAAAAATGATAATTTTTGACTGGAATAAAGTCTAATTCTCTTGACGGGCCGATTTATCATTATGAAAAATCGAATAATGATAACGTACTTTGAAATTTGCGTAAACGCTGTCGGAAACTTTCGTTCCGTTCAAACGTTCGAATCTCTTCAGGATCGTGATGGCCCTGTCGACTTGACCTTGACTGACGAGCCATCGGGCACTTTCGGGTACGACCCAAGGGGTCGTAATCGCAAGTACCAACGGTACGGAAGTAGCGATGCACGTCCATCTCCAATCAGCGATGAAATAAGCGATCCAAGGCAAGACGCACGATGCCAAAGTGAAGAACAGTGCGATCGACATGTTCGCCACGAAAGTTCGCCATTTTGGTCCAACGTATTCCAAAACTGTCGAAAAATCGAATATAAATTATCATTGATTAAAAAAATAGAATTTTATATAAATACATATCATCGATAAAACTCGATAAAACTCGACGAAAAATCGACAAAACGATTTGTTTCTTCATGAAGAAATTATTAAACGCCACTTTTCGGTCAAGTATCGTATAAAACGCTGTTTTTTTGCCATGCTTTAACACCGTTCCGTTTTTTTTTCATCTGGGAAAAGACTAATTACGATTACCGCTATACAAGCATTATTTGCATAACGAGCGGCTATGAAAAATCGGCGCGCGTCAACGGAAATTCGTCATAGTTTATCGCTGTACTTGAAATATCAAAATAATTATACACATAAGCGAACATTGTGCAATTAAATGCATATATAAGCGCGATAAAATATTAAAATACTTCGTAAAATAATGTCGGCATAAGCTGTCAGTTTTACGACAGAACCACATTCTTTTCCGGCCGTTGTTGAGAAACTTTTATTTTCCATCGACAATCGCGATCCACGTTTCGTATTGTAATTGCCGCAATCGTAATCTCTAGATCGTTCGTACGATTTACTATCTACGCTGATTCCTCGCAATCGCGAGTAACGTTGGAATTTGCAGTTAGCCACTCCGACGATTTACGAAAGAAAACGATAAATCTTTGACTCTTTTTACGACAATTTTAACGACACGAATTAGCATAAATATCATTAAGGTAATGACAAAGGAATATCTCGAAATACAAGTGAAAAAAAGTTATACCTATAAACGATCGGGTTCGTGGAAAACATGCCGATTTTTGTTTCTTGCCGATCGTCCGAAAACGTTCGAAATTGAATATGAAATTTCAACGGAAATGTAAAAAAAAGAAAAAAATTTCGATTAGTCTGGAGGTTGCGATTCGTCTACATTCGCTCTCCGTCGTTGATTGCGCGAACCGTTAATTCATCGAAGGTCAACGATACTCGAACGATACGACCTCGTTTCTCTATTTCCGTAACGTTCACTCGCGGTGCTCGTACTTCCATTTTTCTCTCCTCGTTAAAACGTACAAATCGCGATTTCGCACCCGATCGTAGCGTATTAACGCTCGTTCTCGATCCAATTAAGGATAATGATTCGAGTGATACTCTCGTTCGCCGGAAATCAAACGACGAAGGCTCGTTCGAGCGTCATCGAAGACAAGCTCGCGTCAACGAGAACGCGTCTCGTCGTCATCGTTGACGAAATAACGTCATATTTGCATGCCACGTGTCACGATAGGAGCGTTAGTTGGATATCCTCGAGTGTGACAAATCAGCTTCGTATTTTATCTCTCTCTCTCCTTCTTTTTTCTCTCGATAACGAGTGGATAAACCAAAGAGCAAAAAAAAATTCCGAGCACGTGCTAGCGATTAAGACTACAGAGAAAATCAACGACCTGCGTGCGAGACGATTTATCGATGAAACTTGTACCGAATTAAGTTTATTCAGAATCGATCGATTGTCGAACGTTCGGACAAAACGGCGATGGCCTTTTTATTAATCGAAAAGTGAAAGTACCAAGTCGTTATGAATATTGATTATTCGTACGATGATCCGTAGTGATCTATTAAAATATCTCCAAGGTCGTGGAATGTTTGATACAAAATTATTGTATAAAAAGTATACGATTATTTATTGTATTTTAATCGTTTCTTTTTTAATACGAAAATATCGAGGTAATGTTTGTAGATCGATGAAAATTTGATTTTATTGTCTTCTTTTTGGGGTAAATAAGGCTATTTAAGATTTTTATTTTAGTTCGTATTTTTGACGTATCGCTCGATTCGTTCGTTTTGACTCATACGACCTTAAGCTTTTATCGATATATAGCGATCCGCGTAACGATGCATTCTAATGGATATTACATATGATTTTATATTTTTTTAGACTGACGACTTGGCGGCCCTGAAGACGTCAAATTTCAAGGTACGAGGATAAAATAAAATCGTCATATCCGTCTCGCGTTACAAATCTTCGATCTTCATTTACCTATGATCCGTTCAACCATTCGATTGAAAAGGTAAATCGCGTGCTACAAGGCGGTGCTCGTTTATCAATGATCTTACGTTGAGACACTCGAGATATTTGTATTAGCATTCGATGCACAGTTAGTGGTCGATCGCGTGCAGCTGTACAATCGATTCGTTTTCCAACTATTGCAACTCTGTTATATAATATTATTCCTTCCAATACGAGATAACCGTATTTTGTCGAGTTTACCAAGAAAAGAAAAATAATAATATAATTTAAAATTGTATTTTTTCTTTAGTTAAGCGAAAGAACATTAACTTGACATGAATTTTCAATTAATTGAAAATTAATACAAGGTTTGTTCGAAATAAAATTGATTTTAATTTAAATTTATTAATAAATATTGCTCGATTAAAATCGGATTTGTTCGAATAAATTTTCAATGAAATATACAATAATTTGCCTTTAGGCAAATTCATAACGCGTAAAAGGCCAAAAGATTTTTATTTGTACGAAATCAATTTTTTTTATATAAAAAAACAGACATTTGTGGAAATTATCCGGAGATACGTAACGCAGTCTTGGTTAACGAGAATATCAGTCAGTTAATCTAACGTTTCGACCAAATCAGCGCCGAGAGGTTTCCCGCAAACGTCAAGGTTTGCAAGAAATGCTGCAATGCCCGTTATTCGTAATAATTCTTGGCTTGTTGGCAACGAACCAACGGCTTCGCGACAATTAGTCGCTTGGAGTAGTCGATCTCGCTTTTTTATTCATTTTTTTGTTCCTCTTTCTTTTTACTTTTTAATATTTTACCCCGTCACTCCGTGTGCGATTAACAAGATCTTTGACTCGTGAACCCGTGTAATTGCTTTTTGGCTATAATGCGTCATGACGAGCGAACTTTCATTCGCGCGCGAGATAAGACCGCGACGTCGGGTGTATCTATACGGATTTTTAGACGTAATTTACGTCTAAAAATCCGTAATCCGTTACGTAATTAAGATTTATTTTCTTTAATTATTTGATACGAGATAAAAAAGTGTAAATTAAAAAAAAATTATAATAATGGCAAATGCTAGTTTTATTTTTGTCGATATTTAACAAATAGGATTAATAAAATAATTAAATATCGAGTTTGCTGCAACGATAAGCGAACGTTTGCGATGATGATAGTTATTATTATTATTATTTTTAATTTTGTCCATACCTAATATGTACATCATCATGAAACAGTTGTCGAATGCAAATCCAAAGAGGAAACGGCAGGCTGCGAATTGCCAAAAGTTTCCGGCGAAAGCGGTCATGACACCTGCCGCAAAACCAGTGAGGTTTGTACCAACGAGAGCCGGTATTCTTCCATATCGATCGGCGATCCAACCGAATATCAGCCCGCCGAAAATCGCACCGACGAAAAATATACTTTGGGCGACACTCGGTAGCGCTGCGTTCTCGCACACCCATTCGAACTGATAATGATAAGCACACATTTTTAGCGTTCGCCAATATTATTCAGCTGAAAATAGCATTTTTGTTTTCAAATGGAACAATTTTTTTAAAGAAAACTTTACTCGAATTAACTAATAATTAACAATTAATCATATATTCAATTTTATATCAAAAAAATTCTCATTTTTTATTGAATAGTTTCTTCTTCTATTCAATAATTCAATTCTGAATTTAAAAAAACGATTTTAAATTGAATAATTCAATTGTAAATACAATAATTCAAGTTTTTATTCAACAGATGAATATCGCATAAACGTAGAATTGTTTGAATTTAAATAGTATTTCGCACTCTCTCTAACTCTCCGTAATTACTTACAAAGTATTGGTACGGAGGATATTGATATCACGTGATGTAACGAGATGGAGAATAATCGATTCAACGTAAGGTCAGATTTGCTTGCACGATATAAAAAGAAATCTTAATGATTCGTCGTAACTGTTTGCAATTTTTTCCAACCGATAATTATGTACTGATAGCGATGTTAAAAGTAGGCACTATGTATGCGTATGATAATAGATACCTCAGTAGCGACAGTGTGGTAAGGTACATCGGTAAAATTAAATTCCCATCCATTTTTACACTTTTGTATGGGCCACGAACGATCGGCAACGCGAGTTCCATTCTGAATAAGCTCCGTGTAATTTACAGCGTACATAGAACATTTCGAATATCCGAGACCGGTGCCTTCGACTCCTTCCTCGACCAGTGGAATAGCAAGGGCGAGTCTAAGAAAAAGAAGAATATACGGAAATTAATTAACAAGTATAAAAACGTCGAGAATCTAATTTGAAATTCAATCTCGTATGTAGAAACACTGTCCGTGTGAAAAATATTTATTCCGTTTTTCAGAATATGTACGTTTTTTCTAATTCAACCAACGTACATTACTCTAAGCTATAAACAAAAACAAACTGCTCCAATTTCAATAAAATAATAAATTGTTTCATTGAATAAATTATAATTAAATTTTATGACACATTGAGTTATGACTTTGTGTGCAATTAAATAGCAAGTTAAATAATTATTTTATGTTAAAAAAAATATTATGTGATCAACTAAATTAATTTTAGTACAGTTTTTTTCCATTACAGACTTTTAGCGTCGATATTAATTCTCGACGTAATAAAAAAAAGATTAATTATGAGTCTGCTACGAAGTTTATTACGAATGGGAAAAATCCATAGAAAAAAAACACGAATAATGCGACTCGATCTGCAATAAAAGAAAATAAATTATATGAAAGAAATGCAACAAAACGAACTATTACATCAGTCCATCTCATTCATAATGATTGAGACTTCTCTCGTGAACAAGCGCGAAGTCAACTGTACCACGAGTTCGAGTATTATTCTTCTGTTTAGTACATACGTCGTAAAAATCAGCAAAAATCGCGACTTTGTAAAAATACAGGACGTATACTGACTCGTCGATTTTTTTACTTCACCTTCGAACTACAAAACACATCGACTCATCTCTGTCAATAGAAACGACGGAACGAATGAGTACGAATTATAACGTGCGAAATCTCGATGTCATTCTGAAAATTGTCGGTGAAAATTTGCCTGCGCATACATTTAAAAAGCCTGCGTGTTCCAATACACGCTGTCTTACGTTAGCTAGAGATCGGTTGGACTCGCGTGATCTTTTCATGCGATTCTTAGAGGCAACGTGCCAATAAGAATTTCGAAACGATCGTGAGGTTCTTCCACCTAGTCGAGTAACTCGTATTACCAAGGGGATTCCTTTTGCATAGTTTAACTAATCCTCTTTTCCGTGCAATCTGTGTAAAACTCGAGCCGACCATAATTATTATCATCGCTGTTTAATTATTTGTTCATTACTATTATTATCGAATTCTTTTTTTTTCGCACATTCTTGCCAAATACAAAAGATTTGTTGTTTATTGGGAGAAAAAAAATGCGAAAGAATGAGCGTACGAGGCAAAAATGTTGAAAAATCGTATGGTTTCGTCATTAATCGTCGCGTTTGCGTTGAAACGTCGGGTTGGTTGTTCGGTACATGAGAGGCGTTATTTTTTTGCTTTCACGCTCTCATTGCTCGTGCGAAGGTTCTGCATAAGTAATCGTAGCATGCCAAGCCGAAACAACAAAGAAATTCCGTATGATATCACGCTCCGCGGGAATTTATAATTGCGATTTGTATATCGTTTTTGATGACCGCGTATAGGCATACCGAGGTAAAATTAAGAGGCCAATGAATCAGCGATCGTGATTTGTCCCTATTTTTTTTCTCTCATCTCGTTCCTCGAGGCGGCGCTTCGCGTGACCGGAACAATTTGTTTTTGTTTTTCTAAGGAAATTATTCGGATCTATCTTACGTACATTTTTGATCGTTGTTATCACGAAAAAAGAATGTCAAACAGAAAACGTAGTTTTGCATGCTAATTCGATACTTCCCAAAACGATGTTATCATTGGGAAATCACGAACGTCAAAGTTCTCGGGAGTTACGCGAATCAAATGAAAAGAATCGAAGAGATATCATCTAAGATAAGAAGACAAAGAATTCTTCGAAAGTAATTTTGATTGTATTTTTTTTTTACGAATTTTATATTTCGAAACACTTCGCGTGTCTCGTTCTCGACGAGATCTTAATCGTAATCATCGTCAATCTGAAATTATCAATATTCTTGAATCTCTTCAGAGAGCGTTGACACGATGAAACAGCGCGAAAAAAAACCCACCGATTATCCACGAGTTATTCACTCCGAGGCAAAACTGCAATTGCATTAATTGCACGTAAGTAACGAGAACTCCTTGCGTCGGGAAATAACCGTAATGAAAATATGATTAATTTCATTAAAGTAAATAATTTTTATCAAAACCATTTCATGAAAATAATATTAAATCGATTTTCATCAAAAAAATTTGTTATAAATGAAGATAATACCGAATTTTCTTCGAACAATTAAACAAAAACAACAATACTAAACGAATATTTATTCTTATCGAAACAATCTTAATAAAATAAAATTATTTTGATACACATTTATTTTTATTTTGAATCGGACGTACTATTCATACCGTGTGGAAAATTCAATTGTTGCTATCTGGAAAATTGATATAAGACGAGGATCAAAGTTTAATTGCACATCGAGCGAAGCCGAAGGTCTTGAAACGTTGCTTGGCGCTTTCTATAAGAAATCACATACATAGATAACGTATACGTGCACGATTACAAGACTGCGTGTACTTTTTTTTTTAACAAGTATACACGTGTGATCTATACTACGTGGGATCAACGACGCGTAACCAGCGTTATATACTTATCGCGTTACCTCCGTCGTCCTTTTTTTTGTTCTTTCTTTACTCGTACGAAATATTCATGCGCGTTATGATTGTTATTATTCACGTTTATTTTTATTATCATTGTCACGAATAATAACGTTGTGTTATTTTTATGCGATCATTACTATGCATCATGCGATTAAAATTGTACAAAAGTGAGCGGTACGTTGCACTCGGGCACGGATCGTCTCGGTGTGAAAAAAACATTGATAATCCTCGACTTCGATTGAAGCTGAGCGTTGACTTATCGAGAAGACACTCCGATATTGAGTCAATCGGAATAATTATGAAAACGATTTCATCTCACTCTCTCTCTCTCTCCCTCGTTCTTTCGATTATTTCGATACGTTAACACGAAAGATCATAGAGATCGCTTTTGTCATCTCTTATCGCGATTAATCTAAAAAATTGGATTATCAGCACGTCGTCCCGCACTTCGTACAGGAAAATCTTCAATTGTCGTTCGTCTTTATCATATTATCAATTTTCAAAATACGCGAGATTAATAAGATAATTTACTTTTTTTTCATTTCGTTTTCTTATTGCGTTCTCGTTTAGAAAAATGACCAAAAAAAGATTTTCCTATCAACCTTCAACCGTTAATTGCGATTCGTAAGTTTCGGTCATAAAGCGTTCGAGAAAATGAAGATCATGATTTGTGACGCTTGAGGCTGTCAAAGTTCGCGTCACGTGTTCAACCGTCAATACGCGTTGCGTAATTAAAAAAGTAAAATATATTTTTTATTTAATTTTTTTCTGATGCGTCGATGAATATTATTATTTAAAATGTCAATATTCCTTTCTTTATGCCATAATGATTAGTTTTTTTGATGAGCGTATCGATTTTCGTTTTGCTGAATTTTTTTTTCCCGATTCGAAGAAATTTTGCCCTTGGAACAAAAATCGTCGAAATATAAAAAGAACTGGTGCGGTTTGAAACGACCAAGACCGGATCTATACGTCGAATATTCGACTATTATAATTGCTGTCGAGAATGACCGTGACACGATTGCCCGTGGGACCGTTCGAACGTTCAATTATCAACCGAAAAAAAATCAATCAAACGCAGGCAATTTATTGCAATTAAAATAACTAACAGCGAGAAGTTTGTAAAATAATTTTTCGTATTTTTTTACGAAGTAATTTTTTAAATGAAAGTAATTATAATTATCTAATTACCACGAAATAAAGTCATTAATAAAGTCATTGCTATGAAAAGAAAGATATTTTCTGTTTTATTTCCTATTTTTGATCGTACGTTATTTTATGTTACTTAAAATTTAGAAATTTTTTGACAAACCTTTCCTCGACCGTGAGATTTTCTAATTCCGGTATCCTGCACCAGTGCCCATCCGGCACGAGAGTTATGAATATTTGCGAGAAGTAAACCCATGCGACGAAAAAAGCAAACGGTATCATCAGAATAAAAAGTATTTTTTGGTAAAGTCCAAATTCTCCCACGTGTGGCAATAATTCGTCAAAATCCATGTCTTTTTCCTCGATCTGTTTCGTCGTCATAATATTCGTTCCGACCTCGCATTGTTGAGTTCCGGGAATTTGTTGTTGACCAACACAGGTACTCGGCGGATTTGGTTTCGGCAAACGGTCCGGATTCGGCGGATCGAATTTTTCTTGCGGCGGCATATTTCAAAATTGTGCCTCGCACGAAAAAAAAACAATCCTCGCGTCGTGTTAATTAATCGATCAGTTTCTTCCACAAATTTATTATTCAAATTTAATCACAGGTGTTCTCACATTAATATCCACGGAAAACCATGTCGATAATGTCAGAAATTTGAAAAATTTCTTTAAAAATTCTTGATAATATTCACTCCGGGATAATGATTATTTCGATTAATTATTATTAATCGATTGACACAAAATTTCGATTTCTTTCCACAAACCCGATTATATTTTTAACTTTCGTCCGTTATTCCGATTTTTTTAAAAATTTTACAAAAACACTTAAAATAGCACGATTATTATTTTAAAGAAAAATTTATTTTTCATAACCAATCGACCAAACGAGCGATTTGTTCAAACAGGATGAATCGAGGAAATTCAAAAGTGTCAGGCTAGCGCGATATAATTTATAATTTATAATCCAAGCAAATCCTGACTCGATGAACAAAACGCTATGCAACGCTTCGGCGGTTGTACCGCTGTTATAGGCATCGGCGATGGAGGTGTATATCTCCCTCCTCTCTAACTCCGCGACACTAAAGCGAACAGAGAATTCAATGTACTCTAGGTGGCATTGAAGAAACGCGGTGGTCTTGTTTCATTCGCGAATAGATATCTATATATATGTATATACGTTGCCGAGATAATAGTAAAAAAATAAATATAATAATAATGATCCGCTCTTTTCCGTTTGCCCGGAACGTTGAACTATATTATTCGGCTTTGCTTTCGAAATTAACAATCTTTTGACGTTGCGGTTCAAAAAAATTAAAGGCTCAAGGTGGGTTGCTCATCATCGTGACATTGAACAAAACAAGGGACCGGTTTTTACAAATTTATATTTTGAAACTGTATTTTGAAACTATTTTTAAAAGCAAAACGTTATGAATTTAGATTTTTTTTGTTTTGATTAATGGAAACATATTGTATTCTTTCTTTAGAAAATGGACAAATGAAAAACGAAAGAGTCGATAGACAAGATGCGGGTGAAAATATTTGGAGGCTCAAGGTGGGTTTCTCGTCATTGGGAGCAAAACAAGCCACTCATTGTCAGTTCTTAAAATATCTATTTCGAAATTATTTTTCAAAACTAATCGATACCCACTTAAATCGATTTTTTGTTTCGAATAATACAATAAATTGTTTTTCTTTTGATGAAACGCATATACGAAAATGTAAGAATATTTTGCAATAATCGAGAATTTTAGTTTACGCTCAATTCACGAGAGTCATAAATTTGGTTATTAATATTGATAAGCGTTATAATATTCGATGTTCTCGTTATTATTTATTTTATATTTTTTTCTTACATCTTGCATGCCGCAATATCCAGAAGAAACGATGTACAGTACGTGAGATTACACCTGGCGTTTCAATATCGTTGAAATATTGCGCAGTACGAGTTTTTATTTTTTTCTTCATATTATCAACATGTTACCCGATACGGTAAATTGCCTATTTTCGAACAAACTATGTAAAAACAAAAAATCTACGAATATCGTAAACGATTAATTCTGCACGTGGAACAAGGCTGATGAGTACGATCGTCCATTTCGAGTGCATCAATATTTTTTTACGCACCACTTTCGTTCGATGTATTTTATCATCGTGAACGATTAACGATCTACAAATTTCGGACTGTCTAGCCTTCGCTCTGAAACGATTAAAATCTTACTATACCAACTATCATAAAAATATTTCAATTTTAGTTTGATCATCGTCACATCCGTTAGATTGATCAATTAGGCAGTAAACATATCTTATCTGACTCGATTACATTGGCGATAACGCGATCGAACTATTTACTTCATTGGCACACCTCGAAAACTTCACACGTCCAATCCAAACAAAAAAATGCGATAGTACTTGGCAATGATCGTTAATCGATGAAGAATTATTGCTTAATCCAGCGATTTATCCGATGCGCAATGCCCCGGGGACACTGGAATGAATACGTGTTGAGATGAAAATTTCAATTTACTCGTTTATATATCATTATATATGTATGAGAGAAAATTAATTCTATTTAACAATAATTATTCGGAAGAGTGAATTATTGATAAAATGTGCTGATAAGAGATCAAATAATAATAATTTTTTATTTATTGAATAGAACGTTTGGAAAGATTTTTCTTGTAATCTGTTACAAATCGAGTATACGATCTCGGATATGACCTCTAATTTATAAAACCCTGAATTAATCGAGACATATAACGCGCGCATTAGCTATTATTAATAACTCACCTCGTTTGTTCAATTAGAGACTCGCCAAGCATGGACCGAAACGGAAGCGCATTCTTTAATGTAATAAATTACTCCAGTTCCCTTTCGATTCTTAAAAATCCCTGAATTTAAAAATTCTCGCAAACTTCCGTGTGTCTCTTATGTATTATTATAGAACTTACAAAAAAAACGTAGTCATAAATGGTGAGTATATTGCATTAATGAAATTGCACGTTATCGACTGCGGTACTTTACTGCTAATTACCACCAGAATGGTCAAGAACATCAACTTCTCTCAGACTGTGTTGCCACAGTCGTTCAGCATCGAACATAATTTCGCGACGATTTTCGTATTGTTATTATCATTAATATCATTATTATTATCTTTCATTGTTTTCGAGATACAAGGACTCATCTTGTTTCTTCTATTTGAGAATTTAATACACTGGTAGCCGAGAGAGATAAGATTCCATAATTAAATAAACGCGTCCTATCTCTCCATAGGACAAAACGATTTGTGCTGTGATTGTAATGTAGAGACGATACGAAAGATTTCACAGTAACGATAAATTACCCTCTCACGTAAGAAACGCATTCGCATGGCCTTTCGAAGTGTTGGCGGAGGTCATACGCGTTTACACGGATGGCTAATTAATTGTTGCGAATTAATATTGACCATATATAGGTTTGTCGTATCGTTGAACCGATAGTGGGAAATAAAAGAAAATCCTTGTTCCTTCGTTGATCGATTGTTGGTAGTTCGTGACGACATGCGATAACAAAGTTTTTATCGGTATATATTAATTGGCATTTCCACGTGTGGGATTTCCAGTTAATTCTACAATTACCTTCATGTACATTAAGTACCGGAAGGTTCGAGCCTCGAGGTCAAATAGAATATACGATGTAGCAGCGGTAATTGGTTCATTTTTTTTCAATTCGATACTAATGAGGACTCGATTTTCAAATCTTCTATAATTTCAGGGAGGCGTTCTTGAATGTTATATTGGCAATATAGTTCGAATTTTGGCGAACCTCATGATTAAGATCTTTCAAGTATTTTAGCGAGACTGGATACTCGATACAGAAAGTACCCATCCGCCATAGAAAGAATCATTCTTCATGGAGTGAACATTGGGAACGTGGGAAATGTCTTATGAATACGTAGAAACATCAGCGGTGATCTATATCGGTCTTAGAGGTGAATTACCGCAGTATTTAATTGATTTGATGTATTTTTCGAAGGACTCGTTGAGTTACTCAGTATATTTGGGATGGTGAAGAATGAAATGTTATATTACAGTCATATGCGAATGAAATTAAACAGCATATATGTACATACTAAATATATATTTTATGTATAATCCGAACTTGTTACAATTGATATTACAACTGACCGCTTATACTGTTCATATTTTTCGCGCGTTTTTTAAAGACTCTAATGCGCATATCCGCGGGTAACGTAGTACGCGAATTCACCACTTGGCGTTAGTACGTGGCGCGCCTATCATGATCTCTAAAAATGGCGCGTGTAGCTGTTCACCCCCCTCTCCAGTCCATCAGTGTGCCAGAGTGTCTGTAAATACGTAAAAGCCAGTAAATACGGCTTTATTGTGGTTAACGTTTGCATAATTTTATCGTATTAATTAGCGAGTAAAGAGGCTACTCGCAATTAATCGCAAAGAGAATCATCGACACAATTTGACGTCGACGATCGAAGGACAAGGAACGAGGATTGACGGAGAGTTAAAAGAGAACTCTTCCATTGCTACCAAATTCTCGGCGTCTTTGCAGGTTAGATTGCACCAAATAAGCGACAATCAGAAATTTTTCTATCAATTCGAGAAACATCAGCATTTCAAAACTCTCAGCAATAACCCATTATGCATGCGTTCGCATATCACTTGCAACAAGTCATAGCTGCTCAAAACAATTTCTGCCTTCTTCTATGTTGGTTGCATTATACTAATGTAACCGATTGGAAACTTGGGGTCTTGCAGCTTAAAAACAGTCCGCCGCGAATATTTGGATCTCATTAAAATCAGGGGAAAGTCAAATATCTCAAGTCACTCGAATATAAACATCGCCTGCCAAAGCTAGAAAGATCGGTTGATTCGTTCGTTTTAATAACAGTCGATACTCGAAATGTTGAGGACTTTATGTTCGCGCGCCGAACCTTCGAGCCAGGGCGTATCAAAATCATAACACGCCGTGCGTGTCTTGCATCCAATTAGTGATTTTATCGTGAAAATAGGTTTAACGTAAGAATATTAAAAAATTTGTTCCCCCATTCGCAGGTTCTATCCTCGTCGACTATGAATAGATGTCGCATTTGTGAACGAATGAACGAAGGTTGGAAAATATTCTCGTAATATCGAAAAAAATTGTACCGTATGATCCAAGATGTCGCAATCTAGAAGATCGAGTTCCTTTGAACGAAATGAGCTGGATGACGATGATGCCGAAGATATAAAGCCACCCTTAAATATCGTAGAACCCAAGGAAAATGCTCGCGACTGTGAAATCATAATGATCGACGACGAAGAACATCCTACGGCGTCCGAAGACGAATCCGCGACTATCAGGGGTCCGGTGATCGAAGTAAAACATGAAAACACTGTTGAACTCATGGATACTGAAAAATTAACGGAAAAAATGCCACCGGAGACGAAACAGGCCGTAGCGGAACTCTGCCGTAACTCGTCGTTGACACTGCAGTTGGTACCGACGACGAAAGGAGGACAGTCGTTATCCAAAAATTCGACGATACTAGCGCAGTTGGAACCGGCTGTGTCGACGATAGAAACGCAATCGGCAGCGACGATTACGAGAAACGCAGTGGAATTGGTACCAATTCCATCAAAGAGCGGAGAGAAATCGGAAGCAAATCAATCCACGCAATTGCAACGAAATTCTCCTTCTCATTCGCCGCAGTTGGACTACGACGCTTCTCTAAAACTAGCCCATCGGGTACCAATTGCTTCTCCTCCAGCGACGCAAGCGGTATCGAACGAACCGGCGGTTAATGTCGCGCGCTTGACACCGAATCCAATTTCCGTAAATACTTTGCCATTGGTAGTAAGTCCGCCTTTGAGAAACGTATCGCCTTTAGTACCGACGGTACCTGCGACGATTGTACCGCAGTTATTATCGAACGCACCTTCAACGACGATGGCCCAATTGATTCCCACCGGATCGGCGACATCCGTATCGCAGATCGTACCAAACTTACTCGCAACGAGTTCACCAAACTTCGTAGCGAATCCTCTGACGCGAGTAGCGACTTTGGTACCAAATACGACGCCGCTAAAAGGAACGCAATTGGTAACAAATGCGTTTCCGCCAAAAGTATCTCACGTTATTCCAAAATTACCGCAATTCGTACCGACTTTGTCTACGAGAATGCAAAAGAGACCGAACGTGGTGATGGTCGTACCTGTTAACAATACGACCGGCGGACCTTTCAAAAGTCCTACTATATGCACTCTCGAGAGAATAAGCAATCCCAGTGAAATAAATCAAATACGCGAAGCAGCCGCGGCTAGAGGACAGAATAAAGCCGGTTCTCGAGATAATGTCGCTATTCAAAATAACAACAATACACAAAATATTGTCGGCGCGAAATGTAACGAAAGTACGCAAAAGGATATTTGTACATCGAATGATGTTTGCGTAAAAAATAACAGCGGTACGTTGAGTAACGTCGATATGCAAAATAATATCTCACCAATGACGATCGGTACATCGAGTATCGTCAGTGTTCAAAGTAACGCAAGTTCGCAAAAGACTGTCGGCACGCCAAGTGACGATAGTACGGAATGTAACGTTAAAATACAAAGTGTCGTTAGTATGCAAAAGAATCCGAGTGTGGGAGTTCTTGATAGCACACAAACGACAACTAATATACCAAGTTACGTAAAACCGCAAGAGATCACAAGTAGGCAGAAAAAAGCTATTGCGAACTACTTTGAGAGTCAAAGGAGAGCCGCTCTAGAAAAGGTTAAAACGGAAAAAAACATTGGGACGGCAAAAGTCGGCGATGCGCAAATCAGCGTTAGTTCGTCGAAGAACACCAATGTTTCAAATATCGACGATACGCCTAGAAATATGACGATGCAGTACAATGCCAGGATCGTGCGAAATTTTGCGCAAACTTCAAGAGAGGCAAAGAAAACGAGCGAAATGAGAAAAAAGATATTACAGAATTTATTAATAAATACGACCCAAAAGACTCACAGATTGGGGGAGATACATCATGTTCCATGGTCGGAGGAGAAATCTCAGGATGAAGAATTTTTTGTCGAGAATCAAAAATCTCTCGTTTCCGGATCGAGAGACTCGACTGTGGATCCTTTCGGTATCGCTAAAAGAGCTCTTTCATTAGCGAAAAAAGCCGCCATCAAAGGACCTCAAGCTCGTGTGAGTCTGGTCGACGTAAAGAAGTTACTGAGCAAAAGTGGAAAACAGATAAAGAGCAACACTACCCTGAAAGATCAGAAAAATGATGGTAATACATTCAAGAAGATAAATCATGTAAGACAAGCTGCAAAATTAGCCGCGTCGAACAAGAGAACGAGCCAGTTTCTAGCGTTGAGACGAAACTCAAGAGCGTCGAAGTTGTCGCCTCTCGCTAGGATACAAGCGCGTTTAACAAAGGCTCTTTCTACCCTGGATGAGCCGAAGAACACGTGGAAAGCAAAGTGCATTGTTTGCAAAGAAAAGTTTGCGGACAAGTACGAATTTCATAGACACGCCACGCTCTGTCATCCCGACGTGCAGATCGTATTCTGCGAACTCTGTAGCGACTCTTTTCTCACCGACGCCGAGCTCAAGGATCATCGTTTGTCGTATCACAAGATCACCGTAATCAAAGATGCCGAAGGAAACGTGACGCAACGTTTGCACGAACCGGATCAAGTCCCGTTGAAGTTCGAACCAGTCGAGACTATCGAGAGCGAAGACGAACTTTCTTTACCGCCAGGTAGAACGAAAAGATTAGACGGACGAAGAAGAATGAATCGTCGTAATTCGTCATTCGGTAATCGCGCTGCTTTCGACCCATTGCCTGGACATTCGCGATCGCAAGATTATCGAGTTCGTATGATGAGGAGAGCCGCCGCTTCCGTCGGCTTATTACCGACGACACGACAAAAGTATTTGCACTATGAAACGAACAGTGAAAGAATGAGAAAGTCTCTTACGAAGAATAAATCCGAAAAATCGGGTTACGATTACGTAGACGAGAACGTTGCGAAGCACGGACCGATAGCAAACAAGAGCAAATTCAAGAGCGCCGAGGTAAAGAAATTGGTTGTACAACTGACGAGACTCGAGCGTCCCGTGTTTGAGAAATATATGGAGAAGCTCGCGATTCATCCGATCACCACATTTGGCTCGCCGACATTGGAAAGTCGTAATACGGACAAAGATAAACCACGGAAGCTTCGGCCGGGACATATACCTGGTAGAAAACGCGGAAGACCCCGGAAGGTGAAACGTTTAGTTGGGAAGCATCGCAATTTGACGACCTCTGTCGATATTGCGGACGAGGAACTGGATGAGGAAAGTTCTGACGCGGAGTCGGAGAAAGATGGCAACAGCCCGATCATAGATCGAGAGAGAGCAGAAAAAACGGTACACGGCGAAACGGACGATAGTGCGGATGATTACAGTGGGGAGATAACGCATCATCTGCAAACGCGTTCCGATAACGATTATGACGAAGATATGACGGACGGTGAAGAAAATTCCATGAAAATGGAGATATCCCGAACGAGAGAGATATCGGCAACGAGAGAGTTCGTAAAAGTGAAAGAAGATGAATGGCCGGAAGCGAATGAAGAATCATCGAAATGGACAAAATCATCCAACACCGAGAAAGACGTATCTGACGTTGCTCCGACGGAAATACCATTTAGCCAAGACGTCGCGTCTATCGAGATCGAGTACGATAAACGAGTCGCAGAAATCGTTAAAGAGCGGCATGTCATAAGAAAACTCGTCTCGAAATCCTCAGCCTCGAGTTATGTATCGTTGGAATATAATCGTGAAAAGAACGATACGGAAAAGAGAATGACCGACGATCCCGATACGGAAGCTTGCCATTCGCCATTGCCAAAAGTCGGGAGCTATTCCGACAGCCATGACAATCCATTGAATCAAAGTACGAAAATGAAGGCAACAACTTCGACAAGAACAAAATCATCGAGTATCGACGAGAGATCACCGCGCGAATCTGTGAATCTCGAAAAATTATCCAAGCCATTGTCGAAGAGCAGAAAGTCTTCAAGTAGCGACGAAATATTGAATGAAAGCGCCAAGATTGAAAAAACAAAAAAATCACCGGCCAAGAATTCAAACACGTCGAGCAGCGATGAAAAATCATTGATCGAACGGTTGAATACTAGCTTACCCCATACAGCCAAGAAAGTACAAACCTCGCAGGCAAAAAGCCCGAAATTGTCCAGCAGCGATGAAAGATCAATGGGTTATCGCGAGACGCTCGAAAAATCGAGAGATTCGCAGCCAAAACGTTTACAACCGTACACCGACGACGAAAGGACAGTGCACGGCGTGAAATGTAAAAAATCACGTACATTGCAAGCCAAGAGCTCAACGTCGCTCAGCAATGATGAAGAATCTGTTTGTGAAACTACTAAAAAGAGAAAACCAGGGCCTTTGCATAGAAAGAATTTTCTTGGACAACGGCCTTTGCAGAACGATCCAAGGAAAGAAGACAAAGTCGAGAATGCGCGGAGACAGCCAGGAAAAACAAGCGTCGATGAAAAGAAGCGGATAAAAGAAAACACCGTCTATGTAGAACGACGGACAACGGATCAAAATGATAATCAGAATAAAGAGTCAAAAGGCAAAGCTAGCGGTAAAATCAACGAACAAAGAGAATGCAAAGGTAAAAAGACTTATTCACCGAGCAAAAGGCGCTCCGTAATCGCCTCGAAATTGAAGCAACAGTTGCAAGATGCTAAAACCGGCCCATCAAAGGTCTACGAGATGTGCTTCAAGTGCAAAGAATTGTTAGCCCTGATGAAGAAAGTAGCGGCTGAATTAGCCGACAAAAATACCGAGGATACAGCTATAAAATGTCCATTCTGCGATCGTTATTTTATCTCGATGTTTCACGTCGAATCTCACGTGGCCGGTAATCATTTGCATTGTCAAAGCGAAATACCGTGCAAACAGGCACAAAAACAACAAATTGGCAAATTGTGCAAAGAGGCCGAACTCGATTGCGAGACCGAAGTTGAACTTGCGTTCCAATGTCGTCACTGTTTAATGAAATTTAGCGCGGAAAATGACCTGAACGATCATGTGATATCTCAACACGATACACCGTTGTCTCTCAAGGATACTTCGGCGGCTCCGGACTACGTGAAGGACTTGTCAACTTCTTGCTTCGAGACGAACGTTCGTCGGACCAACCCGGAAAACCCGAAGGACGATGATTTGTCCGATATGCAAGCCGACATTAGGCAAATACTGGAGAATTTTACGTCTCGGGCTGGCAAAAATTCCACGAATGATCAGTCGACGCTCGATTGCGCACTTTGCGACGCAACGTTTACAAAAAGTACCGAATACGTTCGTCACGTGAGAGAAATGCACGACAAGTCAAAGATACCGCCACGTGAGAATAAAAATATAATGAAAACCTCGGAAGATAAAGAAGCGGCTTCGAACGAAGATTCGCCACCTAACGAGGCGAGTAAACCCGACGAAAAAATATCCGGAAGTTCCCAAGTGGGGACGAACGATCAGATGACGGCCGATCGAGAATATCTTCTGAAGCAGCTCTTGTCCGATGACTCGTTGGACGGCTCCAACGAGGAAATAACCAAGAGGATTCAAGAATCTTCGAAGCGAAAGAACGAGAAAACGACGGTGAAGATTGTTCGCAAAACTTGGAACAAGAAAAAAATAGGAACTACAACGATGCAGCACGTGTGCGCAATTTGTTCTCAAACTTTCAGCAGAAGTCAAGATCTTCTAGCGCACGGTCTTCGTCACGTCGAGAACGAGACGGAGAAAATAATCGTCGATTGTCTCAAGAATCCCGAAGAGGAAGCGTCTAACGCCGACTGTCACGATTTATTCTCCGATCCATATCCGGACGATCGTAATTTTGACGACTTTGCGAAAATGGACTATGAAATATCCGAAGCAAATTGCGGTACTGGTACTCGGACCAATGAGGCTAATAGTGATAATATCGCTGTCGTTTATGGGATGAGCGGACAGTGCGCCAAAGTCACGATAGGCGTTAAGAGAACGGCATCTTCGACGGTGGATGAAATAACCGGAGTATCGAAGAATCTAGATACAGCTAAAAAACCGAGGATCCGCTTACGAGCGAAGAAACCTCGCACAAATCCAAATACAACGGCGACGAAAATAACGAATAAAAAAGCTGACAATAAGAAAAACGATAGGATAAAAGAATTGTTAGAGATGGACAAATCGTTGGATAATTCTGACAAAACAGCCGGCGATAAAAATCCGGTGGGTTGCGCCAAGTGCAACAGAAACTTTGCCAATCGTGCACTATTGAACGAACATTTATTCTTTTTGCATGATGACACTCTCAAGGATACGGTACTGACCGGACTTCTTACACCGATTACCGGTGGTTCCGGTGATCTGGATACGGGACCGCGCCGTTGCGAAGATTGCAATCAAAATTTCAAATGGTTGCAGGGCTACAGTCGTCATAGATATTTTATGCACGGCGACGACTCATTGGTACACGTTTGCGAGAATTGCTGTAAAGTTCTCACTTCCGTGACGATGGTGAACGTTCATATTTGCTCGGACGTTACAAATTTCAATTGTCGGCCTTGCAACAAGAGTTTTGCAACTGGTATGATGCTCCGTTTGCACAACACGGAAAAACACATGGAGTCGAACGGGCCTCATTTTTGCATACCCTGTAACAAGAAATTTCTCACCAAAGCTATGCGCGATCGTCACGAGAGCGGCGAGCACAAACTTTATCAACCTTACAGACCCCGCATAGGAAGTCCCGTACGCTTGGCAACGCCTGAGGATATTGCCGCGAATAGGGCCAAATATTATCTTGAAAAACTGGAGAGCGAAAAAGAGAAGAGGAGAAGAACAACGCAGATTCTTGAAACTTATTCAAAGATTCGTAAAGCGAACGAGAAAAAGAACGAAGTTGTAGAAAAACCACCGTCGGAGAATGAAGAGTCGTACGATACGTTCGACGAGAATCTCGACCACGATTTGGAAATGACACCGTCCGAAACGTCCAGTAAAGCTCCCGATGAGATCGACGACGACATTGGCAACGAGACGAACGAAAATTTCGAGCAAGTTTCGTCGGAAATACGATTTTCGTCGGACAAAATGGACGACGAGGACGATAACGAAGCTTTGCAGCAAGTGCGGCCGAACGTACGGTTTGTTCGATACGAGAAAGACGACGATGATGAGAGTGACGAAAGCATGGAACAAACGACACCGAAAACGCGATTCCCAACCAAAAAACCGATCGACGATAACGTCCATGATTTCGAACAAAACTTGACCGATAAGCGGGATAACGAGAGTCGTAAGATTGCTAAAGATGGTGAACGAAACCGTGACGAAGAAATTGATTCGTCCGTGAATAACGATTCGTCGAAACCTCGTCGAGGTGGCTGGAGAGCTTGTAGAAGCAAACCGGCTGTTAAGGTCGAACGTCGGGCTTATCGCAAACGAGTTCATCCCAGTCCTCCGCAGGGTAAGAGACGACGCGGAAGACCGCGAAAGTATCCGTTAACGGACGAAGAGTCTCAAGAGGATTCGAGCATATCACAGCAGGAAGAAGAGGTCGATGTTTGGAGAGAAAAGACGCTATACGTTGACGAGAATGAGATACACCAGTGTGGCCTCTGCTTGCTTTACTGTCTGTCGAGATCGACATTGAGAATTCACATGGCGAGAGTTCACTCGGCTACTGACGAGATGTGCCAATTGTGTCAGAAGATGTATCCACAGGGAAAATTGATTCGACATATGATAGATTATCATATAAACTCGAACGATGCGGATGACCCAAGATTCGAACTTTCTTGGCAAATTGGTAAAAGTTGCAATGAAATAGATATGGAAATATTTGTACGAATGTTGGGAATCGACAGACTAGTTTCACTCTACGAGTATCGAAGATACGCCGAAGTTACACCGAGACTATCGACTTATCCCTGTCCGAGTTGCGACAAGAGTTTTCCCAGCTCCGAGCTTTACAGATATCATTATCTTTTGCATCACGATACGATGTGCGCTGTGTGCAACATCGAGTACAAGAAAGGACACGACGCAGCGAGACACAAGAGCGAAGTTCATGGTTCCGTTGGTCGTTACATATGGTTCGCCGATCGAACTTTGAAGGCTCTGACGATGACGAAAAATTTCAAGAAAGTTGCCGAGACGAGCTTCATCGAGATGATCACTCGCGGAGAAACGTTCGACGGTGACACGACCCCCGAAGAAGTGGAAGATACTCGGCCGCATGATGATACGGCGGTCGAGAAGGATAATCTAGATTATACGGAAGTTTTGGTATACAACACAAACGACGCTAACGACGGGACTGTTGCGTATGAGGGAAAGACAATTCTCGATAACAGTACGTCTTCCGTGATTGAAAATGTCGAAACTATCGTCAATAAGGAAGCAATAGCGCACGATGGGAGTACGAGTTTGCTGAATAAAAGTCTCGACATGATTGCGAACGAGAACGAAACGAGGCTCAAAAGAAATGCGATATTGGTGAACGAAAATGTTGTGGTTATCGCCAATGAAGGAGCATCGGGAATTAACGATCGTACGAATTTACTAGAAGCAAACCCAGTGACTGATGAGAACGAGAAGGAAGCAACGCTCAATGATGTAACGACTCTATTGAATGAGCGTATCTTGTCTATCGAAAATAACGAAGAAACGATACAAACGGAGGAGTCTTTGTTGAGCCGAAAGATGTCGATAACGTCTCAGGGAGAAAGTTCCCTTCAGGAAGGCGAGACTTGGTTGGATGAGAATGTTCGGATGATTACGAACGAAGACGAGCCAACCGACGCAACGGACAAAAGTATCAGCATGATTACAAACGAAGAAAGAATGCTTACCGACGATACTAGTGTGCCTGCAGAAAATGTTCCGACATTTACGAATGAAGACGAAACAGCACTTTCCGTAAATACGACGAGCCAAAACACGACATCAATGGCGCAAGAGCTCGATACAATTGTCGTCGGTAAAATAAATTTGTCGGGCGAAGATGCTTCGATAATTAGCAGAGAAAATGGACCAATGATCGACGAGAATGTTGCGGATAGGAATACAAATATTCCGTCGCTCGTGCCTGAAGAGGAAGAAAGATTGGTCGACGAGGATTCGACGGCGTCGGACGATTCCGCAGAAGTGGAGGATGTACACACGATCATCGTCGTGACCGATCAAGATCTCGACAAATTCAACATGTCCACCCGACATCCCAATATTTGGGGTCTAGCGGCGAAGATTAGTTCAACTGTCGAGGATATCTCACCTAAAGAGGTCAAAGATATGTTGGCTTGTCACTTTGAGAGACGGGAAGACCTCGACATGGACGATAGTGTATAAATTATGAACGGCACACCCTCCAATCCACCGTGCAAAAGATCTTTTAGTTATTTCTTCCTCTATGCACGTCGCAAAAGACTTTTTTCATTCGTCGTTTTACGCTCAAAGCGTATTATCACATTTTCTCTGTACAAAGTTTTTGTCTTTGTCTTCATAAGATCGGTAATGTGCCGTACAGTGCAAAACGTTAAAGCGACGACGAGCGCAGAGCGTGGAGTATAAGACTTTTGCAATTAGTTTGTATTTTTAACGATTTATGCGAATCCTCGGTTATTCGTATAAATCGATTCACACTATAGTTTATACATATATAAATACATATATATCAATATCTAGATATATATATATACCCACCTCTGTCAATGTTAATATCAAAGCGGCAAAGTTAGTATTGTATCTTGTATCTATTATCGTACATTATTAAAAAAACAGACACATTATTGGGAAAATTTTATTAACAAAAAATAAAGTCTAGGTGCATGTGTAGCGTCTCGTGTGGAGCGTACATCGGACAGAGTGCTGTAAAAACATATGTAAAGTCATACAACAATTTCCACGAAAATAAATCATATGTTAAGGATTTTCCTACGAAACATTTTTTTTGTTTATTTGTTACAGATTTGATAGGGAAACGAACGAGGATTCGTTTGTCCTCCTGAGTTCGAACAACTGTTTATAGTACGCAATGCGAGCATATAAAAAAGCAAGTTTCTATAATTCCTAACCCATTTAATAGTCAACGCAGACGCTGAAAGCTGTTTAAGCAATAGTACGAAAAATAACATCTGTAGGTCTTAGGAATGATATTGAATTTTTCGACATATTTGAGTGATCATGTTGCGTTGCTTTCTAAGATAGAATATCTCTTGACGAATTAGCGTCGATGTAACATGGCCTTGCGTATCCGCCGAAAAAAACATTTCGAGAACAGTATAAAACATGACGACTATTGAATGTGCAGGGCACTAAACAAATTTTCTCATTGTTTCGTCCGTTACTTGTTAACAGAACAATGTCATCTGGAACAAATGAAATTCTTAAACGCTGTGGAATCCATTAAAGACGTGAGTAAAATTTTATCCATAAGCATATCTCGTTAATAAAGACTTTTATCCGAGTACATCGTTGATTAAAAAAAGTTAGGTTAGCAAATTCGAATATCCGCTGCACGAGTCTTTTCCATTCTCTTATCAGGAGTTTCTCAGCCGAAGATCGACCGAGCCGAGAGATTTGCTTTGGCATTTGATCTGTGTCGCAAGGTTTAAGTGACAATCGAAGAGAAAACAAAGACAGCATGACGATTATTCCGGCTATAAATTTGCTTCGATTACCTAGGAGAATATTGTCGTCTCAAGTTCAAAAGTTCTCACGCGTCACGAACAAAAGTTCGACGAGACGGTGTTCGACGAATTCAAGCTCGAGATCGTTGGAAGAATTGTCGAATAGAAGTTTGATCAAAATAACCGGTACCGAAGCATCCAATTTCTTGCAAGGTCTGATAACAAACGACATGGAACAATTTAACAATGGCGCTACCAACGTCTATACCCTATTTTTGAACATCAAAGGCCGTGTGATGTGCGAATCGATAATATACAAAGCACTCGAAAAATCGACTTATTACGTCGAGTGTGACGCAAGAATCATAAACGATCTGCAGAAACATTTGAAAATGTATAGAATTCGACGCAAAGTCGATATCGAATCGTTGGAAAGTATCATGAAAGTATGGAGCGCTTTTGACTGGAGCGTCCACGAAAATAATGAAAAAGACAACAGCGATTTAATAAAAAAACAAGTCGAAGGTCATATATTTCCCTGCAGCACTGTAAGCAATAAATCCTCAAAGTTAATCGACGATATGGCGATATACGAGGATCCGCGAATTCCGGAGATGGGTTTGAGAATTTTGAGCAACTGTAGCGCGACCAAACAGGATATCATCAAGCACTTAGGTCTCGATATATCAACGTCGAAAGATTTACCGAACTACCGAGCTTTTCGTTATCGTCTCGGTATCGGCGAGGGTATCGACGATCTACCGCTCGGCAAAGCTCTTCCTCTCGAGATAAGTTGCGATTATTTGCATGGCGTTAGTTTTCACAAAGGTTGTTACATCGGACAGGAGTTAACGGCTCGCACGCATCATACCGGAGTAGTTCGAAAACGTCTGATGCCCCTGATTATGGAAAAAAGTCTAGAGAAAAGTTTTAATTACGATGAAAGCATTGTCGACGAGACCGGTAAAATCGTTGGCAAATTTCGCGGGAGGGAAGGCATTTTTGGTCTTGGACTCATGAGAATAACGGAAGCGTCGAAAGCTAGGGCGATGAAAATTTTAGACCATCCGGTGACCGTGATAAAACCACGATGGTGGCCTGGAGAGACTCTTAAGAACAAAGCTGCCGATAGTGGAAAATGAGATTCGACATCGTTCACGACGTTCATAGATGCACGAGAAGAGCAATAAAAAAATATCTATAATATATTCTTACGTGATATTTATTGTAAAATTAAGAGAAATAAATGTTATACGAACCGAAAGTTCTTTCGATGCGTCTAAAGATCTAAACTGCAAACAAATAAATTGTTTTCCTTGTATACAGTTGTATTGAATAATAAAATTGTCAAGATCTAAACTCATTTATTACATTTCTCTATTCCCTTTTAGAATGGAAGCCGAGACTAGCGACGCGCCGATCGATGGTTCAAGCATCCGGACCGAACGATCCGTCGTTTCAACCGTCGGAGAGGCGAAAAAACCATTTCCCGGAGGTACATTCAAGTGTTCTTATTGCTCGTTGGAGGAACATTATGATTTTCGAGGTACGAAGCCACCGTTCGCTCGACAGATACAATTTTCCGAAGAGTGTTATGTCATGAAGGATCCAATGAGTCTGCCGAACAGGGGTGAAGTCTTGATACTCGGTGGACATTGCAGTTTGTGTAAAAAAGTAGTTTGTCTAGGCTGCAGTATTTTTTACGGAAAACGATTTTGTCCTAAATGCTCGAAAGATTACGTGGCAAATTTACCCTCGCAATTACACGCGAAGATTAAAAGTTTGACAAAGGACGAAGGAGGGTCGGAAGATCCATAACAATACAAAATATTTCAAGAACTATCTTGTTTTTTTGTTTATTATCGTTTAATCGATTACGGACATCTTTTTCAGAATAAAATAATAATCACTGCCCGTCACTACAACTTAAGCCAATAACTTTATATACATTCGTACGTTCGTTGTATTATAAATAAAAAAAATTAAAAAAAAAAGGAAAAACATCAAGTGGAATATTCAAAATGAACGAGACGATGAAAAGTAGAAATAAAAAAAGCTTCGACCGCGGTAGAATTCATTGGCACTTGGAATTCTGGCCGAAAACTTGATAAGACTTGTGGAAAAAATGACGTGCATATGAAATACATATTTACTAGCTAAAGAATTACGAAAAGGAAAACATAGCTTAGTGCTAAGAGCGTCTTCAGTTGGCCGATGGCTTTTTCGGCTTGGCGAGCAACTTGGCGGCCATTTGTTTCTTCCTCTTGATCGACTTGTCTTGCTTTGGTTTCTTCTTTAAATCGGCGGTTTGTCCTTGAAATTGTCCTTGACCCTTAGCCCGGGGGCTCGTTGAATCGGACTTGTCCCTTTGCTTCTCACCTTGAGAACGTTTTTTATTGGCTGTGCGCCTTTCCGCATTGAGGCTATTGCGAGTCTACGAGTAAATAAAGGAAATTCGTCATAAAATTATTTTGTCCCTTTTTTTTCGAAACTGCAACAAAATGAAATTATCGTTGTACTTACAGCAGTTTCAACGGATTCTTGGCGTTTCAATTTTTTTGGTGTTTCGCTCTCGGCGCTATCCGAAAGTTGTCTCTTTTTCAACTTCTTTTCGGCCCGTTGTTTCTTTATTCCATCGGGCGTGTTTACCATAACGCGAAGTTCACGATCTTTTATCGTCGTACCATGGAGATTCAAAGCGAGTGTAGCTCCATCGGTCGAGTCGAAATTGATGTAACCGAATCCACGTCCAAGACCGGTCTTTCTATCTCTGATTATTCGCACCGACTCGATTCTTCCACATTCTTTAAAAGCTTCCCAAATCTCGTTGTCCTCGATCGCTGTTGATAGAAATATAAATTTAATAAGTAACGAAAAAATTCAGACGAGCAATATACAGCAAATTTTTGAAGTAATACTGACTGAACGGCAAATTTCCTAAGAATACGGATTTCTTCTTGTCGACGGTAATGTCCCTGTGCGCTCGATCGACTCTCAGATAATTACCGTCCAATTTCTTTCCATTCATCGAAAGTGCTTTAGCCACAGATTCTTCATTCTTGTACATTACAAAGGCGCATATCGTGCTGCTTTTTGGATGATACTCCTTTGTAATAGCGGCAACTTTAAGCGGTACTTTTAGATTTTTTGGAATAATTCCTCGGATTCTTAAGGTATCGATCGGACCGAATTTACCGAATTCGCTCTTCAAACGCGGTATTCCGGTTTCTTTGGGGATATTACCGATGAATATCGTTCTTTTGTCAAGCTCGGACTGTTCCTCTTTCGAAAGTTTACGTCCGTCGACGTTGCCAGATACTTTCGTCGAGTCTTTATTCTCCACGACCTTGTCGTCTTCTTCCTCATCGACTTTTATGCTTTTGGCGATTTTCGACTTTTTCGAAGATGTTGGAAGCTCGTCGTCTTCATCGTCCTCGCTTATGTCATCGTCTTCGTCATCGTCTTCATTGCCCTCGAAATCTTCGTCATCCGATTCATCCGCTATGCTATTGCCAAGAAGAGCCGTGAGATCCGGTGACGAGTCATCCTCCTCCTCGTCATCGTCATCATCGTCATCATCCTCATCCTCATCTTCCTCGTCGTCATCGGCGGAAGTAACGTTCGACGAGTTTAAGGATCGATCGGCTTCGTCGTCGGATTCATCGTCATCTTCTTCGGAATTTTCTTCACCTTGGAAATCTTCGTCGTCGGATTCGTCGTTTAAACTTTGGCCGAGTAGAGCTTTGAGCCCTAGCGATGCTTTGTCCTCTTCGTCGTCCTCATCATCGTCATCGTCGTCATCATCATCGTTCTCATCGTCGTCTTCATCTTCTTCTTCATCGTCATCGAGCGACTTTTCGGATGAATTTTTAACTTTTTTCAAACCCTCGAACATCTTTACGCCTTTATTTTCTACAGTATTTTCATCGCCGTCGGCGTCAAACTCATCGTCATCATCGTCCGTCTCTTCGGCTAGACTCGTACCGAATATATCTGGCATAGCGGCGTCGTCCGACGAATCATCGTCATCGACTTCGTCCTCCGGTGCACTGACTTCTTCTTTGATAGAGATACCTTCGTTTATATCGTCGTCGGAATCATCGTCCTCTTCCTTCTCTACGATTATCTTCGCCTTGGGTGATTTTTTAGAATCTTTGGGACTTATTGTATTATTCTTTGCGCCGGCTTGAAGTATTTTTTTTTCTTTTGGAGAATTTTGCATATTACGACCATTGTTCTTGGACACTGGCGTACCGTTGCTTTTATTTTGAGAGTTATTTATCAAAGGTACTTTGCCCGTCGGGGTATTTTTGAATTTAGGATTTTTTTTCTTATTTATCGCTCCGCCTTTTGGATTTTTGAAACCTCCCTTAAAAGGTTTCTGTACGGATTTAACTTTCGTCATAATGGTAAGTAATTTTCGTGCTTCTGGTAGATGAAAATTTTCTGTCACTGTGTGAATAGGAAGAAAAGATAAAAATCACTTTTTAAATATTCATAATACATGCAAACTACGAAATTTCATTCCTCGTACAAGTGTTTGTCATAATCGCAGTTGTTTTTCAATGGATTAGCTATGTTTGATACTTGGTATTGTTTAATAACTAATTATCGTGAACAAATTGCATTGGTTGCTTGCCATTCGGAAAAACAAAAAGCATCATGAATCGCGCGAAACCGTTAGAAAAGATGCTTAAACAAATAATAGGTTAGAGTATCCACGTGGATTATAAGACTGTATTCGAAGAAAATGTTTGATCGTTGATTTTCAGACACCATAAATAAAGTTAGTTTTTAAAATGGCCGATACGTTAATACACGAGAAAAATGTCCAACTACTCACCTGAACAAGTACTTGAGGGATAATGAGAATGAAAATGTTGGTTCGAACCGGCTTCTCTTTTCAGTTATGGCACTTGTATGCCTGTACGTTGACAACGTAGAGCACGTAGAGCGCGAAACGTTAGCGGTAACCGGAAGTTAATCAAATTGAGTCAATTCGCAACTAATTTTGCAATCGAAATAAAACTCATGAATAAGGATTAATATAGTGCGTATATTATTAACGTATTTTTGTAGGTTCTTGCATTGAAGCATTAATAAAAAATATTCATTCGAATTAACTATTTAATATATAGATTCGTAACACCCGTGTGACGTTGGCTGCGGGACTTAAACTATATATACTAATTTTAAGTTTCATTGTTCGATTGGCGGTTATTGATTGCTTCGATGTACCAAAGATTACGAAGGAAGATCAGAAACGCTCGGCAAAAGCCGAAGACTCGAAAGTGGTTCTGCGACATCCGAGCGGTCAAAGAATGAACTATTTTGTACTCACGTACCAATCTCCCACCGACTCTGCCGGTACGTGTTGTTCGAAAGTTCCGAGATCCGAGCGGGCGGTTGCTTCAAACTATACGACAAGGGTCGTCATGTAAAAGCAACGATTAATTCCAGAACTGGTTGAAAAAGTAAATATTTCCATAAATTGTAATATATTTTGGTGCCGCAGCCCGTATATGTTCTTTTCATCATACATATGACTAGGATAGCTTGCGGCCAACTTAACGTGGGTGCAAATTAGTCCACCCTTTGGCCGCTCAGATGTCGCAGAACGAACTCTCGTAGTTCAACATTTCTCGAGCGTAGCTGATCTCCTCTTTAATCTATGACCTTTACCAAAACTGATTTACTACCTGCAGACTTTGTTACCATCAATCGGTTAAGTCTATTTCATTATTGTCAATTTCATAGGCGGCTATTTTCGAATAAGATAGATGTATCTTTTTGCAATAGTTATTTGCATATATTCCGAGCGTTAAATATTATCGTTATAGATTTCAATCGTAATTGTCCTATAGTCTCGGTAAGTTTTTCACTTCGTATTTAGAAAATCGTATCCCTTCTAGAATACCCTTAAACAACAGCATCTAGGAGAATTCAAATTATTCTGGAAGAATTTGAATGATGAATCGAGCGAGGGCAGGTTTTGCAGCGATTAATTTTTTCTTCCTTAGCTTCTCATCATCACTTTTTAACTAATGTCTTATCTGCCTCCGACAAAAAGCCGCTCTGGCTGACTCTGTTTGAACTTGCTCGGGAATTTAAAAGAGTACCTTCACGACCCTAGGAAAGGCAATGAGCTTATGCAATACGCGGATGCGAATGGGGCGAGAGGAGGGATAGTAATGTATTCATAAGGACATTGGTACACACTTGAAACGAACCTTTGCACACCCTTAACTCCCGCGATGTGCGATTCGACGTCGGCTCGAGTTTCAACGGGATGTACAAAGATGCGAAGTTAAAGGAATATCGAGGGGTTAAAAAGTGCTATGATGGCTAGTTTCGTCACATCTGCATAAGTGACAATCGCGTCAGAAATTTAATGAAGGGAACCAGTGGAAACACTTAGTGGAGGAATAAGGAAATTTAATCCACGATAGGACGGTGAACCTTCCGAGTCACTCAAATATGCATGAAATTAAGAACGGGGGACATAACAATCGCCAATTATTAATTAATTGCAAGAACGTAGTCTCATCGGGCGATTAGACTATTGCCTTTGGCATACCATCGCCTGAAAGCAAAACACAAATTTTTAAAATTTGTTTACAATCCATGAAAAATTAAGAAATGTTTAGTTGTTTAGAAATTGCACTAATGAACGAGTTTTATCTTTCGATTATTACCTCATTTTGATGTGATGATGAGTATTGATGACGATAAATTAAAAATTCTGTAGTGAAACCTGAGTTAGTGATAATTTCACTAACATTTTGAGAGTATACTCAAGACTCTCGAGACTTTTACTTTTTCCTTTTTTTATCCGTCTTTTTATGATCCCGTCCATCGTTCAATGTCATAATCGTGTTGTAAGATGAGTTGATTCTCTGTATTGGAAAACTTTCTCTAATGGAAATATGTTCATCGTGTATTTAGCCAGTTGTAAGAACAGCACGATCATCGATTACGACGCGAAAATTTAGTTGAATGTTATAAAATTTCATACTTAATTGTTGGGTGTAGAGTTTTGTATATCGAGGCAAAATTATTCCTCGTATTATAACAACGATTATAGATCATAATGGTATAAATGCAAATTTTCCAGATAAAGTGTAAGAATGAAGCTTACAAGTGTTTCCGTGACGACTAATTGTCATAGTCAATATTATCCTCGAAGTATAATTTTGTTGCGCATGCTCAATGCCCAATTTTGTGATTCTATCGATCGCAGTTTGGAGTACAAGAATGCTGAAAAAAAGTCGTATACGGTTTAATTATTTTTCAAGTTTAATATCGAACTTACACAGATATTTACAGGATGGCTCGTTTGTACAAAAATTAAGTATTATGTTCACAAAGTATTGTACAAAGTTCTTGGTATTGATTTTAAATACTACTCGATACCCTGCAATTCGCTTATCCCAATGAGGATCAATTTGATGTGAGCATTTGTCTTTGCAATCTCCGTCCTCAGATTAGCTATAGCAGATTCCAAAAGCTTAACTCTAACATCGATAAGAACCAACGCATCGTCGAGACTGAATTCTACAAAATATCCCAAGCCAATGTCTAATAAGATTTGCGAAGGATCCTGTACATGCGCTTGAACAAAGAAATTGTTTCCCATATCGACTTTCGTCTTAAAACCATTATCGCTCGTTCGAACGTCTTTGAGAGTTTTGATAACGCTCTTAAGCTGAAGAAATTCTGAAAGTTCCTCGTTTTTATTATCCAATTTCTTTGCCAACTTTCCAAGATCTGCCCTCAGTACGTCGTTCACAAAAGACTCAAACTGCAAAATCTTCTTGTTTATTTCAGGATTCATGGTAGGATTGAGCCTAATAAAAGAATTCATTTGTCACATTGAGTTAAAACTCGAATATTCTTAATTAAACAACGCACAACGTTGTCAAAATTAGATGTAATAGTTTGTTCATTTAACAAAATAGAATTCGTAGTAATACAATAACAGGGGGATGCAATGTAATAAATAGGTTATGGCCGGGATATTCAAAGGCCTACGAATTTTTTATTTTGAAACAACAACTCTCGATAACGCCAAGGCCCTTTGACAATTTCTCGGCAGTAGAAACATATAAATATATATATATATAATTGTTATTGAAATGAAAACAATGAAAGTAAGTAAATAATAAAACTTTATTTTAGGTTATACCGTTCGTGCAGCTCTGAATTACGAAGGGAATATTTGACAGCCAATATGGACTCACAAAAAATAACTTATTTTACAACAAAAAAAAAAATTGAATAAAATATCGATGATAATCCTCCAGTGAGTGAGGTGCACATACGTTTTTTTGAAAACTCAAGTTGTTATCTGACATTTATTAACCACTGACAAAATGTTTTCGGCGTATTTTCTGGCGGCGGTTTTCCGAAGCTCATACAAATTTTCTATCGGTACTGCAGAGTTCTCTATAAGCAGCTATTAGTTATTAAGTAATCGTATGAACATTATTGACCGTTCGTATCGTAAGTCTCATAATTAGAATAAGAATTTTCATTTGCTCGTCAACGTTCACGATTTGAAAAATTAATTGTTTTATTACCGGCTGAGTATGTTTTACATTTTTTCGAGTACTGCGAATGATTAATGGGGTCGCAATAAATACGAGAAGTGTTTGCCTTTTTTTAAAATCTCATCGGAGTTATATCTTAGAAAACGAGGCAGTTTGAAGCGTCGATATTGAGCCAAATTAAAATAAGCTCAATCGGTAACACCAACTTTTAGACAACTGTTTCCTAGCGAGATAATTAATTCCGAACATAATACGATGATGCAGAAGTCGATCCTATATCCGGTAAGAATTCCTGGCGTCCTGGAAATATTCCCTACCGTAGAACAGCGTTGTTCGAAAAAATTCCATCCGTTCTTCTCCCATCGTCTTAAATAATCGAGCCAAGTGGAAGCGAAAAAAAACACGATCTTATTCTATTCCTCAACAATTTTCCTACGTGTTACAGCGTATAATCTTGTTCACGTTCTTGAATAACGTGGACATCCAAGTTGCCATTATAATTTTGCATACAATCGTATTTCACCCATTCGGCCTGTCAAGTTACGCACGAATCTACTCGGCTATTCGTCAGAAAAAGGAGACAGCGCTCTCTGGTTTTTTCCCGACAAAGTTAAATTTCTTATATGAGGGAAATACAAAAAGATGGCTAGTTCGTTTTGTACGAACAAGATAAACAGCCGAGTTAGCGATAATATCCCATTCTAAAACGGAGTTAAATTTAACACGTGCACCTATCCCCACCATTCGATAATTACCCAATGAGTTAAGGTGTTTCGTGCTATCGGTAGATGTTACTCTTGTAGTAGGTACCTCGTTTCTGACCATGAATCGACGCACTTAGCCTAAGAGAATTGCACTATTATGTCATCAATCAGGCCGTTCATCTTAGCCTCCAATTACTCGCATCAGGTTTCGTTACGCGGTTACTACCGCGTAAAGGGTTACTTACTCACGAGCACACGATGAGTCTTTGAATTATTATCAGTCAATGAACATACGCATGTTTTTATCGATGCTATCAAATGTTTGTTAATCTACCTAACTCCTATTAAGTCCATCCGATTATAGAATGAATAATTTTCTACGACTGTAGAAACGATTTTTCCTCGGGTTTAAATGCCCAAGGTACTCAATATTTCAGCCATACGTTTCATTATAAAGGAATTCTGAGTTCATACGTGTCTAAGAGCGTGATCTCTATACTTTTTCCAATAAAAAAGAAATATAATATTTATTTGAATTATACATGACTTATTAGAAAACAAGATGGCGTTTTTCGAAAGAAATATAAAAAATTAAAGATACGTAAAAAAATATATACGCTGGATATAAGGAACGAGGGTATTTTTAGGGGGTAGGTACCATTGGAACACAATGTGTCAGTTAGGATTGTGCACGAAGTAAAGCTCGCTAGAACAGCTGAGGCCAGTCTAATTTCCGGTAGATACTCCCAAGGTCAAAATCGGGTTCAATGACAACCTCGCTTCTCGAGATGCGAACTGCTGAAAATTATCGGTTTATACGGCAAGAACGTTTGGATTTAGAAATTTAAACTTTGGCATCGGATGTGCTAACGAGTTGGGCTCCTCGTAATTCGACGATTTACGAAGGCCCGAGACTCTTATTATTTTTATTCGCAACGAAACGATACGAAGAATAAAATTGCTCGTAGCTAAGCGAATAAACTCGTGGCGTTGATCGAACACGAAAAGAAACATTGAAATTATTTTCATAAAATTTAGCCGAGTGAATTATCACGTATCTTCAAATTCTTCGAACATTTTCATTAGTACTTGAGCATGTTATCGTATTTCGCAAAATGTACCAACGCCGGGACAACGAAAATAGTTGTTTACTTGATAATTTTAGCGATAATATCTTCGCGCAGACTCGACCGATAGAATGGTAACAAGTTTTTCCATTTCAATACCAAAAACTTTTCTTTTCCATCGATTAAGTAAAATGCGTGTGTTATCATCGAATAGAAATGTTTCTCGTACATGATTTTCACCCTTGATCGATTGGGGTGTCATTAGACGACAAACGAAACAGAATAAAGAAACGTGCAAGGAGACGAGTAAAGTTTCGCGTGTTCGACACACGGAGACCACAAAGAATCCTAACGAAACATAAAAGCCATGGCGGGAGTCATTCAGTCATTCGCGTGGTAAGAAAGAAAGAGAGACAGAGAGAGAGAGTGAGTGAGAGAGAAAGAGAGAGAGAGAGCGAAAGACGAATAAACGAGCTTGACAGGCGAACAGTCGCTCGTGTGGAGTATTTCTGCGCTATCTAAGCAATATACTCCATAGTTTATGTTGAGCCCGGGTAGTTAAACGTTACGAAGACTTTTATAGGCCTACGCGAAAACCTCCGTGCACTCGGGCGGTTACGACGAGATCGTCGAGTTCCCAACTAAATACATACGAAGAGAGTGACCGGCGTGCACCAAGCCACCGATGCATATTCTTAGAGGTGTGTTTCTCTATCGGTGTGCGCTTAAAACGTACCTCCTTTCGTAATCGTGTGCAAAAAATAAAACGAACTTAACGAAAAAAAGAGGAACACGCACATACGTCGTTTCGTTATTCTTTTGAGACTCTCTTTTACGACTTGGAAATCGTTCTCCCGAATCGCTCGGGCGAAACACCGACTTTAGGAATCTGAACACACGCGTCTTTTTTCATATCTATCCCCTCGCCCCCTTTCGTCGAACCGCAGATATTACAACTAAGAAACTTACGGGAACAATGTCGTCAGTCGACAATGTCTCGAAAAAGAATATTTCTTCGATTCAAATATCGATCGTACTTACCTCGACAATTTTTCTTATCTTTACAACTATTTAGGTACGGCTGTACGGGAGAATTGTACGCAATGATGAACAATTATTACTTTTGTTATTTTAATCCTTATTCGTATATATTATAATTTAACAATTAGAATGAGCCAAGTACACAGAATCCACGAACAACCGATTCGTGTGTTTGTCATGAGGAACATATCGCTCTCTCTCTCTCTCTCGCTTTCGCCTTGACGAATATGGCTTTGACATTCGTTGTTTCAACCTCATCCTCAATCATCTTCCCTCGCTGTACACCGACGTTAATTTCACAATATTATATCTCAACGAAAGTCCTATACCAGCCCGCGATATCACGCTCGGTAGCGACGTGTCGTCCAATAAATAATTACGACGGTCAGATTCATTTTTTCTTCTTCTTCACGAGTACAGGTAGATCGATAAAGTGGGTTAATCATCATTTTATTTGTTTTTCATATCTTTCGAATGACTTTCGATGGGTTTACGCGAGTTACGAGAATCGACGTTTCGTGGGAGAAATTTAGTACAATCTCGCTCATAATTGTCTCGTCGCCCGACGACTGCTTCTTGCGCGCAAGATTTATACGACATGCTAAACTAAAATAGAAATAAAAACAGCAGAGATATCCTTGCTTCTTGCACGAGCAGCCAATCACCGATCATCGATAATATTGTTTTTTTGTTTATCGGATTTCATCTCGAGTGTTCGGAATTTGGCGTCAAGAGCGAAAACCAACGATGGACTGTGGCAAACGTTCGAATTTTAATTTGCGTCTTATTTGCGGATGACTATGAAGAACACGTTCTTATTACTTATTACGCGAGAAACACGAGTTTCAGATCGAACGTTAAATTAGCCTTATCGCCGCTTCCCGGCAATAATTTAACTCGAGTCGTGCCCTGCTCTATCCGCGTTATCCCACGTTTGTCGGAGCTCCGGAAGAGCTAAATGTTTATTACAACAACAACAACAAAAAATCTGCTCTTTCTAAATACCATAGGCATCCTCATTATCGTAACTAATTCCTTTTTTTTCACGTCACACGCCAATTCATCTTTGCCTTTCTCAATTTTCGATACGTTTACACAAAGCCTAATTATTACGATACGATTCGATTCACCGTTATTTTTTCTTTATTTTCGTCTTATTTCTTCTTTTAATGATTGAAAAACAAAAGAAAAATTAATTCAAGGAAACACGGCCGACGGTATGTAATTTGGATTGCAAAACGTCCGTAAAAGCGTCGGAAAAACTTGATAAAAGAAATGTTAATGGAACAAACAGACAAAAAGAATAATCTTCGTATCTTACGATGAGAAACAAATAAATACAAAAATGACTCTCAAGAAGTGATACTTTATGTACGTTCAAACAAAAAAATGTCTCGAATCCAGGGTTGTTTTCGTGTAAAATGAAGGACTCGTGCCGAAGACACGAACTGTCACGACAAGTCATCCTGCTTTATGATCGTGACCGAGTGAGCAAAGCCAGCACAATTCTATCATCATCCACGTATTCGGTTTATTAACGACGAATAACATATAAAGCTTAACGTCGAGGTTCCCCTACGGCGACCCTTAAATCTGACTTTCATCCTAATATCACAATAAATTAGAAAAAGACAAGGAAAAGAATAATGATAATAATTATAATTAAGAAACGAAACGCGCACACTTTCACATACACGAACGCACATGCGTTCCCCAAAGTTCGACTAACGGACGGTTGCGACGAACGGCCCGGTGACGAATCGACGAATTATTATCGTGCGATTAGCGTCATAATATTTCGCGCCACTAGATATAGTGGACCGACTGTCCGGTGTCTCTTGGATCCGTGCACGATGCAGCCTCTTTGCTCCGTCCGAGGGAGAACATACGGGACGTTTGGATCGCGGAGATAAAGCCAGCCGTAGATCTCAATGGACACTCGCGTCGCTTCGGTCGGAACTGCTAGCACCAAAGGATACGCATAATGCATCTCTCGCTGAGCTACGACGGTGACGAGGTCGACGAAACTCCCAGACAGGTTCTCGATAACGAGAAACAGTTTCGACAATTTTACCGGTTATTCTTCCATTTCGCCGAGACGAAAAGAAATTTTTTTAAATAAAATTAAAAAACAGAAAACCGATGAACGCGGAAAAGAAATATCGTGGAAACTGCATAACGGCCACGACGCGGTGGGTTCCACACTGGGATCGTTGCTCGGCAGAGAATAATTGGCGATCCATGGCTACTCTTCTCCTTTCAGTATCGCGCTAACTGGCTGTAATGCCGGGCATTGTAGAGTCAGAGCGTATACCCCGGGAAGGATCCGGATGATTGGTTCGCTTCGTTCCCTAGGAGCGAAGATCATTCACGAGGGTGGACTTCGCTGCTGCGATCCTGTTCCAGACTCGTTCGTATCACGGTATGGGATGACCCCGAGGCGTTTTGATGCAACGCCGTAGGAGCGCAAAACATTGCCGTTCCTTCCGTTTCTACGTAATCGAACGGTTCGCGACTCGCCCCATGGAAAGTCACGACCGGACAATCGACTTCTTTGGAATTGCAATATCGCGTCTGGTCCGCGATCACTTCCAATCGGTCCCATATACATCTGAAATAAGAAAAAAAGATCGATATGGTTATTATACCTCATTCTTTTGGAATCGGAACGAAATCGAGGTTAATACGTCTTCGAGGATTATCCTGTTTATTGGATGGATACGATTGAAAAAATGGGTATTATTCAAGAATGATGTAGAACACGTATCGAGACGTCAATGTACAGTCGGGATTTATTTTTATATCGAATGTAAAAGGAACCTAAGAATTTCGAAAATTGCGAAAAAGTGATTATTTTGGAAAAAAATCCTCTGTTGCAAGGGTTGTAGATTTGAATGAAATATCGTAAATAAGAGAATACGAGGTCAATGAAACTATGTCGTGTTACCCAACGCTCCCTATGCAACTGGACACTGGAACTAGCTTGGCCAAAGAATTACACTGTTAATTTCACGCAACTTTGAGTCGTACATGAAATGTTGTCTGACGCATTACTGACCCACGCTACTTGGCCCTGTCCAGGATAAAAATAAAAAGATATATTTAAGAAAAAGTTCGAGGAAGTCTCGTAGTATCTGGACGATGACGAAAGAAGAGAGATATTCGAAGACGGAGAAAAAAAATTCAGCGTCGCGTTATGGCAAAAGCCGAGAGAATGGCCCGAGAGGATATTAAAATCGCGGGGGTTTCGTACGAAACCCGTGACACTTTTCATTCTACCAAGTTTAGCATTAAGTACGAGAGACGGAAACTTACGTCGCGTTGGCGGGTTAAGGATATACGTGCATACATGTATAGAAATACACGAAGATCGTCAACGGTGCCAGCAAGACGGGCAGACGCGAAGAATGTCACGGGGTTGTGTGTGTGTGTCGGTGTGTATGCGTGTGCGAGTAAAGAGAAGGAGAACGAGGATGAGGAGGGTAACAGGGGTGGGTAGAGGTGCGAGGACACGGAGGACGACGGATATACCCAACGACTGTTCGCTGTTCCGAACCAGGAGACGACGACGGGGAAGTACGCGGGGAATATATATTATGCTCGCCAAAGCAATGTTACGAACTCGAGAACTGGCGAACTAGCCGACAGTAAAATCCATTTTATGTCCACCTCGTAAAGTCAGTCAAATGAAACCCGGGGACTTAGTTTTCATACGTGCAACCCAACCGACGGACCAGCAACGCCAGACAAGACCAGAACCGCGAGGAGAGAGCTCCCTTGGCTCCGTTTCTCTCTCTTTCTCTCTCTATATTCTTTAGCTTGATTCTCGCTTTGTCCTTCAACCCCTTACCCTATCGTCGCCATCATTACCACCCTCGGTCCAGCGACCGACTGGATAAAAAAATCTTACACGTCTGAGATCTGACTCTCTATCCTCCGCCAAGGAAATTTCGGACGACCAGTGTCCGTCAAAAATTTGTCAAATTTAAGAATGAATTTCTCGACTCCGGACTCGCTGATCGTTGGATCTTATTTCAGACAGTCTGAATCTTGTACGATGAGTATTTCAATCATAGGGACTACGACGTAAAACACGTGTGAAATAATAAATTAGCGTATACAAATTTATTGGATCGACTATTATGCTCGATAAAGAAGAAACAGAGAAATTAATATAAAATATCGTCCGATACAAATTGATACTATTTAGCTTTTATCTCCGCAGTAAGATGATATAAGGTTAACGATTGGAAAAAAATATCTCTACAATCCAGAATTACTAGCGATCGCTCATTTCGAGATTGTCACGATTGTCGAGATGCTGAGTCTCGTATATAAGTGATTGCGCAATGTATCGCACATAGAGAAACAAGAATTATTAACGAGAAATCAACGAGTGAAGGAGCGGCTGGTTTTAAACACGTGTTACATCGTATGTTATCAGAGCGATTGTGGCGTCAGTGTATCGCGCAAAAAAAGATAGATAAAATGTCTCTATGTAGAATGAAAAATGCAAGAATACGATAAAGATTGAACTTATAGAATCGTGTATAAGCTTGATATTGTGACTATTCGAGAACGGATGCTTGATATATAATTGTAACGAGAGTAAGCCAAGCATTAGTTTTATGAAAAACGATCGACTGTGAGTTTGAAATAATGATAACAATAGTCGAAAAGAAATCGATCAACTCGAGGAAAATTATATTGGCGGGACTTCCATTCTGGTCTGTGAATTCTGTAAGATCTTTGTCGTTCCAATTCTCGCGAGAGAACCATGATCCTCGCCACCGTTCTTGAATTCTGGGTTTGCCCCGAGACCTTCGCTAACGTTGGTCTAGGGTTGCTCCGGGAGCTTCTGGGTTCTTCGTGCTTCTGCTCCTCCCTCTCCACCTTTTTACGATTCCTCGCCTTCTTTCACGATGCTTTAACCGTCGGCCTGACTCTTTTTACGAGTACATGCGTCGACGGGAAGTTGCTCTTGTCTCGGGGCAAACACAAAACTTCATACGGACACCGCTTTGCTCAGCGAGACTGAACGTACACTATATATATATAATTTGTCACGGTATAACAGCTTTTCTTGTTCCTCCTGGCTCGCCCTCTCTCAGATCCATGCTCGATCGAGTCTCTCCGCAAAGAAAAGATTACAATATATCGATCAAGGATCTCTGCAGCGAGGCAGTGTTCTTTCGTTCCCTTCAACGGCACAAAACTAGCAGAAGCATAATATAGAATCGAATCGTAAAAACGAACAAAACGCGGAGATAAACGAACGAGTAAAAGTTTAAAGAAATATACCTAGTTTTCTTTATTCTCTATTTGATGTCTATTACGGTGGTCAACACGGACCGGTAATTACAAAGTCGTAAAAGACTCGATCGACGTATGCCGAGGCCCACGCGAGACACGCATCGTAGGGGTTCATAGTTCATGTTTCATTCTTTCAAAGTGGCTTTTCTTTCTCTCTCCCTCTCTCTCTCTCTCGTTCTTTCTCCCTCTTCTGGCTGCCCCTAGCCGCTCGTCAGGCAACGTCAGTACCGGATCCGGCAATGGGGTGCCTCGTAAAAAAATGATTTACAACAGAGCTTGCCCGATGCTGGTATACCGAGCCAATTCTCCATCTCCCTCACACTCGCAGACTCACCGGGTGTAATATTTGTTCGCGAAGCAGCGAAGAAGATTCGCGATAAAGAGAGACGAAAGAATGGAAGTCAACCGCATGTTATAGCCGCATCGAATTCGTTCCAGCGGTCCACGGATTCGTCAGCGACACTCGGTCTTCTCGTCTCTTGGTTCCCTTTTTCCTTCGCGTCACCTCCCCCTACATCACGCTTCTATCTTCTTCGACACCCATCCCCCTTTACCACCTCCCCCATCTCTAAGCCGATAAGGTAGAATGAGGCACGAACCAAGATAAACGCGATTGAAGAAGCATAGTCGATCGGCAGGTTGACGAGGATATTGCTGCCGGGTTCGTAAGCGTCATCATGCGTCCAATGATTTATGTCGACAACGACATTTCTTTGACTCAACCCCTCTCTTCCCTCTGTATCCGAGAGACACGTATTTATATCGTACTACCGTTCGTGCTTAGAGATTTTTCTATAGGATCATGGCAACATTTTTCATAATAAATCACGCGTTTAGATGCCAAAGGGTCGTTGCTCATTGCAAAAACGTCATTTACCTTTTATTCATTGCTGGAATATTTCAGCTCGTTAGAGAGTTTTCATGAAAATAATGATGTATGAGTTATTTATAGATATATACATGTGTGTGTCTGTGAGAGAGTATGTATTATGTATATATATATAGAGAGAGAGAGAGGAACGAAGCTATATCAACATTTTATAATATCAATTTGGCTCGATAAAAATTCGATGGACGGGATGAATGAAATGAGTCGCGGCCTTATCGCGGTTGCCAACTACCGTGCGCTCTCTCTCTCTCTCTCTCTCTCTCTCGCGTTTTCATTTATTTTTCAAGTCTCCTCGTTCGGTCCTTTCTCGGCTTTAGTGCCTCGACAATCGTAAACGGAAAGAAGTTTAACGCCGATAAAAGTGCACAGATGCCGAAGGAAGCGAAAAAAAGCCGCGGGAGAGAGACTCGCGTCTGAAGAACGGAACGGCGAGCGACGAAAGCCAGCGCCGCGATGTAACCGCTGCGCCCATTAAACTGGCGAGTTTCCTTCTTTTTTTCTCTTACGATCGCGCATGCGACGAGTGTACAAGGGGATGGATTTGCGCGGCACGGTGTCCCTCCGACACGGTGCCGAGACAGTACACCACCAGTTTTGCCGCTCATCCCCCTTTCTGCCATTCGCCGGTATCGACTCGTGTATAGGGAAGCCACCGATCTACGGACCACCGTGCTATTTATTTTTTAATATATTCACCAGACAATGGTTCACATAGCAGACGTACGTCAGGTTGAAATGTATTATCAGAGGAGCCCTTTCGCTCCGTTTTCGACAGTCGTTTGCCGATCGTGTAGAGAACAACGAGCGACATAAACGTTGTATCCATTCAACGATTACAGCTGATTTGATCGTAAATAAAGTCGATCGGTGTCGTGTTACGCAGGCAATTATTATTTCAAAGAATTTCTATTTGGAACATCCATCACCGCATCTAGTTCGAGATCATACAGCACGAAGCGGAACGGTAAAAAACACTTGGTTCTGGCCCCTCCCGAGTTGAAGTTTATCGGGCGTTTTGAGAGTAAGCCGAATGAAAAGCGGAGTGGCGGGGATCGAGGCAGAGTTCCAACGTATAATAGACGATACATAGGGACCATTCGCTGACGCTTCAAAAGGGCGGTAACTATACATTTGGATCGAGCGAAGAGAATGGGGGTCTAATAAAAACCTCCCCAACACCGCCCGGGCAGTCTCCTCAAATCCTCCAGACCGCTTCTTCGAGGCTACTGTGGTTCAAGCGCCGGGTGAAACTCCGCAGTCCCCACTTCTGCTTATTTGACCGAGAGCGATTTTATTGGCAACAGGAGAAAAGAAAACGAAAGGGTTTGATCTGCAACTCTGGCAGCATTGTGCTACACTAGCGCCACCTAGCGGTGGAGAAAGTATCAATTTAGAAATCTCTCCGTACTGTCGAGGTTGAACGACTAACGGCCATAAGATAGGTAAAAAATTAATTTTACATAACCAGGGATTACGTGTGTTACGTGTACAGGCGAAGGGAACCTCGCTTACGTCTATCATTTTCATCCCTATCGCGTGCCTTTTGTACGTTGGATGAATACATTGGAAGGCTTACTCGTGTCCGTTTTTTAATTCGACGAGACACCCTGGCTATTTGCCTCTCCCTCAAAGTATCGATGCTACGAAAATGGCCGCGTTTCTTTCCCTTGCCCTCGCACTACCCCTATGGGTTCGAAGAAAGAGCATCGAAGCTAAATCAAAATAACTGTTGATATCCCACGGTACATGTGAGCTCCTCGTGAATGGAATTGTTTGAAATTTTCCAAACGAATTGCCAATCGCACAACATACAAGGAAGGAGCGCATTGCCCCCCTCCCCTTCTTTTCCCACCCCAACCGAGCAGTCGTAGCGAGGCGTTAATCGATTATTACGGCGCCATTTTTACGCGAGCGCGTCGATCATCTCGTTTATTTAAAGAGCAAAATTTGTACAACGATGCCTTTTTGATAAGCATGCAATCGGCGCGTTCATGACAAAAAAGTACAAAACTCATGCATATTGGTTTAATCGTCAGATCGTGGATTTGTTTTGATTTAAATCGAATAAGTAAAATATAAGATACTAAATACCGGAGTAAAACAGGGAAATGAAAAACATTTCTTGACAATCGCATCTTTTCAGTTGGCGAATTGTGCAATGGTGGCAGGGGAGGGGATGTCTTTGCAGTTATACATCGCTCTCGTCGTAAGAGTCGTAAACGAAAGCGTTCCCACCCGAGGGTCCGAGAAAACAGAAGACATATATATATTTTGCAGAAGCTCGTGGTAGTGCACATCGCTGAAATGGAAACTGCGGCATCCCGGTGCGCCGCTGTATAACCGGCGGTGGGAGAAGAAGGCTCGAGGGGGTTGCAGCAAGGTTATACGGTTTATCGTCTACCGGGTAAGTGCTTGGCGGATTCTCGCGCGGGATATCTCGCAAATGCGCAGGCACACGCACACCTTTCTCCAGACATGGGGATGAAACAGGGGGTATGAGCGGGGGATGATCGTAAAATCACTGTGGATACTTCGAATAATACCCATCACCGTAGTCAGGAGATAAGACCGATTTGCCGGCGGTCTATAGTATATTCATGCGACCGAAAACTGCACATACGAATTGTAGAAAAATTAATATTTCGCTCAACCTCGTTGCAAGGGTTGGAACAATCGAAGAAAATGATCCAGGGCCGAATTTAGATACCTGTAATCCGTACCGAGTGGGAAATAAAAAATAAAAAAAGAAAGAAGAAGATCGATATGGCGAGCGAGGAGGACACACAAGGAGTGATTATTATATACGGGCACATGGTAGTACGAAGGATAATATATATCCCTCCCCCTTTTTCATTAACGAGACTCGGGGTATTCAGGCTGTGGTTATATTTCCCGGTGGTGGCCAAGTTATACCCGGAGAGTCAAGAGCCACGTCGTATTTCATAGAATCCCGAGTTGTATTTTCGCGCGTATGACTTTAACTGTCGATGAGGAGTTTGCTTGTATTTCTTCTCGAGTTTTATTGGCTCTAGGTCGACCGCACCGAGCCGTAAACGTCAGTCGACGCGCGCTAAGCCCTCTGTATGAGTGTCTGCAACTCAAGGCAAAGAGAAAGAGAGTAAGAGAGATAGCGAGAGGGAGAGAAAAAGAGAGCAAGAGGGAGTCTGTGGTGCTGGGTTGCATGTCCGCCCGCTCGATTACTTCTTATTTCTCATTTTCTCATATCTCTCGCCGGTTCTCTTCATCAATCACCTATCTTTTACGGGTTCTCCTGATAATACCCCTGCGAAAATCCGGCATGAATACGATTAAGCCGAACTTGGAATGAAGGGCCCGATGACTCGCATCGATAATTCCGTCGTAAGATTAATCAGCGAGGAAATCAAGCACACCTTTATTCATTTAATTTTTTATTCCCATACCAATTATTCGTCATCCCCGATAACTCTGCTTATCTTCTCACATTAAAGCCTCATTTTGTTGTTCAATCGCAACATTTTCATATATCAAATTTGGTACAAACGAAGTTAAAGAAAATTAAAATTCTCAATTTTTCTATATTTTTTCACAATATATTTCCGCATAATTTATATTTTAACGAAAACAATGATTTAAATATTGGCTGTGGCAAACCGTGGGTCAAACCTGCTGAAACGATGGTCGTTGAATAAATTATTGTATAAACGATGCGAAGGGTGCCAATTTTGAAGTAACGAGGTTCTCTTCAACGGCGACCAATTAAAAAAGAAATAATATCGCGTAGAGGAATTTACTTCGGGGCATAACTATCGTTCTCAGGGCTTCAACTTTTGTTCCAGGAACTCGTTAGATTTTTGAGAAATCCCATATATCCACGTGTATATAGGTATATATATATATATATATATATATATATATATATATATATAAATCCATGAATATACGCGGAGTTCTGTCTTTCTCGACGAATGGCAGAAAGTGGGAGGATCCGCCGGAAGCCGCGGAGTTGATGCACGGTCGAGGTCCCCGGGCGTCATTAAGGATGCAATATGGCCGGGCTTTTTGCACGGACCAAACGGCCTGTTCTTGGTATACATATGTATATATAAATACATATATATGCATATGTACAAGCCGAGAGGCCAGGCACGAAGGGCGCGAGAACGATGGGCGGGGGGCTGGGGGGCTGAGGGGCTGGGGGGAGGGAGAGAGGGAGGAGGGACGGAGGGAGGAAGGAGAGAAGGAAATACACGTCTCTCGACGTACAGTCGCGATAATCTCGCGAGGAAAAGAGAGAAACGGAGGCACTTGCGGGAGAGTCGGTCGGTCGGTTTTAAAAATAATAATAAAAATAAATAAATAAAAAAAAGGGGAAAAAAGAGAAAATTAAAAAAAAATAAAGTTACGACGAAGTTTATGGGGGTTTAATTGTAGCCCGCGACTGTGGTTAGAAAGTACTAAAAACCTCTTCGCGGCATTGCCACGACGAGAGTCGGAACCGACGATATGCACCAGAGAGAGACCAAAGAGGGACAACGTATGTGTGTGTGTGAGAGAGAGAGAGAGAGAGAGGCCTCTGCATTACACCGGCTTAACTCTCTCATATATACGATTCTCCATAGGGGTTTATATATTTTGTGCACAATTGCCGCGAAGAAGAAGAAGAAGAAGAAGATAAATGTTCGTGCGTGTGTGTGTGTTTGCGAGCGCGTAAAGAAGCAAATGAGAGAAAGGCTACTGATGAGGTAGAAAAGTTTTGTTCGAGAATGGTTCCGTACAAACATGCAATTAATGGAGTCATGAAAAATGTACTAATTATGTACATAATACGCGAACCTGGAAATATATAAAATTAATTTCTTCTTTTTTTTTCTTTTTCTTCCTTCTATACCAGACAAAACAATATTATAGTATGAACCAATGCGTAAGAAGAACTATCGAGACGCGACATTGAATTATTAAATATTGAGACAATTCGACGAAGCTCGGTTATTGCAAAAGCCGATATAAGACATCGTGCGGTTCATGAAATTGAGTCGTTCGATCGATCGATGAAACTCTACGTAACGAGAGAAAAAAACAACGATAAGACAGATATTTCTCCGCGACACTGTTAACACTGCAAAAATCTATCGAATCGCGAATACGCGTATCGAAATGACGTGGATGGAATGGCTCGAGGCTCGGACGAATATTCGCCGAGGATTTCTCGTTGGCCAGTCTAACTGTCATATAAAATCGGATAGTTTACAACGCAATGGTAAAATGAGCGTAGAACTCGCGAGAAGTTCGCGATGTAATGTTCGTATGAAGAGGGCTAGATAGAGAGAGAGAGGGGAGGGGGGAGGGAGGGAGGTAGGGAGAGAGAGAGAGAGAAAGAGTGAGAGGCGGAGGAATGGGCCGGGGATGAGCGAGAGAGGGGGGGGGGGTAAAGGAGGGAGGAGACGCAGCGAGAGACGAGAAGACGATAGGAAACTTTTATGCTAAAGAGTGAGAAGAGGACGAAATAAAGGAGAGAGGGAGAGGGAGAAAGAAGTAGGAAAAAAGATGATAAAAATATGCAGGCTGTAAAGAGTGGAACTCGCATTTACGACGATCGTTAAGTTCGCTCTGAGCGGCCTGTCTGATTACATTGATGCTGCTTACTGCAAACCGGGTCTCTTTCTCTCTTTCCCTCTCGCTCTTTCCCCCGCCCCTTTACTCTTCCCATCCTCGAGCCACCTCACCCTCTCGCTCTTTGCGGAACACCGTTTCTGCGTCCCCTGCTGCGTCGATCGACCGCTGTCGGTTGCAAGTTGCAAGTTGCAGAAAAGTTTCGTAGTCACGGAGATATATATATATATATATACATTCGTGATTACGAGACTTTAAACATATATATATATATATATATATATCATTGCACCAAGAATGTACTGCGGAAAGGAATGTACGCCATCAGTGCAAAAGGTACATAGTCGACTCGAATTAGCTCTTTCTACGTCCATCTCACTGTCTTTTTTTCCCTCGTCGATTTGCTCATTATATATTCTTCTTATAAACGTGGAAATTAATTTTGAAGAACGAACCAGGTGGATGTCTTATCGTAAAATGAAGGTAAGAATTTTTCGCAACGTTTCTCGAACAAAACGTAATTTGACGTTGCGTTACATTTGATGCGGTAGAAAACAATGTATTTATAAGGATATTTTTTATCTATCGGAAGATTCTTGACACTATGTAATATGAATACGCGAGACAGAATGTTTCGAGGAGGAAAATCGCCTTGAAAAACCGGTTCTCATCATGTGCATTAATTGTGAGCAAAACGATTTTTATGCGTTTCGTTGCATTATTCTTTTCGATTTCTAACCGATCCCTCGATAATACCGCAAGATCAAAACTACTTTCGCCGCTAATTTGCCACCGGAACCGGTAAGTGTGACTTTAATGATCGGCCTGAACGAAAAAACGAAGAAATCGAGACGACGAAAGTTCAAACGACTGCCAAATTCAATACTGAATAATTCATAAAAAAATATATTTATATATAAATATGTATTTTTTCTCCGTATAATTAAGCATATAACGGTTAATTAATTTCATACTTTTTAATCATTCTTGTTTAAATAGCCAATAATAATAATAATAATAATAATAATAATAATAATTTTATTATTATTATTTTTATTGGACAGCCCTCGACCGGAATTTGATTCACCGGTATCTCCATTGATTCGATCGATGATGAATCTTTGAGTATTAAGTGAGCGATGCATGCTCGTTAAACCGAAAATTTTGCGGTGTTCCCGAGGTCGTACGATGTCGTTCCACCTCAAACCTTCATTTTGTCCATAATTTTAGAATCTCGACTTCGTCAGTCATACACAATATAGTAGGAATGTGGATGCAGAAGTGGAAACCGCGAATTCTTCGGCCGCGTTCTCCTTACGCGACGAGATAAAAAAATAGAGAGACAGAGAGAGAGAGAGAGAGAGAGAGAAAGAGATTGCGTGGCTGTGTCCGTGTGTTAATCTATGGCTTATCTTGAAGTGCGTGAATGAGGCGTGAAGCCAGGAACCGCGGTGGTTTATAAAGGGCCGAGCTCTCTCGTGCGAGCCCGCGGATGCTTCGGCGACGGAGCGCCGGCACTCTCATAAATTCGATTCTTTATTGCGTTGGCATCATTAAATCCGCGAGACAGTACTCTCCCTCCCTCTCGCTCTTTCATCCCACGAGACTCGGGACGAAGAGGTTCTTCCCTAAACTCTCGCGGCTGTTCGTCTCTTGGCTTCTGCGTTTAGTGAGAGAGCGTTTAGTGGCAAAACGTCGACCGCGAGAAAAGTAAGCAGGAGAACATCACGAATTATACGTAGTCGAGGCATAATAACAGGGACTAGAGTATAATATCGCATACGTACTGTTTCGTCTCGACCCTCGCGATTATGTTTAATCGACTCCAGTCGTAAATACCAGCCTGCAACTCGCGCAACGAATTCCGTGACGGAGCTTGTAGTTTAAATTAATTGACGACAACTGTTTATTTACAAAGAAATAGGATCCTGATCTTTCTGATAAACTTTGTATATTTTAACGTATGAAACGTCCAAAGATTTTACACGTATTATTCGTACAATACAAAATTGTTTTTGGAATTATTTTTTTTCTTTCGCCAGGTGTTTTCGAGTATTTAATTTTTCGCGTATTTAGATAACATGTAGCGTCTGGAACAACTTCCCACGTACAGTTGTATCCATACGATCTGGAATAAACCAGGAAAGGAGAGAGTTGCAAATACGTCTGACGAAGCGCGAGAAAATCGCTCGGTTGATTAATTTCTCTCACGAGACTGCTGTCGAGAAAAATCTCGACGTAGACCACAGACAAATCAGGATACTATAGTTTAACAAATCGTACAGCATTCGAGATGTAACAAGACTCAATACAATTTCGTCTTATTGCAGAATGTTGTCAAATTTATTGTCTCCGACTCGTGTAAACCTAACGACATTCGTATCGCACAATATCACGAAGTATTAACAACAAAAGTATATATAAAAATTAATGTACTTAATCGTAGGGATAATCTTGAATCATTCTGCAGGAGATGGAACGAAGATAGAGAAAACGAGATGAAGAAAATGTCTGTATTAGTGAAGTTGAAAGGGAAATTTCCGTTTATGCCATTTCAGTCGTCATTTGTGCCATTTCATCTCATAGTTTATACGGCTTTGCGGATTCTGCGATTTCTCTGAGAAACGAAGAAACGAGAGAACAAGGGAGGATGAGGTATAGGGAGTGAATGGGCGAAAGTCTCAAGCCTTTCGTCCCCAGGGTAAATTGAGAATGGAGGAAATGACCGATCGTGAGTACCTCCCTCTCGCTTCCACATCGTTCGGATAACCTTCCTCGATCCTACCTCCGGTATAACCAGCTTCTTACTGTTTTTCTCATCTTCACTCGCTCTCTCCCTCCCCCCCCCCTCTCTCTCTCTCTTTCTCTCTCTCGCTATAATTACGACCTTTGGAGTAAAAAGAAGGAAGTAGCGTGAAAGAGTCTGAGAGCTCGAAGGAGTTTCGCGTGGGCAAAACGACTTGGCGTCTCTGTGTCTTTCTTCTTCATCCTGTGCATCTGTGTATATATATGTAATACCATGTCCCGTTCATTCCACCTTTATCTCTCTATCGAGAGGCCAAGTACGGTTGCGGTAAGGGCGTTTTATAGGTTGAAATCTGTTTTATGTCCGTCCGTATTCGCGATTACGACCTATCCCGATTTCGTATATATCCGTGAGATGCAGTCCCGGACGAACTGAAGAAGAAGAGGTGAAGGAAGAGCTTCCCCTTACCCTGACCCCTTCCCTTCCTTCTTCTTCTACCTTCCTTCCATCGCTTCTGTCTCGCATATCCTTTCGGAATAAAAGGGGTATAACATCGGCAATTCCAAAGACCGTGAAACCGCAAACTTTTCATCCGTGCTGATTTCATCCGATCGGCCAACTTTTCATTATATAATTTCATCAAAATCGTCTTAACAATTTGATTCAATAAACAAAATTTTAACCGTTACGAGACGTACGAAAATTCGTTGTCCAGAGAATTTTTCATAAAAAAAGGCAATATTTATACGACTAAAATTTGTCGACAATGATAAAATAAATTACGAGACGATTTGGAATTATTTTATTCTCATGGAGAATTAACGTGGCATCTTTTGGTGGGCATTTCGAAGATTTGTATCACTTGGTTCTCGATACACCCTCGATATTCAAACTCACGAATAATCGCCAGTATATGCCTGTGTATAAATACTCCGTGACCCGAACACCTTTGTGACCCGGGTTACTTCGTGACTCGAGCTACTCCGTGTCTCTAGCCACTATATATTCGATACTTATACACGTCGGCAGCCGCGGCGAAATTAAAAAAAAAATTATTATATACAGAAAATTTGTGAAGGCGTGTCATCGAGATGAGCCTTTACGAGACTCATACACGCGAATAAACGCGGATGAAAGAGAGAAACAGAGAAAGAGCAAGATATTGTGTTGAAAAAAAGATTCTCAGACCGCTAGAAATGACCGCACACGCGGTCGTTTAACGGAAGACCTTTCTCGATAAGACACAATAAGGATAAAGGGTGGAGAGAAGTGGGGAGGGGGGGAGAGACAGAGAAAGAGAGAGATCGCCGATTCCGGAAAGACGTTAAACCAGTCACATAAAAATATGAAATAGTAATGTGCGGGCAATACACGCTCGAAGTATCGCGGTTCTTTTGAACCTACGTATATCCCGGTGTTGCTCGGACCACGCCCGCGCTCTTTTCGTTCGAGAATGAAATTATGAAGAAAAAATAAAATCTTCTCGAAATTTTTACAGGCCCCTTGGTGTATAAGTGTATCGGCGATGAGTTCTCGAAAGGATCGTAAAAAGTTTTCGACAAGTTATTCAATCGGAGACGACGATAAATATCGAAATAAAAAATGCTCTACAATAGTATTAATAAGGAATAATATTATTTGGTAATTATGATTAATGTTTTTAATAATATGGAAAGTTAACGATCGTTAATAAAAATTAAAAAGAAAAAACATCATTCGTGCCGTTGATAATTTTTACTATTTGGTGCGTATAAATTTAATTGAGATAAAAAAAACCTACACGCGATGAATTTTTGTCTCGCGCATCGTTCTAGTTCGCCATATCGATAACAGTCGAGTAAACAAAAACGTAATGGAGAGGGGATTCGTAAATTGCAAAGTCAATGTGAAAAGTGATAAAGAAAAAATTAAATTAATAAAACTCTAGTAACAATGACGAAAGGGCAAACCACTCGAGCGTCCCTTTTCCCTCATTTTGACGTTTTTATTTTTAACCCCCAATAACGAAAACAAAAACAAACAAAAAATAAAAAATCATTACACAAAATTTTGACGAATAGCACGATAATTTCTCGTTGTAAAATTCTACGAGATATCTTACGTGAAATGAAAGTTAAGTTTTCTTTTAAATCGTGGGTCGAAGCACACAAGCATTCGACCGACGTTGACCGTACTAGTAACAACCCCTTCTTTTTTTCAATCGGGTGTTTAACGAAAAATAAGGCAAGGAATTTCGTAACAGACATTTTTTGTACTCACCAGGGCTACGTAGAGGAACGTTCGGGAGGGCTATCCGGACTCGAGGGTACTCTCGTCGAGAGCACGTGCGTATTGAGCGGATGCGGAAGTGGTCCGAGATGGGGTACCGTGGGCGGTGGTGCAAGTCCTATGTACGGTGCGGCACCGAGATAAGTCGGTGGGCCGACGTTCGGTGCACTTTGCACATAACCATCGTGCCAATAACCACCGTACTGAATCATTCTCGTTGCTTTCCAAAACGCCATTGCTCGAATCTCGCTGTTTGCTACAGAAACGAAACAGATAAAAATAAAAAGAAAATCATTATCGTCTCATTCACAGCTTCAATTTATCGAGTAATTTTCTGAAACATGGATTAAAATTACTACGTGAAAAAAAGATAAAATAATGCGAAATTCTTCGTGAAATTCGTCGTATGTGAAGTTTGGGAGAACGGATGCCGCGGGAGTTGCTAATAATGCGTCTGCGCCCGTGATTTCTCAATGGCATGGCCGAGATCCTTTATACATAGCCATTTCCGGTAATCCATCGATGTATCTGTCGAACCAATGGGAGAGCGATGTATCTCCCGCGGTCGAATCAAAATCCTTCCCGGACGCACGAGGCGTGGTTATACGAGGCCAAATCCATTTCGCTGATCCGTTATGTGTACTGCTCGGTCCCGAGAATGAAACGAAAATCTCTGTTTTTGCCGTGGAACGTCCAGCCCGGTTATTTTGCTCGTTTGGCTTCGTCCTTAATTGGCGTCAGTTTGTATTTTCTTAATTGTTCGAGCAGTACGAGGAAGAAGGAAGGAATGAGCTAGAGGGCGAGAGACCGAGAGTGTGCGAAAAAACTACGGAGAATTAGTGATTGTTACTGAATCTCGAGAGAAAGAGTAATCTTCCTCGATGATTTGCTCTCCTAAAATTCGACGATCCAACTGAAATCGTAGATTAATTTAACAACATCCTCCCTTATGTTCGCAGGTACCTCGGGTACAGAGTGAAGGGAACTTTGCGCATGTTTGCAAATATTGAAATAAAATTCGTTGGGTGTTTCAATTCACAATTAAGACGTGACCTCAAAATTATGTTTCATTTTTTCTAATAGAATAATTTTTTAAAAAATCCCAAAGATTCAAATATTTCAATTTTTGAACCACCTTTATTTGTTTTAATTAAAAGGTAATTTTCAATAAGAATCCTATGAAGTTCCCGAAATGTTTTATTTATAAATATCGCTAAAATCGAGATAAACAAAGAGAGAGAGAGAGAGAAAACGACGAAGTGGAGACTATCTCATTCAGCGAAAAACTCGTCAATAAAATAAAGCATTGGCGTTTCGCGACTACAAAAAAATCCGTCTCCACTCATAAATTATATTTTAAGAGGCAGTGATATATGCAGATAAATTTCGAAAGGGGCCTCTTCACCACGGTAGTACAGAACTCACAGCGTTTAGTTACGTGCTGCTACCGCTAGATGGCCCGGCGCGCATGTGCTATAAGGCCCCGTACAATAAGGCGTACCAATCGTCGATGCCTCGTAGCAGAAGAAACCTTGACGCGCACCTATGTGAACCTGGCAACCGACTTTTAAGTCTGGCTAGAATTCAAATGACGCGTAATTAAAAACTCGGTAACCGTTTAAAACTGTTTTCTCCATGTTTGCGACTTTTTCATTACAATATCTCCACGATTGACTTGCTGTCGTAGAATGAGTTTTCAATCAAGATGAAAATAAAAAAAATGTACTTGGAATATCAGCTAAAAAATTCAGCTTAATTACAGCAGTCACAAACAAAAAAATGTAATATTATTTTTATACAACTGGTTCCATTTCAAACTATTATAGAGTCATAAAGTTTTTTTATTAGTATGAAAAAATAATTGATTCGATTGAATAAGTTAATTTCGTTTTTCATCGATTTTTCATTTCCAACAACTATGGCAAGTGTAGCTTTGTTGGCGGAGAGTGAAATAAGAGGAACAATAATAAAGGGGGCAACTCCTGTTAAGAAAGCAAACGACGGGGGTAGGGAGGAGATTGGAAGAAAACGTAAATCTGGCCTACCATTTTTGTACTCGCCCACTCACTCACTCACTCACTCATAGTACATATACGTACATAGATATACTTATAGATCGCCATTAAAGCTATACGTAACTACAGAAATAGTCTTTGTCGAGTGCAGCTGCGTGTAAAAGTGACCGAACCAAGGGGCCGAATATGCGCTTTTTAACTGCCATGACTTCCGCTCCCCCGTTACAAGACATTTCCGAACGTCACATCCACCTTATCCCCACATTGGTCCGATACTTGTCCCGTTATTGCCCTCTAAATATAACAACGTAAATAAGACTTTTCTTCCTGTGCATTGAAAATTAGAAAGCACCACATGCTATTTTATTGTTCGCTCGTGACAGTCGCAAAATGTTGTAACGGTGAATGAAAGCTCCGAGAACGGCACGTCTTTTGCCATTCGTACATATATTTTCTTTGCATAGAACTGGCTCTCCGTCCGGCGTCCGACACGCACGGCGTTAAAAAAAACTGTAATATTATATATTCGACGAGAGTCTTTCAAAGTCGTAGCGAAGGAACGAGAGGCACGTATAACCGGTGCGTATGGGGCGTATACGTCCGTCTCGTTCTCTCGAAGGGAACGCGTTCTCGGTTCGCGCGCCAAGGGGGTCTTTTACGACGCATGAGACGCGCACGGCTGTTTTCTCTCCCGGCATATCTCGCGGAGTTCGCGAGGGCATTTTTGCTCGCTCTTGCCCGAGACGCTTTTACATATCGTAAAGAGCGAGTCGCGCGCGCGCGCGCGCCTCTGTGTGTATGTGTGTGTGCGCGCCCTCGCGCCCATGCAAGGGAATAAGGGAGGGACAGAGAGAGAGAGAGAGAGAGAGAGAGAGAGAGAGAGGGATGCAGAGTTCTGTTCTACATAGCGAGCTAAGAAGCTGCGTATAAATCGGACCTACGGCCTGTGGCTGTTATGTCTCTCGCTCAGAACGTTTAAGATTTTATGCTCACTCACTTATGCTTTCTCTCTCTCTCTCTCTCTCTCTCTCTCTCGCTCTTTCTTTTCGTCTGATTTTCGCCATCATTGAACGAAAATCCCTCGAGACCGAGGGATCAGCATATACGAGTCTTCGATCCCGAAACGAGTGAAATGACAGTGTAATAAAAAGATAAGCACGGCTTAAGAAGCGGTGTTATACGTTGTTTTTGGCTCGAGCGAAGGAGAGAGAGAGAGACAGCTGCAAAACGCGATTCGTAAATTTTATGACAAGGCACAAGCGATTGGGACGAAATGTAGCTTAACGACTTTTTGCCACAATTTCAATTTCTCCGTTGGTCGAGCTAAATTTCAGATTCGCGCGGGCTCGAATATTTACGACTTGGCTTTTCAACGTAAAATGCAATTTTTTATCATTCTAACGGCGCTCCTGTCAAATTTATGCTCGATTAAACGAAACAAAAATTGAAAGAGTGTAATTTTATGAAGAAAAAGAAGGGGAAGATTTACGTGGCTAAAGACCGAGCGAAAAATAGAACTGTAAGATGTAAAGTGCGGTGCTTTAGTCGGGCTTGACGATACCGATGAATTTCTTATGTAAATTCCTGAAATCAGAAAATGCATATTCAACCACGTGTCTCGTTAGTCCGAAAGGACTTTACGCTTCGACTATTAGAGCGATGCACTTGCCCACACTTGAGTCGTGTATAATTCAATGGTCGCTATCGGTGTAATGAGTATTTCGGTTTTTCAATAAGAGTGGCGCGCGATCCATGGGCTCGTATACTTCTTATAATAATAATTAGGACAAGGCACGAAAGAATAGAGTCAATGACTGTTACGATGTTATCGATGTCGAGGCGAGAGACGTGGAATATCAACAAGATAAACGTAAGGAGAATCGATTAAACTCGTATTTATAAATAGGCCCGATTAGGACGATATTATTCCATCCAGGTCGAATTTGCGATTCGTGAAAGAGACGACGTTTTAGTAGACAGGGGCAGATGTCTACGACTCCAGAAATGACGAGCAAAAATTTTCCAGCGCAAGCTTCGCCTCGTCAGCACTAACGGTGATAAGATGGGAATGGCGGCTATGATGGCGATAATGTTGGTCACCCTCACGACTCCACGAATATAAGGGTCGCTGCACCTCTTTGCATATCACAAATCGTCCCATACGTGGGAAATCGCCGGGGGACAATCGTCAAGGTTAATCTATATTTCCAATTATTTGTTAATTTCGTCGATTTTATTAAATTTCATTCGTAAATAGAGCTTTATACGGTAGAATTGGGGGGGCTGTCGAGTTAGGCAAACCCAGAAATCCTTAAGAAACCCCTCGATAAACGCCCAGTGATCGTTTAGGGTTGGTTCAACTTCGAAATTTTAGATTTTTCGCCAGGCGAATGCAGACCTCGATTTCTTGCCTGGAGACTCGGAGCTCAGAGGTCGAGAGCCTGAGGCAATTATTTATTCATAATAGCAGTTTTTTCGAAATAGTTCGAAACAGTTTTAATTTCATAATATTTTTTCGGATCATTGCCTCGGGTAATGCCTCATTAGTTCTTAAAAAAAATGTAAGAACGTCGTTTATAAGACTGATTTATTGAATCAATTGTCATTTTAAATTGATAAAAGATACGAGTATAATGTTAAACTTATCTAAGAAAAATCCTTGCAGAAATAGTAATGTCGGTAGATTAGTTATCGTCGCCGTCTACACGTGCTGTCTATATAGATATCTAGCAATAATAATTATCATCGTCGTCACTCCCGTAGAGACTTTTATCTTTATGTACATTTTACGCATCGAGCATAAGCTCGTGTGTCCCGAGACCGAACGTTCCTCGAAGCGAATAGTCGATTCTTTCGGTAATACCGCGATATTAAAAAGAAGAGGAAGAAAAAAACGTATGACTACAAAATAATTTATCGAGAAACAACTCACAGGCGATTACGCAAGAGATATTAATGGAGAATATCGTACGATGGCTGAAACGAATGATCTATGCACAAACTAAGTCGAATTATCAGCTTCGTACTGTGACAATGCATCGCTCTCTCTGTCTCTCTCTCTGTTTCTCGCGTACCGAAACATGCATAACGAAAAGAATGAAAAAAAAAGTGCTTCGCGCAAAAACACCGACGTTCGATTCTCATTGAACAAAAGCATCGTTTGCGAAATCGCAGCAAGGAAATATTAAATCAATGAAAACCTCAGAATCGCGACGCGAATCGAACCGTGTTTCCATTCAAAAACAAATTTATGTGACTCGATCGAAAATTCATTCAAACACGACCGGAATCGATTATAGCGGAAATTGCGTAGTTTTGCAAAACGGATTAAATACTCGTTACATACACGCGTAATACGTTTCACAGCGAGCGTTAGAAAGTGTCGAGCTAAGTCGACGAAAGAAAATCCATTCGCGAGAGATTCGAGCAAGCTTGCGCGTGCGATTCTCCGTTCTCGTCGTTATTTATTTAGACGCAAATTATTATACAAGTATCCGTATAATGAGCGAATGATGAAAAGACCCGGAACAGAGAATCGCGAGTTTCGTTCGCGAGGATAATTTACCTACACTCGTCACTTGACTATAAGCGTACGAGAGATGACTGCATATTGAACTCGTCGATGTGCCATTCGTGCGAGATAAAATAATAAATGAAACAGGAATATCGCGACGTTTTATTTTTTGTTCTTATCGCATATACGTATATGGGAGAATAGCATTAATAGGAATAAGGTAGCGGCGTTTCTATGAATGCGTGTGCGACAAATACACTCTCATTTCCTCGACAGTACAGCGACATTGTACCAGTCCGATGTCAAGGAAACCCCAATCCCCACCACCCCAACACGCGGTTCATTGCGACACGATATGCTCGACTGTTGGTACGCGAAGCGCACACGCGACTTTAGAATGTGTCGGTGCCACGTGTCGCTTGCTCTGTCCTTCTTTAGAATGCACCAATACTGCTACATAATATAGTATGTATATATATATGTATTGCATCCGATGTATATTAACGTCGAGCGCGCAGTAGCACTTGGAAAAACCGATCCGCGAGACTAGAACTTTATACTTCCTTTATTTCTCTCTATCGCTCTCTCTCTTTCTCTCTGCTTCTTAATATTTCTTGCCCCGCACAGACACTAAGATAAAAGCACACTTATATTAGCTCCTTCTCCGTTGCACTTCTCAAAGCGTAAGAAACATGCGGCGTTATGCAAGGTCGCACGATAAATTGCCAACTTTTGTAGCCAGATCGCTGCTCGCTCGCCGCATCTACCGCTAAATATCTCTATCGGTGTAACGCTCCTGAGACCGACGGCTCCAACGTCACGTTACTTGCCACGTTGCACTTACGGCCGACTATATCTTCTAGAGATATCAATTTTTTTCTGCAATTTAGAATATATATATATTAACATTGGATAAATCAATAAATTATTCCATTTTTAATTAATGAAGATTCATATTAGTTTTTTAAAAAACATAATTATATTTTTTTAGTGAAAAATGAATTGCATTTATACATAGACGGTTCAATTTTATAACAGGAAGATATATATGTTGGGAGGTTATGTTACGGATAAGTGTCTAAGTGTAACCAGACATTTATACAGACTGTTTATATTGTATAAGCTAGCAGAGTCGATCTTCCTATCTCCACGTACCAACATCACGAAATTAATTGTGTTACGCCCCCGTGACTTATATATCATGCCCATGGTGCATTCTCGAGGTTGTTCGATTTGCTCGAGCGCTCGTTATATTTCACTCGGACGCAGTGGCTTGTCTCTCTTTCTGAAAGATTTTCTACTGGCTTAATAGCACGATCTGACATCGCACGTGTCGGCTGGTAGACATTTGGATAGTCTGCGTGCATATACGTATACGCGTATGTGTACATCGCGCGTGTAGATATATCTATTCGGTATCTATTTAGGTATCTCGATCTTTCTTAGCGGTAGCGTGTCCATCCCGTCTCTCTCCCTCGCTCTATCTTTCTCTCGCCCGCTCGGTTATTCTCGCTCTCGTGTCTCATCCCATTTATCTTACTTCCTTGATCGCCGCGGGCTACATTACATTCTCGTTTGTCTCGCTTGGGCCGCCGTTGCATCTTAGTCTGCGAGAGTGCACGAGCCGCCCGCGAATACTACAAGTTGCAACTGTTTGCAAAAGTTGAGAGTGCCACTCTCGTATCGTCGTGTAACCGTGAGTATACAGTCGAACGAGAAAGTTTGCGATGCTGGGGAGTTGCTAAGAATTTTGACGCTAATATTTATCGCTAACGACAAATTTTCATCGGCATTCGGAGATTGTAAAATGTCAAAATCATTGGTTTTTTTGAAATATAATTTTTATTTTTTTTGTTCATTTAGCAGGAGGCATGTTAGGGTACATTCCTCTACAGCTGCATTGAGTTTGTTCAAAAATAGACAACAGTAGCCCCACACATGCGACAACACCGACGCCCCCTCCCCCCTTGCTTCTTCAACATCCCTCTAGTCTATTTCTTCTTTGCTGGACGACGACGAGCCCCAAATTCGCCAAATAACTCTGCAACGATTCGCTAAATAATCGAGTCTGTCGTGCCAAATGAAACAAGGTTTAACGGAGAATTTGCAACATGGTCGAAAACACTGATGTTTAATGAATCGAGCATTCACAAGATAAGTGGTATGCAGATTGGACAACGCAAATAGAAAAAAAAGGAGAGAGAGAGAGAGAGAGAACGTGAGAGAGTAAGACTAAGAAAGGGAAGAAAAAGAGAGACAGAGAGAAGGACGAGAAGAAGCACGAGTGAGTTCATTCATCGAGATTCATTGACTCTGATCGCTGGCATTGTCTGAGATAAGACGTTAAATATGTCTCTCGTCATTCGACACGTTAAACCAACGAATTTTTCAATCTATCGACGATCGAGGCCAAAAGCACAAACCCACGTAGAAATTTTCAAGACAAATACAAAATTTAACATTCTTCAACAATACCCCATTGCAGAATATTAATCGTCGACAAATACTTTTTTATTTTACAATATAAGATTTAAGAACGAGAGGAAGAATCGTGTAAGAGGTATTTGAATATGAAAAATTTAACCATTGATTTGTCCGACTGTGAAAAACGACGTGTATGCAACGACAAATGCACTACGTCATCGACTCACTCATATGACATACAAAAGAGTACATTGCTGACGACACGTTCGTAAAACGGCGAGACCGAAAAAACCTTGCGGTAAAAGGCAGGCAATAGTCACGCGGAGGCGTTGTTGGGGTAACGAATGTCGTCGACGAAAGTGGCGTTATCAATAAACGTCCAACCGTCTTCTATATTATTATTCCTAAAAGGTGATTGTTTTCACGAGTTCGTTTATTACCTTAACAATATGTCTACCACCCCGTACACGAGACCTGATTCGGTAGAGTCAATGAATAAATAAATAAATATTCACTAGTTTTGTTAAAATATTCTGATTTTGATAACAATGTAAAATAAAAAAAAAATAATTACGATCATTAATAATATGGAGAAGAGTTAATCATTATTATTATTATCCCTATAAGAAAATAATTAACGATATTGGTAAAGGTATTTATAATTGTGAGATTAATTATATTATAATTAATCCGTCGATGTCGATAATTGCGACATCGTACGAATAATTAATAATGCTTATTCGATCAAATTGTTTAGAGACATTGAAATTTTTTTACGGCTGTACCGTACGGGAGATAAGTACCTGAGAATAAGAGCGAGAGATAGCCCCACTGATAAGGATATATACCGCGTGACACTGCAATTAACCGTCACGAACACACACGAGAATATTGCAACCTATACTTATTTTGCTTTTACCGCTCGATACATACTATGTTGCATGGTGCAACGAGCCATCGTGCATCCTCGGGACGTTTTTCTTTTTCCATGTTTATGAGAGAGCTACCCGAAGAGGACGCCGCGTGTTCGGCCACATTGGCAACCGGTTTCCGCGCTCATGTCCCGAAATCTCGCTATCACGCTATATCTCTCATCGCGGTCGTATAAGTTCCGCGAGGCGATGTTAACTTTGTAGACACGACTTAGCGGCGAACGATTCCCTTTCGTGAGGGATACGACTGCATTCGACTCGAAAATACCGATACTCGCTTCTCTCATTCTCGCGATCTGAGAAAATCTGTTAAATAAACAACGCACCGGGGGCTGGGAGGTAAAAAAATAACGTTACGGATGACGATGATACGAGGAGAAAATAATTATGAGTAATTAGTAAAAAAAAAAAAAAAAAAAAAGAAATATAGACAGAGAGAGAAAAAATTGACGATAAATATTCCGTCGTAACAAATAATATTCATCGGTATATTAATATTTTGTATGTTAATCGTAATGTTACGAGGGCAATATTACGAGCAATTAATCGGAGAATAATGAAGGCATAATTGGGAAACGGTTGGAATAATTATTTTGTTGTAATGAATAATAATATTGATCTATATTAATATTTTTCATTATATTATTTAATTCTCAATATTAATTGTCATAAAATTGAATATTGATATTTTTATAATATTAATCCTCGTTCGTAATTATATTTGGACGGGAAAAATTACTTTCAATATTCCTTTCATTGGAATAGTGCCGATCGTAGAAATTACATCAGTCAAGCTAGGTCGTACATACGACGTATAGAAGATTTACCTCGCTTATATATATTGACATATGAACCCACGTCTCGGAGACGAGCTGTGGATGCATATACACGCGATATAGTACGACATAGTTTATTTCTACAAACTCGCGCATAAGAAGTCAAGGACCAGTTTTCTCTCTTGATCTTCGTACCGCCACCATAGCTATACCAGTAACTCGCACTTCATATATCTTGGCTGATATCGCAAATTAATTATTCCATCTAATATGCTCGAATATATCAAAGTACGACGAATGCTCGTATTACAGCGTAATAATAGGTATGTTCGGACAAGAACTACTAAACGAGCGAAAATAGATAAGCGGAAAGAACAGCTCGAAGAGAAATAATCTATGTATGCGAGGAACTCGTTTCGTCTCTGATAATGATAGAGTTACGATGGATTGACTTGTAGCGATAAAATTGTAGTTTGCAAAAAATATATTACTTCCAGGTTCCTAGTCTCGGTTGACACTAGTCTCCACGTGACTGGGTACACTCGAATTTTTTAGGGAGTTTTAATAAAAAGCTTACGTTTTAGAAACTGATATTTTGAAAAATTGGAACGTTTGAAAATTGGGATTTTCATTGGGATTTTTTTGAAAAACTTTTGTTTTGTAACTTCGAGAATATTAAGAATTAATTTCTCTCTTTAATTTTAAATATACAATTATTAGTGGTAAAATAATTGATTGTTATCTTACGAAGGACAATTTTTAATGTCTGTGAGATTAAAATTAAGTTTCCGCTATTGAAAATTTGGAGGTCCAAAAGTGATGCTAACGGATCGAAATAAACAGGTCCGGTGCGAAGGAAATATATACATTGGCTTTCGAACAAGTTCGTGATAATATCAGAATGTAACCGCGTTCGGTGTCAAGGCGTACTTTTATCTCGTTTTTGTGAGAAAAGTGCTCGTGCCTCCTGTAATTTACCAACTTTCACGAAATTTCGTGCATATTAATCTGACAGCCGGTGGCAACTTTCGTTAACACGGACGTTATCGTCGTCGTCTTCGTCATCGTCGTCCGGTCGACATGAACTCATCGTTATTTATCTCTCTGTCGTCCTTGTAATAATAGTTCTCGGGCTCGAGCGTTTTTAAGCATCGATTCTTTGCGCTTAATTAATTAATCGAAACATCGTATTTTTATCGACAAAAATAAAGAGGTGAATGATTTTTAAATCAATTTATTCTCTAGACTCTCATAAGCTTTCCATTGACGATATAAAAAAATATAAAAAGAAAGAATAAGAAGAACATTCATCTTTGAAAACTACAATCTCGTAATTCGATAAGTTCGGATTAAAAAAAAAGTCGACAGATTTCTAGCAATTGAAGACTCTAGAAATTAAAAATTTCCGCGCGATATTCCATAATTTTTTTGCGATGTGGCACTACGAGGTGAGTGAAGTCCATCGACAATCATTCGTACCTCGTGCGGTCACAAATCTACAGTAAAAAATTCTGCCCCGACACATGTTTTACCGCAGATGTCTTCTTTCCTTCGTTTTACTTTTTTACTTCTCGTCTCATTCTTCATCGAAAACGCTCTACGCTGTACGTGCATTACGTTTCGTTGAACGAAGAACGAAAAATATTGCGAGCGAAGATTTGCCTCGTGAACCCAATTGATTTAATTCGGAAACGAAACGTAGTAAAAGCAAAATTTTGTTTTCTATGATCTAAAACTTGCTCCCTTTTATCAAAAAGCTCTGGAATATTTATTTTCGACGGTCGTCTACCCTCGTCGTCAATTTTCACAACAAAAATCCAATTTTTAAGAACGAAAAACAAAAGTAAAAATAAATCTGTCTTAATTTTATTTACTAACAAAAATATACAGCCGTATCTTTCACGTCTCATTTATGAAGAAATTATTTCGTAATAGTCGACAACGTTAGTCGATAGTGGGAATGATGATTAATTACGGTATTCTCTGTCTATCTGCTTTCCCGCTTGGTTCTTCGCCATCGAGATTCGAGGCACGCGTGCTCGGGTACATTATGTCCGCGTCTGCTCTCCCGTTGCGCAGCTTTTTTAGGGTATCATCGTATGCGTTACACACGAGCCCACATGTCTGACCAGCGATATATCCGACGCAAGATCGTGCTCTCTCTCTCCATCTTCCTTTATTTCACTTTTTGTAGCTTTTTTTCCATTTTCTCACGCTGTTGCTTCCTTTCTCAACTGCATCGTTTCATATAAATTTTCTCATGGATAAAAAATGCCCTGATGTGCAAAATCGCGTGTCGATCTCAAAAACCACAAGAATTGAGATATCCGGATGATGATCGCTGTACTCGTATATTTTATATCGCCACTTTTAATAAAGTCTTGATGCAATTTTGCGTCACTTCAACGAGATTGAAGATAAATCGTCTCGAAATACTGATTTCTCGTATTTTTGCGAAATCCGTTGGCTCGTAAAATATCGTAATTTGATTTATTTTTAATTATTTTTAAGATCTCTGAACCCTATCGAATTTTAAGGTTGCGGTATATAATTCCACGACTGGATAATATGGGGGAAATGAGATATTGTAACTAGGATGATTGTTTGCAACACTGTAGCTACGAGTGGTGTGTATGGATCGCGAATGGATAAACGGTCTCTATTTCTCATTCTCTCTCTCTCCCTGTCTGGTGCGTGACGGCAATGCGCCATCGAGAGCTTGATCAATCGACTCGAGGAACGAGGAATGTCGAGAGAACACCGCGAATCACGCACGGTGGTTATGCAGACTAGATTTTAGAAACGATATATAGATCCATATAGATATATAGGGGTGCAAGGGGTAAAATTTGCTACCTTGGCCGTGATTAAATAAAACACCAGTTATAAACAATGTCGAGACTTTTCTTCCGAGTTCTACATTTGACCCTAATTAATTTAAAGAATTTATTATTAATTTGGCGAGACTACAGATATTCTTATTATTTGCAAATTCGTATATAATTGTGTGCACTTTTATATTTTGATTCGAATTAACTCGATCGATTAATTCAATTCGAAGTGAACTTGGATTTGTAAATTATTTCAAATAATATAAACGTCGCTCTAATTTTTCTACAACTGTATTTATTTTAATATTTTGATTTAAATTAACATCATTCGTAAATTTGATTCAAATTTTAAACCAATTCTGCAATTTTTTTAAACAGATTGGTAGGCCCAAACTCGTTGGTCTATATTGCACAAATGCAGATATATAGCGATGCAATTATCCCCACTCTTCTCAACTACACCATTGCCCCCAAATTACAAATTTCATAAATCTAAATCACGATTGATTACAATGTACTCAAAGTGAATACATTAAAGAATTCGTTACGTTTGAACGAAGTTACGACTATGTTTCGTTAGACATAAACCCGCGCCAAAATCCTACCATATTTCTCTTCTCGGTGCACGTTCATTAATTTCTTGATTGATGAAGCGAGAAACCATTTAAGATCTGTTCATAATTGGTTAACTAGGCGGGGCTTCGAGAGCCTCCCGTTTCTCCCGTCAAAACACGTATCCCAGGTCAGGGTGAGACACCAGTATTAAATATATACTTTGAGAATCTCTGCCCGATTTTGGCACGTATATCGCCAACGTTTCTCACCGAAGCTGAACGTGTTACCGAGTGTTTTTTTTTCTTTTTTCTTTTTTTTTTACTACGCCTTCTAACGAATATTATATTCCACAACCCAGTGGACACGACGGATATCCCACTAATTATGATTATTACGTTGTTCAGCTACCGCGAAGCGCGAACGCACGTGTGATTTTCTTTCTCATTCTCCCGTCGTGAGTAATTAATCCCTGTCCAGAAGTTTTGGCGCCCGATTATACGGTTACAGACACGAGCGCGCGCGCGCGAGCCAACTCGACACTGGCGGATTAATGATGAGATTGCACGTGGTGAGATGATCATTTGCTACAGTTTCTTTTTGTCCTCTTTTCTTTTCTTTTTTTCTTTTTCTTTTTTTTTCACCGAGGAAGGATAGCTTCGGGGCTTGAACGCTTTAACGCGATGCAAACGAGACCTGAACGATTCTTAACGAGCGAATCCGGCTGAAAAGGGCGTGCTTATATTCGCTGTCGACAAAAAGAGCGTTAATACGACTCAACGTTGATGTATTTTTGAATTATTATATCTTAGTGGTAAAGTGAAATCTCCTCGAGCAAATGATTATCGTCATTGACGAAACGATTTTATAAATCGTTATTATTATAGCCGTTTAAGCGTTTTATTAAGCGTTTTATTAATATCATTATTATTATTACCATTATAATTTATTTTTTAAGTTGTAACACGTGTTTGATAAAACTTTATAAATAAACAGCCTTGAACCGGTGGAGGTAAAGAAGAGAACAGCTGCTTGGACGGAAAAGCTCAACGGCGAAAAGAGGACCCGCTAGAATGTCGAGCAAAGTGCATCTCGCGAAGTGCACTACGATCGTGTCTCTGGCTACTTTCCAAAATGGTTGGACGCAGTCTTGTGCTACACTGGAGACGTGAGCAGTGTGCAATATTCGAGAAATTCGGACCGAAGAAGACGAAGAACGAGATAGAGAGAGAGAGAGAGATGGGCATGCAGTTTGCTACAAAATAATTGCAGAAATTAAGTATACTCTCGCGCCCGATGCGAAAATGTTCCGAACTTTTGCGCCGGATCTCACCAGTGCAATATTCCTATACATAGCCACACGACGACCGGATATTTTCGTACGTTGCGTCACGACAGATTGCACGGGCTCTTTACTTTGTCAGGATGTCGGTCTCACGAGAACGTTCGTGTCTCGTACGAGGTGCTGTGCAGAGTTGCAATTACGACCTCGAATTTACCGACCGATTGTCGAGATAACCGTTCTTTTTTTAATGTTTCTCTTTACTTTTTAAGATCTTTATTTTTAAGGTGATTTACCAAAGGAAATGATAAGGAAATAAGGGAAACTGGGAGAGAATGTGAATTCGTAAGGGCGGAGCGGATTTTTAAAACATTTACAATTATTATAAAAATGAACGGATGTCTAAGTAATACACGCGATTACACGTTGAAGCACTGAAAGAAAAAAATGAAAAATACGATGGGGGTTTCCCCCCTTACAATTAGTTCCCCTCGTCGACAGATGGAGAATGGGCAATACGGGAAAGGGCATATTGTATATCTTGAATATCTGGGATGCGCGATGAAAAGAGAAAATTACAAGCAAAGAGAAGTGGAACGATAAGAGAACGTCACTCTGTCATTTTGAAAAAAGTTCCATGGGCAACGAGACAAGATTGTTTGGGGCGATGTTCCAACCCTTACAACACCGGCCAAAGTGTCATATTATTTCATCGTTGTCTCGATCCTACCTTGTATTTCCCAGAGTGATCAGCCGGTTGAAAAATCTTCATCTTCGAGTTGTACTTGCAATCTTCATTGTTATCGATCAATTTTTCATGTTATCCCACGTTCCGTCGGTTCCCATCGCCTCTTTCTCCAGATCTTCATATCGCATGGGATCAAACAAATCTTCATTGATGAACACTTTGTGGTCAATGACCGTTTTTTAATCTTCGTACGGATGAAAAACCAAAAGTGGCGTCCAGCTCGTTCCTCGAGTTCCGCAAGATCTTCATTCGGTTGTTTCGTCGAGTCCGAATTTCAACTGCACGTTCGACCACGCGAATCGCGATGATACTTGGAATTTACGAAGATACGTCAACCAGACGTGGGTAAAGAATTTGAACGAATTTTTTCGTTAAAAAAGATAGCGATGGATGTCGAGTTACGGAAGTTTCGAGACATCGCTGTGATATTTGTAGTTATCGAGAATAATATCGTAAAAAATAATAGATAATTCACGATTACGTCGGTGGTCGATCGATGCGACTTACAATCGCGAAAGTTCAAAATGCTTTTGAGAAATAACGACATCAACGTTATGATAAATTCTAAACTATCATCGTCGAATACGTCATATTTTCATGCAAGACGTCCACGGCTGTGGGGAGAAAATAACATATACTTTTACAAGGTTGTATAAATAAATGAAGTTATTTTCAAGCTAATTGTTTCATTGCAAAATCGATCTTTGCTTAACGACAATTTTTATCGCGTATCGAACGTCGCGAAATTTTTTCGAAAAATCCGCATGCTTGGCGATAAACGATCATGCATAGTTTTGCTGGATTTTTAATCGAAAGAATCGCGTCTCGTGAAAACTCATCGAATCGTGTAATCTTGCAGCGAGATAACACAATTCGCGATGACATAAACAAATTTTTTAAAAGTTTATTTTATTTTATTCGTCAAGTGCCAGACGAGCACACAACACGTGTCTGTGATAAGAAAAATAAGCTTCGACAGATGCAAAACGATAAAAATTCATGCTTCGATAGATACGTCGTAAATAAATGCATGTTAGTTTCTTTTGTCCGGGGTTATTACGTACGATATATCACTGATTTTAATTATAAAAAATTAATCCGCGTGAGAATATTTTGTCTGCCTTGATTAACGTACCAACGTTTAATTTCTCGATCAACTAACCTTCTGCGATTCGCCTCGTTGCTTCCTCGAGATCGGCTCCCGAATCCTTGAGGATCACGTACATAAGTGGCAACATTTCCCAGGAATATCGAAGAAATCTCTCGAGAAGCTTCGTACTGTACTCGAGCAGTACCTCGACATTATCACCTGGAACAGACGAAAAAAGCAAAGAGACGATCAAATTTGTCATCCTCTAACAATATATTTTCTATTCGTCGAAGAAACATATATACAAGAAATAAATAACACGAAAAATTCACGAGAAATAATTTCATCAAACAAATCAACCAATTAATGAATTAATTTAAATTGAAAAAAAAGAAATAAATAATTGTCATTCATGATCGATAACACTGTGGCGAGATCTTAAAGATATACGAAGGACAACATAAACAAACACTCCTATCGCATTATTACATCGAGTCAATCCTCAAACATAAAATGAACACTGTTGACACAAATGTGACAACGGGTATGAACGACGAATCCAGAAACAACGTGGAGTGGGAAAGATCTTTTGAGACACAAATTATTAAAATTATCAAAAATTATTCAAATAACAAAGATTATTTATTACTTGTGGTGTTAATTAATAATTCATATCTTCGAATACGAAGGAATCTGTATGTGCCGATAAACACACACACACACACACACACACACACACACACACACACACACACACACACACACACACACACACGCACGCACGCACACACGCACACGCGCACACGCGCACACACACACACACACGCGCGCACACACACACACACACACCCACACACACACACACACACACACACACACACACACACACACACACACACAAAGCCATTCCTACATGTACGCATGTATGTGTGTATGGACGTATTTGTATAATATACGCCAACAAAGGACAATAGTTTTCGAGTGGGGAGCACGTTGTACGGCACGATATATGAGATGTAACGTGAACCAATGCGAAGACTTGTCGAGAGTACCGTTCGCTCCGCCCACGTGGCAAGGTGGAGGGGCAAAAGCAAATTGTTTTTGAAACGGTGAAACATGCAGTAGACGCTATACAAATATTATGTTTATATATATATATATATTATTTGTGTGTGTGTGTGTGTGTCTGTGTGTGTCTATGTGTGTGTGTGGGGGGGGGGGGGGGGGGGGATTGATCGTTTCGACAGACGGAGGAAATTGTTTAAAGCGAGTTACGCGAGGCTAGAAACGCGAGCCGCTCGTTGAGCCTACGACTGTTCACCATAATCTGGAACACACGATGTATGCAATAATTCATATGGATTCATATATTTCTGCATCACGCGACGATAATATTTTATAATATATAAAGATTAGGGTAAAAATATTGAAGTATCCATTTTTTATAGCTTGTACTATTTGAGTTATTGTTTATAAACGAAAACAGTAAATAGATAATCGATTTTGTAATGGGAAATGTTTATTAGATCACGTCCTAGCGCGAGGATTTCTTTGTAAGTGTTAAAAATAAATTATTTATTAGGGTGAGAATTTTAAGATAAGAATCGATTGAATATTTACATTTGATGTTATATTGTGCGCACATTTTATTTTTCTTAACGATCAAATAGTCTAAAGATAGAGAAGATACGAGCTAAATATAATACGGAAAAAGAGAGAGGGAGAGAGAGAGAGAGAGAGAGAGAGAGAGAGAGAGAGAGAGAGAGAGAGAGAGAGAGAGAGAGAGAGAGAGAGAGAGAGAGAGAGCCAGAATGGGAGAACGGAACGGACGTGTATACATGTATAGATAACCATGTAGAAAGCAAAAGAGGGAGAGAAAGGGCGGGGGCGTGCGACAGAAGAGGCTGGAAGGGATGGAAGAGGGAGAGGACAGCAAAAACGTGGAGGCGGAAGGAGGTGGAGGGAGGAGAAACCTGGCCGATGCCGTTCTCTCCCGCTACGCGTTACAGTCTCTCAGATCGCCATTTTGCCGTAAACGCGTCGGCATCATGGAACTACTAGTTTCCCTCACGCGAGTATCACGCATGTGCCCCTTGGTACAAACGCATTAACACACGAGAAGATACAAAATTCACGAATTTAAAAAACCAATTTTTTTTTACCACCCGTCATCATTATTTTTCAAACTTTTTTTTCACCCGTCTCTAAACGGTTTTTAAAGATTTAAGAACATTGCAGTAAATAAAGAAGATTTAAATATCTTATTTTTTCGTCAATTTTAATATAAATTTCAACGTTAGATACGTATACAAAATTTCGAACAATTATTACTGTGAGAAGGAAGGAAGAGAAAAAAAACCTACTACCCCCTGTTGAACAATTTGAAACGATTAGAAGGCCGCGATGAATATTTATAAAGTTTAATGACATAACAACTCTGGTTCTCGATTATTTTCATCGAACAATCTTATAAAGCTTTCAGGATCAATGAGATTGTAGGTATATGCGATAATGTAAGACTGCGGCGATTGTATAAAATTTATATAAAGGGGTGGTTCGACCAGACGAGGAGAGACAGTAGGGGAGATTTTTTACCCCGCAGAAATTTTTCAGTCTCGATTTGAAAGTAGTCTATTAGTCGTAACTACACCACGCATTCTATACTAATTTCTCCGTATAATCAATGCGTACGACTACGAGAGCGTGGTAAGAAAAAAAAGGGAGGGTTGGCCGAACAAGTGTTCTACTCAACATCGTACGAGGGGGATGAATGCAATATCGGTAAACCTGGCGCTGAACACGAGTTCTTTTTTTTATTTAATTTTATAGAATTGCACTATTCCTCGAAACGATTATAAATGACGGTAAAATCAATAGTTGAAAGAAAAGTAACCCCGATTTGGCGAGGACATCGTTTCCTCCGTGACACGTGTAATACAAGCTTTACGTCCAACGAAATACAATTGCGCATTGACAAACGCTAAACAACGCGATTCAAATAAATTGCATTTCAGTCCGATCGAATCAAAATTCCGTTTGGATCGAATTGATAAAAATAAAATAATACACATAATAAGAAATAAAAATAATTTTGGTTTAATTTGTTTTCATCACGTAATATATTTGCGATATAATCGTGAAAAATATAAGATAAACATTTTTCAATCGTTTTCCATTAAGAATTAAGAAAGTTACGTGTGAACAAAAAATAATATCAATTACTTCGCGAAAATGATAAAAACGTCTGCAAACCAAATCTACAAATTTAAATAAAACCCACAAACTTGGAAAAATCTTTGAATCGATAGAAGATCTAGCCAATCTAACCCCAAATTTCCGGTTTCCAGTCGAAGATTTAAAAACAAAAATTTGTTAATACTTTATTATTGAAAAAATGAAACTATGTATTAAAAATATCGTTGAATCTTGCGTTATGTCTATCGTCGTCTCTGTATGAGTCATAATAAGAGTAAACAGAAAGAAAGTGTATATCCTCGACGTTCGTTATCGGTGTAGGGCATATGTGTATATTTAATGAGATCAATATGATCGTGCAGCGATAATTAGCAGTCGTAGAGTGCGAACGAGAGTCGGATGTTTATACCTTATGCGGTGACTGACTCGTTATGAATGAAGGTTTTGTTGTGAGATTTATCAGACCCCTCCCACTCCCACCCCCTTCTCGCCACCTCCTCTTCCTCTTCCCTTCTCCTGTGGTCAAAGCAGTGCGTGAGGTCTATCGTACCAAGAGCTTATCGATATATAACGACAAAAATAAAACAAAACTTTTAAAAACTATAAAATCATCGCTTGATCAATGATTCTTTAATGAAAAACACGCAATAAAAAATGTGCCAGAATAAAACTGACGTACGATCGAACGATATAAAAATTTCCGATTAAAATCTGACCATTTAACAGAATCAGAGATAAAGATAAATTGGAATATGAAAAATTTATCTAGCTCCCTGAGAAAAATCTCGTCGAATTTTTGTCGCGTCTCGATGCAAAGTTTGACGCGATATGAAACGTCGCGTCTCGAGAAAGCTGTATAAGGAGAACCCGGTCGTGCTATATAGTCGAGGAAAAGCCGAAGAAGAGAATGGAAGAGTTTTTATGGTCGCGTATGAGTGGAACGCGAGAGACGGGGATTTTTGAGACTCGGGAGCGCTGCAATTTATTCCACCCGAGTCGAGCTTTATCCGCCGCCTCCCCCTCCAACCCGCCCCGTGCACTTCCGTTTTACGGGTCTTCGTCGCCACACGTCCGGCGGCGCGACGCTCGCGTCTATGATTCTCATCCCACCCTCCAACTTCCCCCACCCACCCTCTCGCCTTCTTTTCTCCTTCGCGTCGTTCCCACCCACCTCGTCGTCTAGACCAGCTCTTTCCCTCTTGCTCTCTCTCTCTCTCTCTCTCTCCTTCGAGCTCTTCGTATAAGATTTTCGCGAATCCAGCGGAAATTTCATCCCCCTTGCCAGAGAGCGGAGAAAGCGAAACCCAACCCCGTCGATAAAACGAAATCTTTTCTCATTACGTCGTGACGGAGTGAACCGTTGGCTTCTTACTTGACAAATTTCAGCTTCGACATAGAAGGATAATTGCCAAAGAGCGAATAATCTACGTTATTATCGATTGTTAAAGATTCGTCAAACAGATTTAACGCACGGGTGTCAAATTTATTTACGAGATAATTACGAAATGCGCATAATTCGTTCGAACGATTCGTAAAATCGTTATGATTATATTTATCACGAAAAAAGAAAAACGTCAATTAATCATTCGTTCCCATTATAAAGAGTAATCAACGATCTTTATCGTCCGTATCGTTATTAACAATCGAATAGCGCAATAACCGAATCTCTCTTCGTAAATCAACGACGAGAAAGATGAAAACGTTCGAATATCTTCAGTACCGCGAGAATCTTAATCGATCTTATCGCAAGGTTACTCAAATTCATAAAAAAAAAACGATGATAATAAAATCTGATCGATCGGCCGGTTCGATCTTATTCATGCCGAATTTGCCATTGAATTTATTCTCATCTACGTTTATTTATTCATTAATAATTTATTTCATAAATCCATTTGTATATATACGTTAAATTCGTTCGGAAAGATTTCTCTCTTTTTCTCGCGCTCTCGAGACGAAGAACTCGAGAGAAGAGGATCGTCAAAAGTGGATATGCGCCCGGCCGATATATATATATATATATACAGGATTTACCTATGTACGTGGCCATACACGCGGTATATACGTGGACAAGCCACTCGCATGCCTGGATCGTTCGAGTTGCTCGAGTTCCGGCGTGCCGTGGCAGTAAACAACGTTTGATTATCCGATAAATCTCTTCGTGGGATGGCGAGATAGAACGAGGGGGGTGGAGGCGCGATCGTTTGGCGGGACGAGGGTAGGGAGTAGAAGCGAGGTGGGGGGGGGGGGGGGGGGGGGGGGGGGGGTTCACGTCTCTGGATCAGCAGTAAAGTAGTGTACGTTTGAACGAGAGAAGTACGCTGATGTTTTTCCTTTACTTTTTTGTCTGCAACGAGGAATACAATTCCGTTTCTTAACGACATTTTTTTTTATTTATCTTACTTATATAAGGAGAATGATTAATCCTCGATCGTTTAATGAGTTAGTAAATATACATTCGTCATTTAGCATGAGCGTCGAGAAAATCGGAAATCGGACCTCCAATCGATAATTGTAATAAATTCGACAACCCTATGAACCCTAACGATCGTAGGAAATAAAATGTATCGTTGAATAAATTTTGAGATGAAAAAGAAATGAACGAGTCCTGAAGGCATTTTGTATGGGAATCATATTTTAACCGTAAGTAAATTTAGGACAAGTGCGAAGAAAAGAATTCTGAAGTTTTGTTAAGGTGGCTGGGCGTAACGGTAAATAAAAAGTTTTCATTGGGAATGGTGAACCCTTTTTTTTAGGGGGTTGTTCGTGAAATTTCGTAAAAGTTCGCGTACCGTACACTTCCGGATGCGCTCTTTTGAGGTTATTACCCGGTGCAGCGTATAACCATAACACCCTGGTGTATTGCACCGAGGCATGCGTAATACTCGACCACGTTATTGTGGCTATTGTCGTCGTGACGGTTGACTCGACCAAGAAATTAATTTCAAGGAGTCTCGTACGAGAAAAGAAAAAAAGAGAAGGAAGAAAATACGGCAAACACGCATTGCGAACAACGGAAATAATGCCGCGAAAAAATAACGCAGCCACTTATATAAACGTACGCTGGTTGGATCTTACGTTTGAATATTTCTTTTTTTTTATGCCCTAGCTCCGTACCCGTTTTTCTTTTCTTGGTTCCATCACGCATTTCCAACATTGAACGAAAACGCCAGCTTGCTGACGGTGAATCGAGTCGGTTGCGCGAACTAACGTGGATTCGTCATACCGTATGCAGTCTGTTCGCGTTTGTACACCGTTTGGCTCGGCTGGATGTAAGTAGATATTTGGTACGGAAGAAAGAAAGAATTTCTTCACCGTCTACGCGATGATATTTTATTCTCAATTGAACGGTTTAATTAATTAGGGATCGTAATTAATACGATCGCTAATTAATCGAATGAATAATAAATAGAGATTAATCAATAGCAATACAAATAATAAAAATAAATTAAGAATTTACAAAAAATATATTTGTCATAAATATAATTATTCTTTACGAATGAATTCTCGATATACGATAGGGCATGGAGATAATTGTGTGAAAATATTTATTCATAATTATCGTTATCAATTAATGATAATTAATATTTAAAAAAAAACAACTTTTTTTTAACGTTCGTTCGTAATTAACGTTTGAAAAAATTATTTCGCACGGTGGTAATTTCTTGTGACGGGGTGCTTCGATGAAACAGAAGGAGAATTGTGGCTCTCGTCGAGACCGCAGCCTTTATCGTATCCGGTATAATGAAAACATGAGATAAGAAAGTCTCTCGGGGGACTAAATGCCTCGGGCAGAAATGCTACACTATCGCTTCATGTGCTATCCTGCAAACTGTATGTAACGTGTATGTGTATGTACCAACGTGTCTGTAGATACGAATGCTCGGAATGTGAAGCACCTTAAGGGGTGTACGACCAATCACATTGTCGTTCCATTACTCTTTCACGCTCGAGATTTTGTTTAAATATATGTGCATACACATACATACAAGTATGCTACGGCAACAATATATAAACAATATCACAATCAGGTCGAGACCCACGAATATATATCGAGAGGTTCGTTTTGGCTTTCCGATAATTCTCGTATTATGCAAACATGCTACATGCGATATTCCTATCGCAGAAATATCGACCAGGGTGTCGTGTTCGATCGGTCTATATGAGAATCACTAACACGTACGAGCCTTAAGCACGAAGTTATTACAATTCGAACAAACGGGGGTTTTAAATTATTTGAAAATAAAGGATTTGGTCGAGAAAAGGGCTTATAAGTGGTACGAATAAAATCATCAAAATGATTGGATTTGATTTTCATTAGATGACGATTTTATCTTTATTTTCTTCTTGTTTATTATAATATGGTCGAAAGCTTTCCTTTCGAGCATCGACATTTGAATTATTATGAAACAAGGACGAGGGATTTCTCACGATAGAGATAAGAATCGTCGCGATAAGAAAATTTACAATTTTATTGGCATTAAATAAAAACCCGATTGTCGATTTTCATCCATTCCATTCGAAAATAAAAACTGAAACCGTAAAACAAAATTTTCGTTCGTTCGAAAAACACCAAGTTGAAGAAAAAAACCATCTTTATTGAAATGCTCGCGAGTGTGGCATCGTCCAAGCTTCGAGAGGGTCGATGGTCACGAAACGAAAGTAAGAAAAAAAGAAAAGAATTCTTTCATCTAACGATACTTGGCGATAAACGAAATGAGGGAATATCTTAATGTATGATACGGAAAAGAGAATGGAAAATAATTCATCGCATGCATACTACTGAAAATATCGACGGACTATCACGGTGAAGCCCCACAGTCGTAATTGCCCTAGTTGACGCTATACGGGGACTATAGAATCTTGATAATACCCAAGGTACTTTCGCTCATGGCGTTTGCACGTGAGTATAACTAATATATATATAGGAAATAGGTAAATGCAGCACGTAACTGACGAGAGTCCAAGAGGTTCCCCTCGTACACACGCTTCTCTCGCTGATGCTTCTGTGGCGAAGGGAAGAGCCGTGTACAGAGAATAGGGTTGATAACGGGGAAACGGAACGCGCGCGCGGTAGGAGGAGGTACACACACGAGGATTCGCAATTTTCTACGTTCAAGGCTGATATGCCAGTAGGCTCGAGTTGCAGAGAGGGAAAGCTTTGCTGCTACCGAGAGACCATTGGGTATCGCGCGAGACACGCGACTGTATGGCGTAGCTGATCGTGCATTCTCTTTTACCTATAACCCCTTCCTTTTCAAGCTGAGGGGAGGGACAGAGGCTTTGTAGAAATGATACCGTTGTCGCTTGTAACCGAAGCCCTCTGTCAGGTGACGGACCGGCGGCCGTATGGACTCTCGCGGGGGTTCCGAGGCAGTTTGCATAGTTTCAACGTCGAATCAATATAGATATATATATATATATATATATATATATATATATATATGGGAAGCTTTGTATATATATGTATATATACACAAAGCTTCGCATATTGTATTTCGTTAAAATAAAAGTAAAACTCATTGGAACCAAAATATATCATATTTTTTTACGCGCGAATAATAATTTGTTCCGTCGTTCCCGTCGAGACAATTTTTTTTTCTTTTCGCGTCATAGGAGCCCCGTGTTCGCTTTACAGATACAGATATTATTTCCAGTCAGTGAAACGCAAGAACAATAATTTTATTTGTTTTTCTTTTTTCTTTTTTTTTCATTCTCTTGTACCGTATAACGAATGTGAGAAGAAAAAATGCTACACGAAGTTTCGTCTGTCGGAGTCGAGTTTCAAAAAATTGAGAGGAAGGTGAAACGAGGGGGAGAGAGAGAGAGAGAGAGCGACGGTTCGAGTCAGAAAGTAGGGGGTTAAGGGTAGGGAACTTTGCTCGGGCGAGAGAGAGAGAGAGAAGGGCGGTATTATGCCCCTCGAGTCTTCTCGCGCTCTCTTGCTTTTACGAGACACAAAAAAGTCAGGTTTTCCGGAAGCTGTAAAATTTTCGAACGTCGAGCGAGAATTCTCGTAAAACTACAAGCAGGGGAGAGTCGAGAGCCCTTTCTCCCCGGCCCTACGTGTGCAAAAAAGAGAATACGAAAAATCGTTACAATTCGAAAAAAAAAGATAAGGGATGATTTTTCGTAGGATATTTCGTTAAAATCTTCGGATAAGATTGATCAACGAATCGTTAGAAACACTTGCGAACGACCGTTCGTCACTCGCGGCAACCCGAATCTCAAAGAGCTAGTTATCGTTATATGTAGCCTACATGTTAAGGGATGAACGTATAGGGGGGTAGTTTCTCGGGCGTTCATCTTTCGCAAACGCGTATGTGTGCGAGAGAGTGAGAGAAACGAAACGTACACGAGAATCACGAGGGGACGAGGGCGAAAGAGAGTGAGAGGGTAGGAGGTGCATGGAGAATGGGGATGAAAGTGACAGATCATTTAACCCTGGCTGTCGTAAAATTCTGCTAGCTCTCGGGCGACAACGACGACGAGACGAGAACGTAGCTCTCCGGAACTCGGTAGACTGTGACGGAGAGCGAGAGAGCTTTACTACCGCGGGGCCCGTCCCTCGTTTTCTCCAAACCATACCTCTAGTTACTATCTTTCTCTCTTTCTCTCTCTCTCTCTCTCTCTCCATGTTCACCCCACACAGTAGCACGAACGGCACACACGATTTTCTCTCCTTCGACGATCAACCACCACGCAGCATCGTCAATTCGCGAAGCTCTCTCGTGATCGTTGATTCAGTGACCATATACGGAAACTTTTGTCACTCTATACATATATATCGACAAAAGTTTCTGTATACATATATATATATATATATACGTCAACGAACTATATACATAATAAATCGTAAGCGTAAACAAAAGCGCGTGTGACTCAGAAATCGTAAAGACCGTTCGACCACGATTTACGACGATGCTAATGAATTTAGATGAACGAATAATTTTCATGCATTATATAATTACACCAGTTATATTAAATATCCCAAATAATCCTCATAAAATTAAAATAAACGCAGCGTATGAAAATAGAACGTCTCAAATATATAAAATAATGTTTTATGCGTACGTGCGTGCGTGTGTGTGTGTATGTGTAATAAATATAAAATACAGTCATTTGAAAAAGAAGGAAATAAACGATCGAATCATCGTACGAACAAGTGTTTGGATAAAAATAAATCGATGGAAAGAAAAAAAAATTGCAGTCTTCTCTCTGGCCACTTGTTTTCAACGCACCCTCCTTCTCCTCCCAACTCCATTCGAAATTCCTGCAATTTATTTGTAACGCAATCGGCCTCCTGTTATTTTTTATTTTTTTATTTTTATTTTTTCAATTACTATATGGGAGGACGAGGTGCAATCGACATGAATAAAAGAAACATAATAATCGTTGTACTACTGCGTATGGTATAAAGTTCTTTTCCATGCGTAGAGTAACGGGAAAATCGAAGTTCGTTCGAGAATATATTCTTCTCTCTCTCTTTTTCATTGGCTCGCGAGGCTCGCGAGGAGATACATTGTTCCCGTTTGCAATATGATCATGCGACTTGAACATTGAAGCGTATATTATAAAATATCGTATCGATGATATTAATTTTTATAATAATACACATTTTATTAAATATCCGTTGGCCGACGCGTGTCTGTAGGGCCAATCGAGCAATACGTGAAATACACTCGCGTTTGCCTCGAGTCTCGCGATATAAATTTATATGGATGAGACAAGTTACGTGGGATCGAAGAGCTGACCAGCTCGCGCATCGTTATTACTTTTTCAATATTTATTTCCTCAAATTTGCTAAGCTTTACTTAATTTTTATTTATATTTTTAATAAATTTGCAGTATAATAATATGTGTTATAAAATAAAAATTATGGGAACGAAGTTCGATTTATTCTTTACAAAAAGGTAACAAAAAATGTTTTTATGAACAACAATTTATTTCTAACTTTTTTTATAATTTTTTATTTTTTATTCCTTGATAAAATAGTCCCGTCGACGTTGCGAATGGAATATGTCGACATAATCAAATTGTCGACGCCAACAGGCTGTACTGCAACGAAATTTTGGAAATGTAAAGAAAAGTAAAAAAAAAAAATTTTTTTTTAACCAAAATAACGGGTTACCTCTCGAAATCGTACGAACTAGGTAAAACAATGAGTGAAAGTCGAAAAAAATCTTTATTTTGATCTAAGATTACAGGCTTTCGACTAAAATTAATTTGTTAATTTGAACAAAATTTATTTACATTATTCTTGACTTTGTATATGCGGTTAATTATATTTATTTGCCATAAAAAAAATATAAACAGCTATTTTTAGAAAATAGCTAAACGCGTCTAGGACACCGTGCCAAAAATAAAATCTAAAAAAAAAATCAAGTATCTTTCCTCGACGCTACTCAAACAAAGTCTAAAGTTACGAGCAAATCGGAGACCACGAGGTCCACAAACTATTATCGCGAAGAACGGTTTATATATCTATCGATATATACGATTATATTTATATAAATTGTTCGCCTACGTACGTAAGACAGGTAGAGCGAGGACGAGCGGAGACAAAACGGCGTGGCGAAGGCGGTTACAAAGAGGAAAAAGTCTCGGGTCAGAAAACGTTGTGCATTGCAAGGTAAGCGAGCGCACGCGATATAAAACTCTATACGCATCGGTGCTGGAGTACTTGAATATACCCAACTCTTTTCACCCTCCCTCGAGTTTTACATCAACATATACTATACATCAACGTTACTCGCAGCTTTATTTTTTCATGGCTATACATCGCCATTGACTCATACAATGATCGTTATAAAACTCGTATCAATAATTCAGAATTTACGTGCACCGAGGGTGTGTGTTGCCTCTCTCAATGCTGTCGTAATAAAAATGTTTTTTTAAAAAAGCACTGCTCGAGTAACGAAAAGTTCGACACTTATTAACTATAAACGTGCATATTTATAGGTTTGTGTATAAAATTACATGCATAATATGTGTACAAACGTGTCTGTCGTATGGGCGAGTGGTTACTCGCGACAAGTTTTAAAAAATAACACACACCTACGCAACCTGCATCAAGTACAATGAATCGCGTACAGTATTGGAGACTCGCTATAGTATTGGACACGCGTTGCGTTCGTCATAGTACCGAAGCTGGTACCTAGCTCTTATTGCTCGCTTCCATTCTTGATACGAGACAGTTCGCTTCGTTTCAGAGTGACAGGAAAGAAACCCCCAGGTAAGAACTTGACCACTTACGTGTCTCGTCAAACACGAGCCACCATCGACCATTTTGTCGCATAATCTTTTTTATTGTATCGTTTTATTTTCTATTTTCGCTACACGAAGCGATCTCCGTTGAACGACTGTACGCTTTCTGTCACATGCTTTAAATTATTTACCGTGATATTTTGCTCATGAGTTGGTTTTTTATTTGTTTGTGACAAAAGGAAAATATTTATTTTAAGAAAATTGTGGGGGTTGGGAGAGCGCACGAAGGAGGGCATCTGGACGGTTGGGGAGGTTCTTGACACTTCGTACTTTCGGTCGATTCAAATGTAAAGTTACTACCATTTTAGAGCGTCAGCGGAAAGTTGGTATGTACCGTCTATTATACGTTGGAATCCGGCCTCGATTCTCACCACTCCGCTCGATTTGGCTTATTCTCGAGGCGTCCAAGAATTTCGACTCGGGTAACGAAACCGCCTAATCAGGCACGCCTTATTAGGGCTCTGATGAAACTCCAATTAACCTGATTAATTTTCAGACCAGGAAAATTGTCTGCTCTTTCACTAAACTAGATTGAATATTCTTGAAAATCTGCTAATTGTTATCGTAATTTATACATTTTTATTACATTCTAGCATTATCTGGCAACGTGTAGAAAAATTCTCAAGCTTCGAACAAGTCTGTGAGATTTTATTTAAAAAATGCCAAATTCTCGACTGTTGTAGTAAGTGCGTGCTGATTTACAACGCCATTAGTTTTAAAAGTGGCCACGCACGGCGCTAGTTGGCTTTGTGGTAGGAAGGAATATGCTGCATGGGGCTGAGCGAGGTAAACGCGATGTAAATTGAAAAAATAAAAATAAAAATTGCCAAAATACATGATCGATGCTTCGCGAAACGTCAGGTGATCGTGTACTCTCCCCACTCGCGCGATCAATGGGCACGTATACACCCTGCACGCAAGATCAACGGATACGCGACCATCTCGCTCCCTCTTCCGTTTTTCAGTCTCTCATTTTCTTCCTCTCCCTCTTTCCTTCCTTCGCAAACTTTGCTCGTACCTTTTTTTTCGTTCTTCGTAGACCCAGAGTAATTGGACAAGAATCCAAGTTCGAAAGTCTTTTGACGAGAAAAGAAGAGCGACCAGTGTTCATGAAATTTTTGTGGATAAAGAGAATTCTTATTTTTTTTAAAGGGTGAAAACCCGAGAGAATAAATTAAATACAGAATATGAAAAAATAAATAAAGACCAATCGTTAAGTTAAAGAAAATGAGTTATTTACAAAGGAACGTATTGAAGTTAAATGAGGGATGAATACAATAAGCAACAAAATTAATGCTTGTTTCAAATACAGAGTAAAAATTGTCAATTTTTTTGTTTTATTCGAGAAGCATCTCTGTTGATCTTTTCGGTAATTTCCAGAGGTGATTATACCGACGAAAGGCTCGAAGAAGAGTTACTAAAAGTGTGTATCTTGAAAAAAACCATCTCTCCTAATACATTCGCTATCGCAACATTTTTTCTTCGCCCTTTCGTTACTTCTAAGGGAAAAAAATTTATACAAAAATCAAAATACAACGAAAATAAGAATTTTTTCCTTATCTTGGTATCGAGTGAAATAATACCTCCGGAGTGATTAATAAAAAATGTTCCAAAGCAACTCGTCGTCGACATACGACACGTGGCACACGTCGTTTATCCATTAAAACGCTCGAATCTTATTAATTTATAACTAGCGATTAAGGAGAATCGGGTTGATCATCGATCGATCTCGTTTTCTCGATTATTAATTACTTTTCTCCTTTGGTAAATTAATCCGATATTATCGAACGTACGCGAAAATAGTTGATCGTCACACCGACGATCATGTACGTGTCAAAGAGCGAGGATCGAGGCGAGACGAACACGCGATATACGGAGAAAATGAATTACAGAAGGCTGTTGGATCGTGATTGATACGAAGAAGGCTAAATACGTAAGGCGCGCCATCTCCGATCGCGGAATTTAATAGGAGGCGGGGTCGGGGTAAGGGAACTTGAAACATATCGGTCGGCTTTCAGCTCGCCGCAACGAGAATTAAAGTGTTCGTGCAAGATATCAGAAATTGTCGTCACGTATACGAGGCGGATCGAACAAAAATACAACGTTTGAACGGACGGCGTGAAATCGTTCGCCAATAAAACTCGGTTGCCAGTCTTCGATTGGAGAACGATGCAAATTTCAAGAAAAAAAAAGAAATAAAATTAAAAATAACACAAAAAATGCAAAAAAAATAAGACAAGATACCGCGAAGATATAGCCTGCGGTGTTGAGAACGTTCGATCGAAATGTGTATCGAGAGGATTTACGGTCCGTCAGTTTTTGCACGAGACGAATACCGAGAAATAAAATGGTAAAAAAGTCATCTCCCTTTCTTTTTCGACTTTTTAAGCCAGGGCGGTTCATTCGAGACTGTGCAATGTGTGCATCGTTGAATTCATCGTAATCGAGGAATACGACTTGTCGGAGGAGCGTTGCAGCAGTTGGTATAATCGTCCGAGTGGAAGAAACAAAATATTGTCCAACGTTCGATACGTCTTTGACTCATAAAGGGGTTCATTGTTGATAATGAAAGTTCATGGATCTATTCCTATGCGTGAGATCTTTAATACATTGAGATAAGATTCGAGAAATAAAAATTAGTGGCAAGGTGATCTTTGGAATTTTGTGTCACATCGCGAAAATGAGAGAAGTACAATATATACGATGTGTACTACCCTCAAAATGTGCATTCAGTCAAAACTCCAGCAAGATAATTGAAAATTTTTAAATAAATTACCCAGGAATATTTGTAAAGGATCAAAAACGCATTTATTTTTTAGAACAAAAAAAAAACAATAAAATAACGTAGAAAAAGAATCGTTACGTAAATTTGTAAAGTGAAAGGACGTATATGAGATATTTATTTAACGAGGTTTGAAAATGACCCGGATCAAGACTTTGCCTCGAGTTCGCACAGAATGGCCTGTGCAAACTTATGGGTATACAACGCACCCTATTTGCTCAGTTGGAAGGAGGCTCACGGGCAATACTCGGCACAGACATTCTCGCATGTCAATGGCCACTCTCACGTATGCCAATTACACAACGCAGAACTAATCGCAAACTTATTGCCTGGTAATAATGTTTGTGCGATAAAGTCATAAACGAGGGCCACGTTTGCAGGGCGTGCGTGCCACCGGTTCGTACAGTCGATTCGCGCAGTCTTATAAGAAGAACGGCTATGAATCGCCGATTTAATATTTTCTCGCTCACAATGTCCGAAATGAAATAAAAAATGGGCGCTTACTCTCCGACATATCGAACGCGTCGATTCGACGTTAAATTTTTTATCCATCGGTCTTATTTGTTTTTTTTTACCGTACGCATCTCCTTTGTGGATAAATATTGTACCAAATCTACATAAGTATAGTAAGAAACGAAATGATTTTACATCGATTATCGGCCTACGATTAAAGACACTCGATATTTATTTAAAACGAAAACATATTTTTCCTATTTTTGTGTCCTCGCTTTCGCATATACGAAGAAGGAAAAAAACCGGAATAACTACCGCATATAAGCATCAATTGCCGAGAAACAGGTCGACGTAATAAGCTCGAGACGTAATGAGCCGACTCGGTCTCGTTCGAAAACAGATTTCATCCCTCGTTCTATATACACGAGTAACAAAAACAAAGAAGAAAAAAAACACACACACAAAGTAATTTTACATCAAACGCTTTGCAAAAGTTATCAGTCAGTGATAAACAACCCTTAATAATTATCGCAAGTAAATAAAAAAATTAAAAAAAACAAAAAAAAAGAATATTTTTTATTACATATTTATTATCGCCCTGTTTTACATCCTCTAATACGCATACGCGAGAAAAGGGAAAAAGGAAGACACCCGAATATATAACCGGGAATAAGCATTGGTTATTACCGAGAAACAGGTCGACGTAATAAGCTCGAGAGCGCGGCGGAACCGATAGATATCAATTGCGATACAATTTCGACTCGCAGAATTGCATATATCTCTTTCCACGGCGATGCTGCGGCGAGACAAAGAAACCATGATTGAAACTGATCTGTTATTTGTGAATATATACGCGCGATTCGTGCGTTCTTCGTCTTGTACGTCGACGGAGGGATGAAAGGAAGGAAAGAAGGTGAGAAGGGTTGAGGGAGGGAGGGACGGAGGGATCGGGAGGGATGGAGGGGGAGAGGACAATTTAATGCCCCAGCAACCTTCCACGCAGGAATACAGAAGGGGAGACGAGGCAAAGAAAAATGAGACGAGGAGAGTAGCCAAGAGAAAAAGAGACTTTCGATATTTACACGGGCATTCTGATCGACGGCAATAAAATTACATCTCAATTAAAATTCTACACCCCGATCCGCCGAGAGCGGTGCGCCGGCTGAAAATAGCCGAACTCTGTTTACGCCGCAAAACTCGCACATGGCTATGTACGATATAATAATAAACTATAATACAATATTATAGTATATGTGCGCGCATGTATATATACGAGTGTGTGTGTGTGTGTGTGTGTGTGTATGTGGATGCGTGTATAATGCAGCCTTGAGGGCTCGCTGAAAGTGCCCGAGCAACGGGCCGCGAGGATGGACATGATCGCACGAACAGAGAAATTCCTCGATGAAACAGAGAAGGCGATGGGATACAGCGTGAGGGTCTCCTTCTCTTTCTTGCTCTTCTTCCCTTTCTCTCTCTCTCTCTCTCTCGCTCGCTCTGCCCACCTTCCTTCATCGCTCTCTCTCTCTCTTTTTCTCTCGCTCGTTCGATCTTTCTTTCGAGGTCTGCGAGCGAGGGAAAAAAAATTTCATGTCGTAGCAAAATAAACTCACTCCAGACAAAGATGATTCCTGACGAGCGATGAAATATCATACGTCGTGTGAGCGTCACGTTTTTTGAAGACTTGCGAATTTCGCAGCAACAAACAAAACAAAAATCAAGCCATACTGACGTTTCAATTGAAATTTCATCGAACGACAAATCAGCCAAGGACGTTAATGGAAAAACGAAATTTCTATATAAATAAATATTCATTTAATTTGTTTATTATTTTAGGCAATCGCAAAACTTGCATATCTGCCCATGTCTCTTAACGAATAAATAAAACTCCGAAATAAATTGATAATTTTCTCAATTATCTTCAATTATTTTACGCGATAAAACGTGCGAATTAATTAAGCGAAGGAGCTTTGACATTGTCACGGTGTGATGCTCCCGAAAGGAATATCGTCTTGAGGGAACGCGTGAACGGAAAAAGCGGCGTGGAACAAAAGTAACATAAAAAAGTAGTAAAACGAGAAAAAGGGTGTGAAATGGGTCTCTCTCTCTATATATATATATATATGCATATATATATATAGATAGAGAGAGAGAGAGAGAGAGAGAGAGAGAGAGAGAGAGAGAGAGAGAGAGAGAGACTGTTGGCATAGACGCATGACTCAACTTTTCCGTCAGACGTCATCCAGACACTTCCGAAAGTGTCCGATGCGGAGCCGACGTTCTTCAAGATTGTAGGTTCCCGACCAAGGTCGTAAAAAGGAAAATGTGACGCGTACGCGTCGGGTTCGAGCCACGCGACGACCCTTCTATCCCCCCGAACAACCTTACACCCCGCAAAGACCACGTTCTCCCGCGTATACTCCCGTAACGTCGGACGACGAGAAAACGAGCCTCAACAACCCTCGTTCCGACCGAAAAATAATACGAGTTCGCGAAACAATGTATACATAATATTTCCCACGTCTCGGCTGCTTGGAAAAGTCGTAAACGTTCCAAGCGTCGGATCAAAAAGAACGCCGGCGTCGAATTTACGGCGATTGATTTACGATTCTCATTTTCGTCGTCGAAATTTTTATGCGTAAAAAGAAAGTTTGAAAAAAAAATCGGGTGTCGCCACTGTTCACTCGAGTTTGAAATGCTGCGTTCAATTTCGGATCGATCGTGTTGCGTACTTGAAATAATAAAATAAAATCAAATAAAATGAAAAAAAGGGGTTAAATAAATGAAATTGCGTCGATGAAAATCGGAAATTTCGAACACATCGACGTAATACGATTCTGATGTATACTTTTCTTTCTGTCTGTTTTTTTTTCAACGTAATCGATATATGTAAATATTTGCCGGGAACATCAAAGTTATTGAATTTCAAAGTACTTATAAAAACGCACCGAGCGACAAGTAGGTACACGCCGATGAAGAGCATTTTTTTTCATTGCATTTGTTGTGCACGCGGGCCAAAGTCGGAGAAATTTGGATCAAATCACTAAAACACATCGAATTGGTTGATTTTCATGATGATAGGAAAAGGCAAAACGAGATTTAAAGATTTTTGTCCGTTTCGCGATTACGATTCATGGAAAGCTCATGAGATCTTGGCCAAGTGACGATTCGAGACTCGTATCGACAAAACTAGTAAATTCTGGAGTTTGAAACTCCTTTGCTCGCGACTTTCACCCCCCACCCTCTTATATTTCTCTATAAAAGAACATTTTTCCAAATAAACCGATTTCAAAGATAAAAAAAAATGCAATTATCCAGAGATAAACAAATGGCCAGTAGAGAAAATATGATGGTGGTCCATTTTGACGTACTTTCCTCCCATCTGTTTATTCACGGGTGTTACGCCGTTCGTTCAATAATGAGTGAAGAGTGGTAGGTTATTAAAATCCGTATACCGCTAGGATAGTCCCGAAACGCGAGCTCGTAAAAGCTGGGTTTGCAATCCCCCTATACACCATACCCGTCATAATCACCCTCTCTTGGAGCGGTAAAGCTCGGGGGGTACCCAAAAGCCACAGGGTTCATCATGATTATGATGATGACCACCCCCGTTGAGTACGACTGCGCCTCGCATTGATGGATCTGTTCGTCAAAATTCGGCCCTCGCGCAATATTCGAACTATAAATCCATTCACCCTCCCCCTTTCAACCCCTCTCCGTACCTCAACAATTTTCCATTACCAGCGATTTGACTCGAGGCACGCATGACTTAACGATCATGTGGAAATGCATAAAAATATCGCGGCGTTAATTTCGCGAATAATAGGCCAAAACGAAGCATCCCTCTCTTTCGTTGTTATTATTATACATAGGATCGTACGGTGCGTCGAGTTTGTACCGAGCAAGCTATTTGTGCACATCCGCAATGATAAGTCAATTAGCCCGTCGATATACATCCCCGAGATTTAACAACCCCGTCGTCAACGAGATATCACTTCGACCCCGGTATTGCAAGCAACCCCCTCTGACCCTAAGGTCACTATCGAGCTGTCCATCACGAGGATCGTAATTTTAATGAAGATCATCGAGTATATAAATTTAGACACCCCCTAACCCCCGGAGAACCAAGCTGTCGAACTGGCCGAACTGGCGACGACGTTAAAATTAATTTCTTTTATTTTATTCATTGTGTAATTAGAAGATAAATATTTCTGTGCAAATGGACGCTCGATCGATTAGTCTCGATCGACCTTGGATAAATTTAATTTTAATCAAACCGATATGATATCGATTTATCAATAATATTAATGATAATAATTGTCGTATCGTCAAGAAGATATTAAATAATATTTCGTTCGATCGAAATGGCATTATCATTCGCCTCGAATAAAATCATCGTTATCGATCCAGTTTCCGGAAATTTCCTTAAACACCTATAACAATAATTACGAGTGATTTTTCGTCAGGTTTCTTTATCCGAGAATCCTCGTAGGGACTAATAATTTTATTTTTCATCCTTCTTTTTCTCCACGGTCGTTTCGAAACAAATTGGTTTTGTAAGTATATACATCAGCCGAGACGTTGACGACGACGTCGTCGATTTCAACCGTGCCACGCACGAGATTTTACATCCCGAGAAAACTATTTCACCGTAGAACGTCCGTTGGGTAAGGGGTGGAGGCTGAATAACGATAACTTTTTAAAACGCTCCGGTCTCGATCGTAAAAACGAGAAGTGAACGAGAGAATTTGCTGTACACATATATATCTATATATCTATATACACATATATGTATGCGTACGTGTACGAGTTGGCTGTGTCGGTTGGGGTTCTGTCGGACAGAGTTATAAGCGACGGGCTTTTCGAGTCCTAGGTTTCACGGGAGGCTCTTTGGTTATAAGTCCGTATTATATTAGCCGGCTTCGAAATGACCCGTTGCCCAATCGGAAAGCTCGTAAAGCCAGTCTCGACATTTGGTCGGGTTGTCAAGTGAAAGAGTCACTTGGATTTCGTCGGATTCTCCTTCCCTCCCTTTCCTCCCTTTCCTCCATATCTCTCTCTCTCTCTCTCCCTCTTTCCTTCTATTGCTTACTCTCCGTCTCTTTCTCGCATTGCACACAAAAAGGCCCGAACATTAACGAATCCGGTTCGCTTCCGTGAGCTGGATCGCTTCGTACACCTTGGTTTCATAGCTATTTAAAAATGTCAGATCAAACGAGCATCGACACTGTCGTTCAAACTAACGATCTATGTTTTCGTCATTAACGCTCGCGGCGAAATGGCGCGACCTTACAAAAAGAAATATATATCTCATAACTAAAAGCAAAAGTATTTAATTTGGTTACTTGGTGAATTTAACGATTCTGGGAAATAACTTTGATGGCGTTCGGTTCAAAGTCCGCGTTACGTATTTACCCTTAGTCTTCCGATTTTTCTTACGTTTGATCCATCTTCTTCGTATATGTCTATATTATACAGAGGGATGCTAATTAACCGATAATAAATAGGATTAATTAATTTATAAAGCTGGATTTAAATGGTTGCAACGAACCTCGAGTTATAGGCGGACAAACGTTTTACGATATGTAGAACGGAAATTCCAAGTGAGTCTGTCCATTTTTTTTCTTGTGCATCCCACGGAATATCTTGAATCTTTGCTAACTCGTTCTATCAGCCTTTCTTCTTTTGCATGGCATTTTTTTCGTGATATTATGATTGAAAAAAAAACCCGGATGTATTCCGAATTATTTTAGATATTTTAATCGAACTGTGTTCAGAGAAAATATAAACTGTAATCAGCATATAAAGAAAAGCGTTACATGTAAAGAAACAAAAATCCATAATTTTTCGACGTTTGAAAGAACATTTCCGTCATAATTTCATCGATTATTGTAAAATCCAATTATGACCATAAAGACCATTGAAAATAATTTTTTATTAAAACAAAATTACACATACCATTAGCTTTTTAACGGTGTCCGCTATCCTCAAAGAAAAAAAGAAAAAAGAAATCGACAAAATTTTTTCCAAATATTCATACAAATTGGGGTTAGTTTTGAAGAAATTCGCGGTTTCGTCCGACGATAAATATATAACGACAAATACACATTCGTTTGTTTATAAACTCGTAAATCCCGAGTCCAATGGTGCGTTGCCCATTTGTTTAGAGTCGCACAAAGCTTCGCTTCGGTTCGTAATCGACGTCGTTTTATTCACGATAATATCTCAGATCGTTCTGTGTCGTCTATCATGGGGGTTTGTATCGAGAAACGATCGAAACCCTCGCGTACACGCGAACAAGAAAATACCTCGGTGAGCGAGTCGACGAAGCGTCGAATTATCGTATCTCGAAACGGAAACCACAACGGGAAACGGGACACTGCCAGGCTCTACTGTCCATACATACATCTATATATAACATACGTACAGAGACTGCTGCATAAACCATTTATAATATACAAGCATCGGTCGCCGGATCCGCGCAGACGCTAAACATTAATGGATAGTTTGCGCGTGAATGCCTCCCTTTGTTTCACGTCTCTTGGCACATATGACCGATGCAGATCTCCTCTCCGCTATCTCTTCTACATTAATATTTATCCCTCAATTATTTCGCGTTATTACTGATTCGTCTCTACCGTCTCATTTTTCTTTCCTTTTCATTTTTGTCTCTCCTGCCGAAAGAGCCGTACCCTCCCGGAGTCTGCGATTGCTGCGTAGCCATGGGACGAACCGTTAATATATATATATGTATAGATATATAAGTATGTATACGAGTTCCGAAGAACCTCGAATACGCGCCCTGAGAACAACTTTTCGTATCTTCGTATTCTTTTTTCTTATTCTTCTTCCAGTTCTTCTTCTTCTTCTTCTCTTTCTTCTTCTTCTTCTTCTTCTTCTTCTTCTTCTTCTTCTTCATCTCCTCTGGCACTTCAATTCGTGCCAGGCTCACTTCTACTCATCCGATGACTACCGGACTCTCAAACTCTCGTAAACTATACAGACAGCAAGGAAAGAAGCAGAAAGAGCAAGGATTGGGAGGGGAGGAAAAAGGGGAGGGGGGCAAGTCTTCTGGGATCTTTCAGCGGTTCCGATCGTCCCTCTCATCCGCGCATTCCTTGCTCTCACGACTCGAAGATACACCACTACCAGGGCACGAGAAGAGAGAGAGAGAGAAAACTCGATTGGCGCTGGATATTCGGAACGTTGAGGTTCCTCATCGTGGTACTCGTCGAGCTTTGCACTCTCTCCCTCTCTCTTTCTCTCCTGTCTCATATTTACCGTTAAATGGATGCACGAGGCGAACCGAAGAGAGAAGAAAATTTTACAGGACGACGGGACTAAGAAAATGTTACTGTCGTTTTGTCGGTTTGTTGCAACGAGGCGAATACTAGATATTATGTCTTTATAGTGGCGAGCTCTATTACAGGCCGGATTGTATATTTCTTGTTTTACACCTGCCTCTGGGAACTTTCTGTACGTCGTCGTCGAGAATTCGCCACTGGGGAGTTTCGACAAGTTGGATGAAAGATTCGACGCTTGAGAATTGTAAAAATTTCGCATTTCATTCTTACAAATTTCGACTCACTGCCTAGAAATGTTATTCAAGCTTAAATTTAGACCACTGAATTTATGGAAAGAAAATCAAAATTTTAAACAATCGTGAAATTACATTTTCTCGGATGATCCATTAATGCATAATTTTTTGTACAGGATGTTCGCAAACTATCCGAAGGTAGGAAATATCTGTGTAGTTGGTAGTGGAACAAACGAAATCGTTTGTTTTTAAATTTAGCTGCGATGAAAATTGACCGAAATATTAATTCGCAAAGTTTGGAACTTTGAGCCACGAGGAAACAATTACATCGAACCCCCTGGGGTTGATTGATCAACCAAATATATTCTTTTTTACCGTTTCGACTCGTCCTTCGTTTATCGATAATTATATTTTTCAAGATCTACGATAAAAAAGCCAACAATTCCATGGCGCATAGCTCGAAGTTGTAAACTTGACGAACTTTGGACGAAGTTTGGTCAATTTTCGTCGCAGGGCAAATTAAAAAAAAACGTTTCGTTTTACCGACGTCAACTACGTGCATATTTTCTGTGTCCGGATAGTTTGCGAACATCCTGTACGCAGATAAGGGTGGGATTGTTGAATTCCACCGCTCTTGGTGAAAGCTAGCGAGTGTGCCACTGGGACTCTGTTTGCGATGTTTCAACGTTGTTGGAATTCTTGGGGAGATAGAGAGAGAGAGAGAGGGGGAGAGAGAAATAGAGAGATAGAGAGATAGGGAGAAAGAGAGAGAGAAAGGAAATTATCGAGTGAGCGAGAGAAAGAGAGAGGGAGAAAGAAGCGATTCGCGAGGGTGAGTTGTTGTTTAGGGACGAGAGGAAACCAAGCGATGAAGCGGGTTAAACCGTGTTGCTGGGACAGAGCAACAGGTAGGCCCCTCTGGTTTCGCCTCGAGGTTTTGCGAGTGTTTGTACATTTACTCGAGTGCGTATGCGCGCCTATCTTTCACGAGACGGGGTTGACGACGATGTGGGGGTGAACGAATCCGTGTTTCTCGATAGTCGGTATGATATATATGGTTGATATGTTGTAACATTAAAATTTGTGGGAATTCTTAATTTCCGATTATGTTTGATTATTTATGATAAAAGGTTTCGACAATATCGTTGGTTTACATCAAGCCACTGAAACTCTACACGTAAATCTTTTACACTTTACAAGCTTGTTTAAAAATAATAAAATTCTTTAGATTTTAACCGTTTAAAAAAATCCAATCGATTTTTGATCAAAGTATTACAAGTGTAAAGTAAATTGCTCTTTCGGCAAACTCGAACGATTTTTGTCCCCGTGTTTTTTATAATCTAGCAGTATTAAGAGATCGGACTTACCGCTTTGAGGAACCGGTAAGTGTCCCCCGCCGGCAGGTGAATTCGGTTGCATAGGTGGTAGCAATTTTCGGGCAGATGATACACTTACGAAACCATTGCCGATGCCACTGTGAGCGCCTATACTATCGTGGTTACTGATAGGAGATTCGCTGCTGCTACTACCGCAGCTACCCTCGAGGCTGAGGGCAGGTTGAGGCACCGAGACCAATCGATCCGCGTCCAGTTCAACTGGCCGGGGCTCCACCTGCTGAGGTGAAAAATATATCGTATCAAGGTCACCGTGATCCTCGTGGTCCTTGAGGTCGTCGGCCGCGAGAGACCGGAGAAGACGTCCTCGAGGGTTTGTTCGTCGAAACGCTCTCGGGTGCCGCATATTGTAATTTAAAATCGTTCGATTTACGATAATTCATGCTTCGATCACAATACGAATAATTATTAGTTCCAAGTTGTAAGAGACCCTGGCTCGATAAATTTCCATTTCCCAATTACCGATATCCCCATGAATGAGCCTTTAATTTATTCGCCCCCATTAAATATACAAGATTGTCTCTAATGATTTTTGTTTTTTCGATAAGATTTTTTGCCCTCTCGTTCGAGATTAATCCGAAATTGTAATAATCTTGATACGAATCCTCGATATTGTACTAGATATTTATTAATTCACTTGGTCAATCGCGAAATATCAATTTGATTGTAAGCTGTTTTTTAAAAAAAAGTAACGACCTTCGATAATCATCTTGGAAATGGGATGAAATTTCTGGTAACGTTTGTTTAGGAAATTGGATCGATGAATTTATAATTTTGTAAAATACGCTTATCGATCTTCATTAGGATTCGAATAAATAATTCGATTTGGTGTTTTTATATCTTTCATCGGGTCTCTCGCGGGAGTGTCGAGAGTGCTCTAATGAAACAGCACTCGATCGCACACCATCACCGACGATTCCCTGAGGAACAAGGACAAAATCACCTCCTCGGGTCTCCTTACTCTCGCGGCGTCTTGATCCTGGGCACGTCTTAGTCGCACCTGCAATGCCATCACCCTCTGACGGTCCTTGGTTAATTTGCATTTCTCGCAAGTGCAATTGCGATACCTGCAATATCGCTTGTGGCCCTTGAGGGCTATTTTTAATCGGTGATTGCGACAGCGCGCACAGTTCGGTGGTGTACGCGGGCTCAGTACCGAATTGCCACTGCCATTCGAAGCTTTCGACTCACTTAGCCGCAACGAGCTCACTTCGCTGTCTCGACTCATTCTCGAATCCATTTCTGAACGTTTGAAAAATTGTTTTCGCGCTTGCCGCTCACTTTAGCAACCAACGAATTAATAATGTCGAATGACACGTCGATTGGGAAACTAAGGAGGAGGAATAGCCGAAAAAAAGAAAAATGAGAAAAATAATAAAACGAAACCGGCGCGACACTACTAACACCTTTCACGGACGACACGCGAACTAATCTTTTTTTTTCCTCACTCTCTTCACTCGGGAAACCACGAGATGTTGCGTGTCGAGGATCGATAATCCAAGGGCCAATCCCCCTTCGACATCGTGTTTTTGCACCAATTGTCAAAATATCCCGAGCCCAGGTCGCATGTCTGTTCTGCAACAGAGAGAGAGAAACAAAAATTAGATACGATATTTATTGCCTCGCGTTGTAACAATATTTTTAGTATTAACCCATTTGTCGCAAGTCTCAGGCTTTATTTTTTCCATGATTTATATTCTAAATAACACAAAATTTGCAAATTATTGATTCCAGAATTTTTTGAATTTTTCGCATATGGAAACAACAAATTTTTTCATTTTTTTCGTGACAATAACATCTCATCTGTTATTAAAGCGAATTCTGCATTATTAATCGAATTTCTTGAAAATCTTGCGCCCTTATTGCCAAAATTCGCAGCGCGAATTTGGCAAATTCTTGACACGACTGTCTATACCAGTTTTTTGCCCTCTATCGCAATACTGGTGGCGTGTAAAACCAGTATTGAAATAAAACGCATTTTCTCATAAAAACGTAACAGTTATTGATTATTATCATAAAAAAATCGCACTATAACGATAAAACCGATCGGTTGTAAGCAAAAAATGAGAGAATAATTGCAAAAAAATCGGTAATGAAAACCGATTGACTTACGAACGTTGAGATTGAACGTCGAAACTTTCCCATACTCGAGATAAAAAAACCCGTTCAAAATAAAAAGTTTCGAGTCTTGAGTTGTTTGCAGGATTACAGTCGAAAAGTTTAAATTATTCGTTTAAAATGATTTCCGGGAATAGCGCATCGGTGATATCGTCATGTACTCGATGATAGGACGAATAATTTTTCATATTTGTTTCATTCTACCAAGCTCATTTTATAGCAAATTTTGGAAAAACAAAATTACGATGGACTCGACACGTTTCACGTGTGGTGCTCGACAAGTTCGCACTTCCATCGAACTGTCCGACGGACGTTATATATATTAGGCCTACACTGTCGTAAGACAGACGAACGAATGAGATTTTCGACGAAATTGGAAAAAACTACAAAAAGAAAAGCGAGGAAAAAATAAATGGTCGTTGTAATCGGACTGTAATTGCAAATAGGACACTTTCCTATTCCACGTGACGAGAACCATCCATTTTCGTCGAAAACATTAATACGCGTTATTTTCATTTTTCCCAATGAATAAAATTTCCCACAAAAATCCCATACCAAGATGACGGGCGCACGAAAAATATTAGTTTGGGAATTATTGAAAACATTCGTTGGAATATTTCCAAAAAGTGCCAACGTTAAAAGATTTTTTTCAAAGAAATTGGTTGCAGTTTGTCCTCGTGAAAGATATTTTTTCGTAAGTCATTCCTGACAACCTGCACATCCTCTGTATATTTCAGACGTTAAAAATGGTACCCCTTCATGCGGAATGTCTCATATTGGTGCATCTGATGCATGTGCATATATGTGACCGTGTATATCGTCCCGAGGCAATTTGTTCAACATTGAAAATGATACGATACGAACGTTCCTGGCGCACAATACATCGTTGAATTATTCATTTCGGCATAATACGCATGTACACACACGTGATTTGCGGAGATCGGTTTCTTTTAACGCATAAATTTATTTCCCAGATTCGCCGAGAATCATTATAACGAATTTGTCCTCGGGTTTGCGGCACTCGTACGCATAATACTGAATATAATATTAATAAAATTGTCCAATCGATAACCGTTTTTGTCGTGGATCCTGGCACGATTATAAATGAACGAGTTATATTAAACAACGTTTCGTATTGAATTTGAGAATGAAAACCGCGAAGAGGTCGCAATTTTACGAAACTATAAATTGATTAAAAAATGAACAATTTTATTGAACTATAAAACCAAATTAATTTACATAACGCGAGTTATTACATTTTACAAAAAGCTCTACGATATCGCGATCTTCGCGACAAACTGTAATTCAATTTTGAGCATACGATCGCTAGAACCAAGAGGCTTGAATATTACGTGGGATTAACACGTTGTTTTTGGGGGACGTTTAAACGCGTCTTTTGCATACCTACTGTTGGTAACGAGGGGGAGACGCTTAAACGCGTTGGGCAGCACCCGTTGTCGCGCACGAATCTTAAAAAAAGTGCCCACTTTAAGGGGTGGTTTGATGAAAATATCGCCTGCAAACAATGTGTTAATAGGGTGCGGAGCGATTGTGGGCAATTTGGTAAATTTTTCTCCGCCTTGATCCGGACATAGGGGCCATTCCAGAGAAAGTATCCGTTAAAAGCGTGCCGATAATAGATGGAACGCAGATAACGTGTGCAAGTCGTCATACCGTGTATCCCATCGTGGTCGCTCTTCGATTCATGAGGGTCCAATTTCTATCATCGTATCTAGGAGAAACAATTATTGGACATCGAACCTCAAGATCAAGTAATGAAACCTCTTACTGATCGTAAGAGGCTTCTGTATCTACGTAGATTAACTTTAGATTATCGTTATTTGTCTCTGTTGATAATTTAATTATTTTTGTATATTTAAATTGCGCCTGTGCAGCAAAACTGCACTGTGTCATCACTTACAGTGCCATTAATTGCAATCGCCTTCATCATCTATGTGGGACAGGCATTTTCTTGCATGCTGATAATAAAAATTTAGATACGAGTTCTCAATTGAAAAGTGTTACTCGATTATAAATATTCGTTTATTCGAATTAACGAGACGAATCGTACACGAATGAGAATAAAAATTGCAAATACATTTATACAACTTGAACGCGTTCTTCGAACTACATAAAAACGAATCGATTATAGAAACCACAACAAATTACCGATCGATCCATTGTTTTCGCATAAACGTCCCTTGTTCAGAAAACTTGTTATACGAGGAAGCACAAGAATCGAGAGAAACTTTTTTTCTTCTTCTTTTTTCCTTCGCAAAATAGCGTTCTCGTACGTCGGGCAGTTTCACTCCTGTATATTTAACGAATGAATGAATAAATATGGCGTGCTTTCCAAATCGATACCCCCAAACGTATCGAAAAGAGACCCTTTGATTATCTTGTCATCTCTTACCGGTGTATTTCACGTAGTGGATGAAATCAGTAAGGCAATAACGATTCTATTCCTCGCGCATGTTGCAAGATAGTCCGTGAGTTCTCATGCCAATAAAATCTATATATAGTGCTATAAGTGCACCTTACACAAAGGCGTATGTTTTATGCAAACGCCTATACTCCTACATATATATAAATGTGTACGTGTGTGTGTCTGTGTGCGTGTGTAGACTACAAGACGATGCTGACACATTGTATCATAGGTTTGAGAGACCAGGCCGTGTGTCTCGGTAAAATATTACAATAAGCCTTACGAATCGATCCAACCATCCGAAGAGCATCGATCCGTACTTCGTGGTATGCCAGTAGCAGCGTACATTATAAATAAACGACGGATTGGTATCTTGCTAGCTTTTTCCACAACTGGCAGGACTACCGCTTATTGCACAACGTGTAGCGATACACACGTCAAGGAGGTTTCCAAGCGCTAATCCTATATGTAACAACGTGTCTTACTATCCGTAGGTTGACACTAATTGTAACATTTACATTGTTTCACTTTGTGAACGATACTCCAACAGGGTTATTTTTTTTCGTAACTTCTTAATTTTTTCGATTGGCCCTCGTTGATCTTCCAGGAATGAAAATAATTTGTAAAATATAATTCACGTTTGTGCTCGAATTATCGGGCTGGCCGGAGTTAAATGCTTTTTTGATGGGCATACGAGTTTGTTTATCGGAAAATGAAAAATCCGATTATTTGAATGAATTTTCGCTTTCGGACGACCGACTTTCCACGAGTGAAACCAGTTCGAAAAATATCATTCGTGTTTGTGTTGTTAATATTGAGTTCGCTATAAAGTAATCGAGATTTTAATAAAAAAAACGGGATTATTTTAATATCGAGAGAATAATGTGGAGAGAAAAATTGATCAAAATCGACCGATAAACTTTGAAAATCCGTGAGAAATGGATAAATATTTATAGAAGCTCGAATTAAGAGTCGGATACAATGCAAAGTAATTTGTCCGGCGATAATTAAAGTTGCGATCATTCCACTAAAAGAATGAATTTTCGAGCGAGTTCCACCGACGACAAAAAATTAATCGTTTTGCTCGATCCCAAGGCTTTCCATTACTAGATTTTAAGGTGTTTTTCACATAGCCGGATAGAGACACGGAATGCACCCTCGCAAGTTGCACGAAAGAGAGAGAGAGAGAGAAAGAGAGACCATACGTATCGTATCGCAAAAAGAAACGTGCATGTCGTACATCATTCGCAACAAGGCGTATCTCACTAACAAGCACGGTGGTATAATTATTACTGCCGCATATCAATTAAAATTACAAGAGCACCGGTAATAAGTTGGAGATATATCGATAATGAGACTCGCGCAGGTAAACTCGGAAGCTAAATTAACTGTTGGCAAAGCCACGGATAAGAAAACTTTTAATTCACTTTTAACGACGACTCGGTTGCATTTTAGTGCGATTGGTACACAGTCTGCCAATGAGCAACTTGATTACATTCCCATTCCCACTTTTACCGACGATTCTTTTTTTATCTATATTTTCACTCAAATATTGAAATAAACATAAATTAAATTTAGTTTGCTTCATTCCCAGAGACTCCGGTCTAAATACTAAAAAAAAAACAACTGATCATTACCCGAATGTGCAACAAGACTTGACTCTTTATCTTTATCTTAAAAATTACGAAATCACTCGATATCTTACGAGATAATTGCAATCATCAATAGCGAAAAATGATGCTGTTTATATAAGTAAACGCAGGCAAAAATAATCTTCGTTATCTTTCGTCATAGATCGTGCAACTTTGTGCAACTTTATCCGCGTGAAATACTAACGAGTCCGAGGGATAAATACGTTCTCGTAAACCGTCCGGTTCTTACGCAATATTCACAACGTGTATCTAGACTTGTTACAAATTTTTAAAGCAAACTAGATGTAGAAAATCAATGGATAAGTTAACCAAACGAAAAGAACTGCCATACCGCATATCCACCGCAAATAGGGACCAACGTGTACGTGCGGAGCATATTTTAATGACGAAAAATTAAGATTCGATTGCAATAATTCGAGAGAAAATACTGTAACGCATATTAAAAAAATACAGATTATAAAAATGTTACTAAAAACAGGATATTGTTGCCATTGGAATATTTTCAATGTCGTACACTGACAAAAATTCGTGCTTCTCCGTCTCTTTTCGACATGTATTCAAAACCAAGGAAAGATTTTGACGAATGGTTCGAGGAAAAACTCGTAATTGGATCAATAATAGGAAAATTGTGATTAGAATTGCATTGGGAGGGTTGTTTAGGAACTTATCCTCGTTATCTAAAAAAAATTGTCAAAAGGTTTCTAAGTAGAAATGAATTTTCTTCTTCGCTCAATTACTAAAGTTATTATTAATTTCTGCAAAATTGTCAAAACTCCCGATGTTCCAACGACCCCCAAACCTAAACTGGGTTTCATATATAAATTTTCATTGTCCAAATAAATATTTTTCGTTCGTCGCGAATGAAAAACCCAACTGGGGCTCGATTTTGTGGAAATTGAATAAATTAAAATATAACCCCGACAGCCGACGGACCGCGTTGGGTGGATATCCTCTTTGTGAAAATTATTGCCGATAAGGGAGCACCGGTCTCAATACAGTACATATAACTTATTTTATTTCGCGATAAAATATTTTCTCATTTGTATAAAACTCAGTTAGATATATTACAAAAAATACTAAAATTGTTTCAAAAAATTAAATAAAAACACAGTTAGAAGCAAGCTTGCGCGCATGCGCCTGCGAATTCTGGGTTACGCCTCGTCGCTTTCGGGCGGCCATGAGTCTTTACGCCGGCAGCGCTCCCATCGCCTATTTTCCTTACTAACCAATTTGAATTATTGCCTCGCGTTTTCGAACGAGTTTTCATGTTTATACGAAACATTTAAACTGTATTTTTCTTTTTTTTAAATAAAGTTTGATGAAAATGAGACTTCGTAAATTAAAGACTATGATGTATGTATTAATAAAGTTGCGTAATACAAGTGGCACACAGGTTGTTGAATCGAAAGGCGATGAGGTTACGCCGAACGCGTTTATTGAGTATTTTCTCGCAACTAGTTTCCCTCGTGCCGGCTCGCCCGCTCTACATTCTTGCACTTGCCATTACCGGGTGAAGTGTTTACAGGCCGGTTGCGGTGCACGGACGATTCAACGGACACGGCGGTGAGCACGACTCTACCAACGGATTATCATGCGGCCAGCTACCGACCGAGTGAAATTAAAATTTAGAAGCAAATGTAAAATCTGCGAACTAAGGAAATATTGCCATATTAATTCCGAAAATTCGATAATTTTATTGTTTATCGAAATCGTTTTATAAATTGCTTTATAAATCGTAACTTTAATCGTGATTCGTTTAAAATTGCTGATGTAAAAATTAATGAAACTGGGGGAAGGTTGATTAATCGTTATGCAAATTATGAAGAATATTTTTATCAAATTCGATTAAAAAAGAAAAAAGAAAAAGTGTATCGTTTACTATTTAGTTTGCGTAGCTCGGTATAGAACGGCAGTATTCACATAGTTTAGTAGGAAAAGTAGGCTAAGTGGGAAAAAGTGTGACTTCCTAATAGACTCTAGGTCGCGAGAAGGAAAGTCCTTGAACGGTCGAAAATAAATGTTCGATCGGAAAATAAGAATGCTGATGAGCATTCCTATTTTTCGGTTGCTATTAGCATAGCTTCAATCTGATTCACCGTGTGTACTTTTTGTGGAAATCGTACTAAAGAATTCAACCGACGAGACGGTTCTACAAAATATGACCGAATCGACGATATCAAAATTGAAGTATATTAATTATATCAATTATGATTAAATATGTGAAAGAAAAAAAAACAAGTTATATCGCCCCGTCCCAAATCGCACGTAGCCAAAATAATCAAAAGTACGCGATTGCACACCCATACAAAGTCTCGAAACTGTTCTTCGAAAAAAGCTTAATGTTTGTGCAAAAAAAACATTGATATCGTTATATACCGCCAAATGCGATAAAAAATCTTCTGCGGTGCAGAAGCTGGTTGACCAAGAAATCCAGATATGCAAAAATGTCCAAAAATGGCAAAAATGTCCAGGTCCAAGTTTTGAAAAAAGTACAAAGAGAGAAAAAATGAGATGGGAATGAAAAAGTATTGGGACGGAGGATCGACACGGAGAGAAATTAGGGAAATTTGGGTAAAAATGAGGCGCGGAAGGATGGAGAGAGAGAGAGAGAGAGAGACGGAGAGGGGTTTAAAGAGACAAGGTGTATGCTGGAAAGAGGAGGAAGCACCAGCGGAAATTTGGGAATGTAAGGAAGCTAGGAAACATATGAAGGAGTAAGTCCTTAGAAACTTTGAGGCGTGGGGTAAGCAGCAAAGAAAGGGACCAGATAGGGGTGGAGGGAGAAATTAGAGGGGAAGAGGATAGGGGTATTAAAGGGGAAGAAGATAGTGGAAGAGATGTGCGTAATAGCGAGACAATTCGAAAACATTGGAACGAAAAAAGAGACAGAGAAGAAAAGTGGGAAAAACGAGGTAATAAAGAAGGGGAAAGATAAGGGGTGGGCGGCAATAAGTAAACGTAGAAATGTAGATACAAATGTAAATAAAGCCTCGAAACTAGAAGAACAAATAACGTATGAAAGAATGTAAAAATTTAAAAATAAGTGTAGTTTGTAATGGAAAGAGGACATATAAAAACTCACAAGGGCATACGTGAAATAAAGTTTACTACTATATACACAAACAATGATCTCTTTTCGAGGAAAAAAAGTGTGATAACCGTGTTAAAACCTAGAATTCAAAATTTGTCCCTCGCCTCAATTTTTTTCTCTTATTTACCATCCGTTGAATCGTGAAAAAATTAACGATACAAATTGAATGAAAATGATTTAAAATACGTAGAAAAATTTACGTTACTCTCATTCCTTCGTTCTCTCATTCGTGTCAATCGATACGATAAGAACCACGAATAAAATGTTTTCGAACAAACGATAATCTAATAACCTAAAATGTATTAGAGAGCGAATTTTTAATTTCAACCTCGATCGTTTTAGGGAGATTGAATTTACGTTTGATTTCATCGCATTCATCGATCATTCGTAATAATTTCCGTTCGTCCTTTCTTTCCTCGGACCGCTACGTTCGCATTGTTTTATTTTTATTATTATTTTCAATGACAGAAATTTTCTCCAAGGATGATTTTTATGCTACACCAGCGGGGGTGAATTCGCCCTGAAATGGCTAAGAAAAAAAAAAGTATCCGAGGTTTCTTTCTCCATTGTTTACTCGAGCGTGACACGTTAGTCAGAGCATCGTTCCTTCTTACCGGCTCACCTGTACCAAGGAAAGCTTCGTTTAAAAACACGAGAACAAACTATGCTCTATATATATACGGGAAAGGTGTGTCGGTGAGAGAAATTCACGGAGGCGACTGAAGGTCGAGGTGTTCGTTGAGCGAGATTCGTGACTGAGACATCTTGCGAAAATAATATCGTCCCACTTTGTTCAATGTTCGACTGGCTTGAGACGTAAGAAGGAACGATAATAACGTGAAACGAAGATCGACCCTGAATTTCCAATAAATACGATTCTTTCAATTTCTCGCATTTTTTAATATTTATAAATTTAATTATTATCGATCGTGAGTGATTTTATTTATTATTATTTTTATTCATTATCGTTCGTTTTATTTTCACTCGAACGTCTTGAAATAACAAAGTATTTAGCTCGCATTTTTATACATTGTTTTAATATTTATAATTTATTACGAGAGGTGGAGAGAGAAGCAGAGGGCGGAATCAGAAGGAGGATGAAGGAAGGCTTTAGAGGGAGAGGTTATAGTTGAGGAGATGTGTGAAATAGTTAGACAATTTGAAAACATAGCTCAAAGGATGGAACGTGAGAAGGATAATGTTAATATGTAAAGTTGTATGTAAGAGAAGGTAAACAGAACGAAGATAATTTAGGAATAAGAAAGTTTATAAGAAAGGAGAAATGTAAAAACCCGCAAGGGCATACATGGGAAACAAATTCTATACTACACTATTTATAATTTATTTATTTATTAAGTATCAATAGTTTTATCATTTTATTTACTATTATTTTAATCCATCCTTGATCATTTTATTTTCCCTCGGATCGTCTCGAAATAATAACAATGTATTGATCTCGTGAAATTATAGCCAAGGAGAAATTAAATTTTCGTTTAATTCCTTCGTGTTCCGGCGTCTCGTATCATATTTCATTCCTTCGTTCCCTCGTTCGCGAAATTAACGCATATGGCGCTGTATAAAAATCGGCTCGACCGTGAAATGAAAGGAAACAGAAAAATCCAAGAGACAGATGTAAAAAAAAAAAAAGAAAAAAAAAAGAAAAATCATTCTTTCGTCGTCGAGTGAAAGAAAGATGTTTTCACACAGGAAGTTCTCCTCCGCTCGTGGATGTACACAAACGACGGAATTCCATTGCGACTGCGAATCGGCACTCGATACGCTTCCGTATACCTTTCGTTCTTACGGCCAATTCGAAAGCCGCAAAAGATTCGCGTTGGGAATCGGCAGAAAGATGAAAGAAAGCAAAAAAAAACACACAAAAAAAAACGTTGCGAACAAACCCGAACAACACCTGCTCGACCGGATGATATTGACTTCGTTTCTCACGATACATTGTGGCATTTAAATTCCCTTGCTCCTTTCAATCTCATTTTCCTATCGTCTCGTGTCCAAACCCATCGAAATAACGCAAAATAAATAAAAAATATAAAAAATAAACAAACGAACCAAACTATCGTTACTCGTTCCTCCTCGAGACAGAAAAAGGACAATTTTTTTCCAACGAAACAAATGAAAATTAATAATAAATTATTGCGTCGAATTAAAATGAGACGTTCGAAAGAAACCGCGCAATTTTTTGTAATGCACGAGAGGCGACACGCGACACGCGCAACACGAAGAATCTGGAATGATTGTTACGTGGAATGAAGCAATAATGTAACCAACGAGTACGATCGGATTATTGGACGGAGACGAAGATTCGAAGGTACCGGGGACTCGTGTACGATACGTGTTTCACGTGAAATACAGTGTCGCGTGGAACGAGAACTTGCACGCATACAAGAACACCCACAGGAAGTAACCGCCCCCGGAAGAGACCGTTCACCCTCCTCTGTCGCGACTGTTCTATTCTCCTCCCCTTACTCACTTATTCTCGCTTTGCTCCTATCGTTTGCCGACTTTTCAAACTCGTGTATGCTATATCATTTCTTTTTTTCTCTCCCTCCTTCACCTCCTTCTTCTCCTGCACGGCTGGTTTGCAGCGCCATCCGCCACTTGCGTCGATAGGTACCCGGTGACTTTGTAATAATATACAGTATTTTTATTTTGTTTGGCGTTTTTTTTTAATATCAAAGTTTCTTGAGATAATTAATAAATAACGAATGTAACGAAAAATTCGAATCGTCGAATGGTTTTTGAAATATGACAACATTGGAAATATTTGTTTTTTTTAATAAATTTGTACGATAAATTTAAAGTTGTATAAATTATGTTTGATTGTGAACGAGTGTACGAGGTACGAGATTTTATGAAAATTATTTATATCTCGAATGATTTTTGAATTCTTACATTTTTTTTTTTTAAATTTCTAAATTTTATTCGGGCTTTCTTTTTGGCGTTCGAAGGGATTTTAATATTGTGGGCGAGTTTTTTTTTAAATTGGCTGATTGGAGATTTGTTTTGTTGAAAAATCGTCGGGTGAACGAAATTGATAAAATAATTTGGTTTTTTATAATGACAATTCGAATAATTTAATTCGTAATAAGCGGTAAAAATATGTAATCAATATTTGAGATGGAAGTGATAAAGGTGATGATATTTTCATTCGTAAAACCTTGGGAAAAATTATCTTTGTCGACTGGGTATTTATTTTTTATACAATGACACGCAGTTCTCGCGAGTTTAATAAAAAGTAACAATTTTCGACTGGAAGGGGTTCGTTCGCGTATACACTGTAGGTATGTAGAGCCACAGCGATAACATTGTTGCCCTCGAATACATTTTTCAACGTTGCCAATTCCCTACAAACCTAATGTTTTTCTCGACAAAAAAGTTTCTTCAATTTGTACCATTATTTTTGAATTTATAAAAATAAAAAATCATTTTTTCAATATCAAATAATTATTTTTCGTACATTTTAATAAATTTTCCATGAAAATAATCGTGCAAGAATTTTTTTTACCACAGCTAGACACTCGACTGTGTGAATTTGAAACAAAAAAATGCGAACAAACGATTAAATTGCATCCCATCGCCTCGAAACAGGAGGAATAAAAATAATCGTCTTCGTCGCTGAACAATTTTGCCGAGAGCGTTTTGAAACGATGAATTTTAACGAAAATATTCGACGCATTTGAATTGTAAGAACCGTAATAGATTTGTTTCGTTGATTTTGAATTGGCGCACTTACACGACGAACGACAAGTTCCTAGGTCGTAATTAAAAACTTGAGAGAGAGAGAGAGAGAGAGAGAGAGAGCGAGAGAGAGAGAGAGAGAGAGAGAGAGAGAATCGGAGAACCGCGTGGCAGAATACGCGCCGAGGACACGACACGCACAGCGAGACTTATATATACATATATAGCCAGTATCGCTTGGATACACAAGTAAGCTCGGTCGAAGGCAATAAGAAGAAGACAAGCCGGCGACAAGAAAAGAAAAAATAATTATCAGGCTGGGTTATCGCTCTCTTACCGCTTAAAAAATCCGTCGATAGTCCCGGTGCAATCGCAATCCAACAGAAGTGATATCTCCGACACAAGTAACTCGCGCACGCACGCACGTGACAGTGGATACGCTGTGTCGTTGGCGTGACGCGTACACGAATATTACGTATATATATATATGCCTACATATATATATATTTATGTATTAACAAACGATCCAGCTGGTGCGATTATAGTACACAGTTTTGCGAAGTACGGTAATAGGCCTTTAACGTAATATAACGCGTGCACGATGCAATAGAGTACGCCGCAGCGAACAGGGACAACGTGGTGAGTCGCAGCCCGTTGCACGCTGCTTCGCTAAAACATACGTACGCGCGCGACGGGACAGGCTCGCGCACACACATGCGCGCGCACACGGAGACACACACACACACACGCGCCCACAGAGAGAGAGAGAGAAACATACAGGCGCACACGGACACGACCTCGAGTTTCCCGAGCGAGCGCACGACGAACACTGTCTCTGCCCCTCTCTCCTACTCCTCCCACTTGGCCGTTACAACGAGCAATGCTTGCCAATCTTCGTCTCTCCGCGACTGTTTTGGCTGTTGAGACTGTCTTACACCGTACAATCTCCCATTTCACCCTAATAAAGGATCAAAAACACTATCGTTTTAAACTTCTCGAGCGCAGACCTTCTTAGTTCTGTCGTCCCCAATGGGTACGGGAATAAAGTCGACGAAACACTGTATAGTCCACACAAAGAGCGTATGTTACACCGTTTCACGTATTACACACGTGTAATACAAACAGAACGCATGCCACACGTAGTAAGACTTCTCCACCTATCGCTGTTTAATCTCACGATACTTTGTAAACGTAGCGAAGAAAACGTTTGTTTTATACGAAAATTTGTTTGCACGACGTTCATTACCTGTGTGTTTATTCTCGACTCGGTCTTATTTTTCAAACCTTCTTTAGGTCTCCCGCGACACGTTTTATACGTAAAATATGCCCATTTCTTTTTTCGAATTCTTAAAAGTTCTTACCGTATTTGTTCGCTAACACGTTGTACGATAGAACAACAGTGTTACACTGACGTGAGAAAAAGAAATTCTGACCGCACACGACGGAACGTCTCTCGATAGCGCGGTCACGCGCTAACCACCGACGATCCGCACATGTATGCAGTTCGTAACTCACTGAGAGTGCTGCTGGCTAGAAGCTACGAACACGCCGATGAAATGCATGCGGTATGGTAGGGGCTGCGGCGTGGGGGTGGGAGGAAGGCTATAGACATCGCGGAGGCCGCGGTGGTGATGCTGCTGCCGCGACGGTTCTCGTACATGTTTGCGCTTTCGCGGTGTGGTGACCGTTCGAAGTCAAGTCACCGGCGAAGATGGCGCGGCGGGCGGTCAACGACGATGCGCCGCAAAGTACTGCGCGGAGTAAAGGGACGGTAAAAACACTGTTTGACGGCGAGGCGGGAACGGGAAAGAAATACGGAGGAGAAATAATTCTCGGCGTCACGAGAGTAGACACGAGACGAGGAGGTAGGGAGATTGAGGAAAGCGAGATAAAAGATTATAAACGTGCCAAATGAACGACCATTCTGTCGAAGAATTATACAAAATAAAAGCTTTCGGAGGTTAATCGGCGAATTGATAAATAACGAATCGAGAAAAAGCCCGAGGGAGACGTCTCTAATCGTAGTACATGAATTCGTTTCATAGATTACCGTTTACGAGGTTATACATATATTTTACATTTTAAATATATTTAAATATTTTAATATATTTAAAATTATTATAACATTTTTAATATATTTTAAAAAATACCAAATTCTCCAAAACAAAAAATTCATCTATCAAATTTTACCACCCTAACAATGCATCCAAATTTCAAAACGCTCAAAGTATAACCAGTCAAAATAAACCTTTACCGAGGAAATGCTCGGTCCGAGATGAAATAAAGACGTTACACATTCGAGTTAAGAACACATTCGGACAAAGATCGCGAGACAAAGAGCTGTATTTGATCGCGAGGTTGATGTCTCATCTTCCTACCCGCCAAAAGCAACATTAGCCAACGACGCCTGTATTCTCGAGACTATTAAACGATAAAAGTCAAATATCGGGACGCGAGAGATAGAGAGAGAGAGAGAGCGAGAGAGAGGCATCGAAGAGATAATTTCTAAATGAAATGGAATAACGGAGACTGAATAAGCGCTCGATGATACGGATGTGGATAACGAGTAACAAAATCCGTGCGAATACGAGCCAAAGTCGCGATAGTTTTGCTTCGTTGTATATATATATATATATATACAACGAAGCAAAACTATCACGACTATACTATATATATATATTTATATGTGTAGATGTTTCTCATTGGCTTCAGAAATCTCTTAAGTCTCGTGTACGTATACATTTATTGCCGTACGGTAAAATGAGCTAGGACGCACAGCGTCGCATTCGCAGGCTGTGTATAAATACATATGTACGCGCTACAATATATATACAACCGTCTGGGTTTTGTAACGACATCAATGCGCTTGCCGTTTCGTCAGTCGTAAAATCCTACCGCACTATACGCCAAAACGTGCGGGGTGCTTAGACGCATTCTACCCTGCACACGTGCAAGTGTTTTGTACGCTCCTCTCTCTCTCTCTCTCTCTCTGTCTCTTTGACTTCTCGAATGCTTCCAGGATGAGAAACATTCCGTAACATTAACCGCGTTCGATAATGTTTTATCGCTAGTATTTTTGGATCAAACTAGTTTTAGATTTAAGGAAAATAGGTACTTTTCTTTTTCTTCGTATTTCTTTATATTAACATTATTTTATCCCTAATTTTTGTCAATAAAATGAAAAAAAAATCAAATCAAATATGATCGACAAGACGATGAAAATGGTTATCTAAGTACTTGAAGATTTTTAGAGAAATCTCGATTTTAGTCAGATCTTGGTAACGTGAAAATTGTTTATTTCGTAAAGACGGAACTGCAGGAGGGTCTTTGTCCAGATATTTCTACCCTTACACAGTGGAAATGAAAAAAAAAATCTCAAGTCGAGACGAATCGAGGTAATTTCGTGAAGTGATGAAAAAGGGCCCTTTGACGCTTCGGAGCAAAATGTCTTATATAACCGAGCTCTTTCTCTTTGCTATTTCTCTCTCTGTCTCTCTCTCACACACACACACACACACATACCAAGCAAAATTTTATGGATTCTTGGTAGCGTTGACAATGGCGGTTTATTATACGATCTTGTAACAACGCCAACCTCAAAGATCCCTCTTTCGTTTGGCACTTACCGATGGATTATGTGTTACCTGATCTGTTCCACGTACATCCACCGATATACGAGACCATTTAAGCGATTAAATATAAATATCATTTTTTTACGTCTCCCTCCCTCTCTCTCTCTCTCTCTCTCTCTCTCTCTCTCGGCTTTTGAAATTTCTCTCGAACACGATATATTAAATATGTCCGACATAACAACGTACCTATACCTACATCGAATCGAAACCATCAAAATTTTACCAGAGATTGCACCTTTTCGATAAACTCGTAAATTATTTTTCTCAAAAAAAGAAATCCCCCCCCCCCCCCTCCCCCGCCGTTCGCAGACAGCCAGTTCTATAAATGTGAAATCATTTTCTTCTTGACAATAACAACGACCGTGTTCTGGACATAAATGTACAACCTATTTGGTATTATATATTTATGTATTGTCGAAAAATTCGTCTACGCCGTCACGTGTCGCTCGTTTTCGTAGCTCGTTACTACGTTGAACGCCGAAGCAACGACGACGACGACGACGACGAGGAGGACGAGGAGGAGGAGGATGAATTTCTTCGACCAACTCATCTCGTCTCTTTCGTCGTAGACTGTTCTCTGTTCTATGCGATAAACGACGAGGCGACCGTTTCACATACAGTCGACGTAGAATCTATATCTACCATCTCTTTCACCAACACACGTACGCACCTTTGTCCGACTATGAGAATTCTCGTTTCATTCTCATATGTAGGTATCGACGTTTATATATACGTTGATACATACGAATGTGAATACGTATAGTCGTACGTCGATGAGCGTTGGTGAGAGCCATTCGCGCAATGCGCGAGGATGAGTACGCGATCGTAAAATGCCGCCCCATCGCAGAGTGGATTCACCACGCAATGCTTCTCGTCAGCGAACCAGGCAGTCTGCAACCGCTGCCTAGAAATTCACCTCGTCTTTCGAATCCCCGCGTATACATTTATTTATTTTTATATTTATATACAAATATTCATATATTCAGGTACATAATCTACTGTTATAGATTTTTTTTTTTAAATTTATTTATTTAACTAAGAATTTTCGAAACGGAATTAATAAATTTGTAATTATTAAAGAAAAAAACGAAGGCGTGGAAAATCGAAGAAAAAAAATAATATATTTGATAATATTAAAGATAAGATAAGAATTTTTATTTATAGATATTATATAGATAAATATATTAAACATAGCGAGAATATAATATAATGGAAGAGGCCCTGGGAAACGGGTGGTATATAGAACACCGCGGAGTCATAAAGAGATCATAAATCTTTCTTCTCTGTCTTCATCTATAATTCACACTTTAACTCACAAGCTCAACAGATTTATACGACACTCGCACATTTACCTTGAACGCCCTCGACTCCGATCGGTATCGACAATATTAGAAACCGAAAGTGAATGAAAATGAACCATCTCCCTTTATTTCTAATCGTTACGAATGGCGCTCGAAAAGTCATTGACCTCATTATTTATCAAACAACGACTCGAGCTTCTCCCGAAATAATCGAGTTCGTCTAAAAAAGAAAACAAACAAACAATAAAAAAATAACGCGTTTCCTTTGGAGAATTATAATAATATTTCGAAAATAAGCATTCTAAAATTGTTCGCGAGACAAGGTGAAATAACAATAAACGTTCGTGGAATTTCTCGCCACTGAATATTTTCGCACTGTGCAAATCTGTGGTAAGGGAGAGTGAGGGATACTGGTATACGTTATTTCGAAAAGATAGCCCGGTCGTTTAATTCCGCGAGACTCTGTCAGGGTGGATGGATTCGATAAGGAGGGAACGGGCTCGAATACACGAAATGCAGATCGTTAGCTGTAAGATCGTAGAGGAAAACTGGAAGAGGTGTTGTCCCGAGGGTGTAGCAAGGGGGAGGGGTGTACCGGGCCCAAGTGTCGTTCAGCAAGATTACCGGCGTCGGTGTAATAAAAGCCGCATCCACTCTTCTTGGACTCGAACGTTCACCGATCTGTCTGTGACCTCGAAGGATAAACTATATATATATTCAATGTAGATATGCACATGCCCACGAATTACACGTATCCTCGTATAATATTGGAGATGGGCCCGCAAAATTCTTCAACAGATTGGAAGTATACGACGCCGCTTGAGATACGAAAAAAGTTTAAAATAACATTATTCTCGTATTATCTCTAACGTGTATGATAATAATAATAATAACAATAATAATAATAACAATAATTATCTTGATAATAAAAATATTCTTATGACAATTAGGAGAAAAGTTTCTACAGTTAGCCTAAAATATTTATGTGAATTATTTTATTGGCTAAATACTTTAAATCGTTGGTCCGAAAAATCTTGTTTATAAATAAAATTTCAGTGAAAGAAAATTAATGTTTTTCTGGATTTATAGAAAAATCGAACATCTTGATTTTTCTTTCGGTCAAACGTTACAGTTTGTAATAATTGATGATTTTCATGATTATTTCATTTGAAATGGAATAAACAACCGGCGGTCGATACGAATAATGTTGTGCGCCAGGTCTATGTAGATTATTTCGGCTTTTTTATAACGTAGCCGTCTTCCATTGATAGGGCAGTTTGATAAGCGTTATTGATACGAATTTTTGACGTGAACTAAAAATATGACATACAAGCTGACCAATTGTACGAGAGACCGATCGGTGTAATCACCGTGAGGAGATACCCTCTCACCTTTCGTTCTCGCAATTCGGGAGACCGGTTGTTCGATCCATATAATTCTCTCGGTCACTCACTCTCTCCTCGCCACTCATCCTTATTTCGCACTATATATATATGCATACGAGATCGTCAAAGCACTAAAACCCGATGAAAAAAAAAAAATAAGGTTTCCTCTAAATGTCCGTAATCTCTAACGAAGCAAAATGAATAAAATTGCGTTTGGAATATTTTCTTCCTGATTATATCCCTCGTCGAGTTGACCTCGTTCACTTCTGCAGCAAAACTGTTTTCGAACGAGCGAACTCGTGTATGCGCTAAATAAAATATGTATATATATAAATATACAAATATATATATATATATATATATATATATATATAGCCCATATAATACCAGTTATACAGATTGAGATCTGCCGGTGTTGCGGTTGACGATGGAACCGATTCGACATTCGAGATCGTCAATCCGCGTCGTTCGTATCACTGGCTCTTTCGCTCGATAATAATCATTAATTATCCCTGACATTGTGTCCTATCAAAAGTTTTATTTATCGGAAATTATTAGTGAGCCGGTCCAGGCCCTTCGTTCATTCGAAAGCGTACGCGTTCTCTTATTTCCATTTATATTTAGCATTTTTTTTGTAACTTCCTTACGTTTCATCGCGGTTAATCCGCGATAAGCTACCGGCACACACCTTCCCATACGTGTCTTTCACACCGTTTTCTCTCTCTCTCTCTCTCTCTCTCTTGATATATACGAATGTATATTTACAAGACGTTGAGAAAATGCTACGTATGATATTATATGGAGTCAACTCCAATGCCAGGTTTTAGTATAAGTACCGAGTCTGTAATGCATTATAAAGCTTGCACTTCGTTCAGCGCACTACGAGAATCCTATAGAAATTTTCCGACACTGCTGTAACATGCGCGTGTGTTCGCGTCGAGGCTTATTTGTAAATTCTTCACAGCGGGCGCTGGCCTGTTGATGAGCCTATTAAAATACATGTGTCGTCGATTCTCGAGTGGCAAATTTATATCTATATATATATCTATATATATGTATATAGATAGATACATGTATAAATTACCACTATGTATGCGAACGTACGATAAAGACAAAGTCTCGCTGCAGCAAACATTTGCGCGAATGCGTGATATAGATAAATATACCGACCTATAGGAGAACGACAGGATGAATGGGTCACTTAAGAAATTGATATCTCGATTGCGTTTAGTTTTAAATATTTATATACTATGTAATATTTTATCTAGGCATAGAAAATATAAAAATTAGATCGTTTTAAGCGTTTGATCGGTCGGAAAATGAGATCGTGATTATAGTTCGATACCCCGAGGTAAGAACCACCGGCTAAACCTGAACCACTCGAGTATCGGTCGAGAAACGAGTGTGGTCCGATCCTGCAACCGGTCCATCCACGCAGTCCCTCCCCTCATTGTAAGTATATATATATATATACTTACTTTTAAATATATATATACATACCTGCTGCATACACGCACACGCATAAATACGAGATATGCAAAGATATCGGGCTGAAACTTCTGTACATATATAGATAGCTGTCCGACAATCCTCGTTCCCTGTTGGCTCCAATGCGTGCCGGTTCGAGGAATTTTCATCGAATTACTTCAAGCCCCGAAGACTTCGGATCATCGATATATAGTCGGTTCGCATATACGAGAGTCTACTTCGAGTTTGACGACGATCTCGTAGTCGGTATGTTGACCACAGTCGTGCATCCGCGAGGTCGATGGTATGCGATTTCACCGCCTCTCTTTCCTCTTCGTTGTCTGTCGTAAGACACGACAGTTTACACGATAGCTGTGTAATGTTTTTACCGGACGATACGTCAAACACTTTTTTCTCGCAGGATTTATATTTTTGTCGGTTGGTCCATCTGGACAATTTTATGCGGATAATGTTAAATATTGTCGTTATCTTTATTCTTGAATATAATCTTTGGATGATTAAGTGTTTGAACTTTGAAATAAGTCGAGAAAATGAGGTCTCGCGAAAGAACTTTCAGCATGGAGATTTAATAGTTTTATTGGGGATATACGATAATCATAGTGACATGTTGTTGCATCGAGATAGTGAGGTCAGGTGAAGGTCATCGCCATTTTTTTTTAACAGAAACGTATAATTATTCTCCTGTCATTTTGTAGGTGAGATTATGAAAAATCCAACGAGATAGAAATTTGTATAATTTTTTTAAATGTTGCACGTCCTTTGACGACGAGGGTTGAAAGATGGCGTAAGGTCAAACTTAAACCCTCACTGGGACAATAATTTAAATACGATCATGCTGGGCTCACCCTCGAAATCACAGAAGTTTAATTGGAAGTCTTTCTTTTTTCGTATAAATTCTGTTTCGGTAAAGTATCGATAGATCGACTCTAATTTAACATATTCACGCGTAACATTCTTCTGTGTAAATATTTCGTTGTTACGTTCTCGCTTCTACGTGAATCAAGAACTCGTCGGAAAATCGCGTGCTAACTACACCGTTAGATAACAGACGATCGTGCGAGTCAGTTCGTACAATCTCCCACATAGCTGGACACTTGTATATCGCTAATTTCTGCCTTCGTTACCGAAACGCCGAGAGCGTTTCAGTACGCCTTTGTACGCGAAGGAATTAACATCGTAATCGCTTCACATTTAAATAAATAAAAAGAATTATCGAGACGCCATATCGCCACTTTTTAACATTTTAAATTTCATCGATAAATTAAACTGGTACGCCCTGTATATAGGACATTCTAGATTAAATCAATCAGACCCTCCGACTCTCATATACATTTGATCCTCGTCTCCTATATTTCAAAGCAATATAAAAATAAAAAAGTGACACAAATTTTCCGATTTTTTCAATATTTTTAATTCTAGTGATGACAAAATGTTGTCAGAATTCGAGAATTTGAGGAATTTGTTCACGTTTGTCGTGGATGTTCAATATGTGCTTCCCCCACCCCTCCCTCCACCGAGCCACTCACAAGAGAAAGATGAAGTACGCGTTCCATCTCTTTTATCGACGCGTCTTTCACACGCTATTCCTCGACCCGGTATCATCATCTTATCGTTATCGTCTCGAACCTGTTCACGGCCATACCTACTTCCTTAAATTCCTCCGTTAAACCAAAGACCTACTAAGCCAACTTGTCTTATCAAACTTCCACTCGTGTCTTAACTCGTTCAATAACCAACGTGTGTCCTTTTTGGTCCATTTTCAGCGTGACCAGCGACGCTGTCGTTCCATTTTTCGCGAGGTTCGCGCAGATGATATTTTCGAAGAGTGGAGGGAGTTTTTGTCGGTTTGGGGTGAATATTCGGGAAATCGGTAAACGACATTGCGCATATCGGGTTTCTCGAAGTGATTCGCCCGTCGTAACGTCGCGGACTTTTATATCATTTCTCGTTTATGTACCGCGGGAGAAAATAAGTTTGGGCGATTTAGAGACCGGAGAATATGATATCATCGCGAGATGCTGCGTCTTTTCGTCGTTGTTGGATCTTCGCCTCGGGCGAAGATCCAACAACGATTAACATCACCCATGAACAGTACGTATACGCGGATATGCAACGTGAGTAAAATTTTAATGAGCAAAATATTATTCTATAAATGTTTATCAAATTGATCCAACCCTTACAACTGAAGGTCATTCGTGTTCCTTCATCGCGAAATTATTTTAATACGTGTATGGGACATTCCGTATTAAATCGATCGATGTAAAGCCATATAAAAAAAAACATATCGTGCAAATTGACTGATTATTTTCGATTTTTTTACAACGAAAAATATCTAAAAATATCTAAAAAAAAATGACAAAAATATATTCACCCTTTGAATTCGCGTATCGTGTTTTTCTTAAATATTATTTTTTAAAGTATTTAGAAAAAGAAAGAAAATTTGCATGAGAGAATCGCGACCAAGTCGCTTTAGCCTGGAAGTCCCCATATATACACATACGCTTGTATAAAGTAGAAACCATAAAAGAGCTATGGGTCGGGTTTTACGAAAGTACACTATAGGATGTATACTATACATTAGTATATCTATATTTGAACGTACTAAGGCGTACGCCATACGAAAAATCTTGAATATATATATAAATAATCGGAGCACAGTGGATCGAGAAAAACGTGGATTACGAGAAAAAGGATGGATCAACCGCGGTGAGCGCAGAATGCCCACTGGGACCGAGAATTTGTGGAGAGTCGAAGGAAGGTAAGAGAGAGAATGAGCGACGAGAGTGCGCGAGAAGGAACGAACGAACGAAGCAATAACAGCCCGAGACTTTACGATAAAACTTGCTTTACTACCCGCTTACAGTTCTTACCTTTGACCGACGAAACTCCTTTTCTCTCTCACAATTCCACCCCTCACCGTTCTCTCGCTCTTACTTACCGTCTCTTTCTCACACGTACACGCCGCTAGGCGTTTTGGTAACTGCACTGTCTCTGTCGCGACCCTGATGCAAGTCTCTCCAGATTCCGTTGCTTGCGGCGTCGGGAAGTCGTCTCCACGCGCGGTATTCTCATCGCCGAAATTACGGAGTACGCTTCAGGCTCCTGAGATATATATAGTCGTTTTATATATACAAGTGCATATCGCCCATGTTACTCTCTCTTTTCCTCGCGAAATAACAGAGAACGCCCTGTGTAACCTGAAGCGATGGACGGAGAGAGCGACAAGGTGTGAGAGGGAGAGAGAGGAAGAAAGAGAGAGAGAGAGAGGAGGAGGAGGAACGAGCTATATACTTCAATATTACGAGTTTTATTCCCTCTTTCTTATTTTCATAAATATACGTCCATAATTTTCATAATTATTTATGATTACCTTTGCCATCTATCCTCCGTTTATTTCAATATGTGTGTGTGAGTTTTTTTTTCTTTCGACAACTAATAACGAGTCCATTAAAAATACTGATTAACTATCCGTATAAACGGGTGACTGATTTTCATGAATAAGAACGATCGGTATTTTTTATTCAAATAAAAAAAAATATATACATATAAACGCACTGCACGAACGAGAGGAAGTCCGATTAGAATTCATGGGGGAGATTAAAAAACAGACCGATACGCAGGAACGATCGTATCTCTTTCTCTCGTTTCACTCAATCTCTTTCGCATCGCGGTGTTGCGGTGCCGCGTGCATCTCGTCCAAGCAATTGCGCAGCTCCTGCGCGCCAACCCATCAACGGAAGATCCGATCTCCACGACGTGAGAGCGACTTTTTATTTTTCTCACCTTTTTTCATCTCTTTGTTTTTGTCCCCTTACGCTAGACCGAATGTCTGTCGTTTCGAAGATCCGTATTAAATACAAAGTAGATACCGGTCTCGATCCCCGAGAGACGACGAACTGAGAAATTTGTAATAAGGTCGATAGTGATACGCGCTTGTTGTCACTATTGCAGGTATTCATGTAACGCATGTTAGATTTCCATACGTCCTACTTAATAACAATATTGATGTTAAGGTCGAGCCATTTTTATTTAACGATGGAAATATTGTCAATCTTACCAAAACGTGACACTGAAAATCAATCGATTCTATCAGTATATTAATCAATTAGCGATGGAACAGAGTTGGAAGTCCTTGAATAACGTAATAAGGACTAATTACGATTTTTAACTTGAAGGTGCAACTTCCGTGTCATTAGCCACCCCTTGATGTTGAGAAGGTAAACTTTAAAAAAAAAATGAAAAATTTCATAAGTCTATCGTTTTTGAGACTAGAAACGTTCGATATTTTTATCCAGTTCATCTTGATCCCACGTAAAATGTCAAGTGTGGTCATCGTTTCTCTCTTTTAGAAAGCGTAAAAATTTGACAAAATTATTTTTTTCATTTCACTAATTTTATTGATTTATTTCGTCGATGAATTAAAATGAGTCACCCGGTATATGCGTGTAATAAAATGTGAATAAAATATCGAAATTGAAGGATGATAAGACGTACACAGACCTTGCGAATTGTCGAGTACGTCGAGTTCTCTTTACAGGATGTTAACCCGCGTCATACATTTCGTTGTTTTATTTTCTTATTTTCTAATATATCTCACTGCACCCTGTAACTTTTCTAATTGGACCGGCAACGTTCTGAGGCGCGACGGAAGTGAGCAACTAGAGACGTGTACGCTAGATTTTCTCTAGGTACCTCTTTTTTCTTTAATACATATAGATGTGTAGATATGTTTTATTCTCAACCTCAACGCCAAATGCTTGGAGCGCACGCGAGAAACGGGAGAGGATGAATGTGAGAAATGCATAAAATGAACAAATGGACGGAGAGTTGTCGCAGAGAGTATCTTTCAATATCACTAACTCTCTTCGCGCTAATTGTAAGATGAATTTGGACGTATGTGTAAATACTATTTTGTCAACAAGTGTTGGTGCATGTAGTCATTTGTAATAATTTATAAATCGATACCTGCAAGAAATTTGGATATTTTTATTAAAAATTCATAAACTTTGTGCAGACTTTTTGATTGTAAATTTGTTTCATAAATCGTTATAAAATGATGGCTAGTCGTACGAAATTAAAAAAAAAGTGTATGGCTTTTGAAAATAAATTAGCGATATAGAAATCATCGAGGACCAAAATCCTGTAGGGGCATGCAACACCGACTTGTAGATATCGTATATATACCGACGGTATACGAATATACGATCCTCATCAGTGACGTGCTCTATCTTTACACTCGAAGTCGAGACCATTTTCCTAACCGCAAAAAGGATTGCCCATACGCGCTACTATACGTACGTGCACGATCCGCATTTATCTTAAACCGCATTATAGCTCGAAAGAATGACGGCAGTGCAATCCTACATCAGCATCCACTAATATAAATATAGATATATACACTTACGAAGAATATATAGCGGGCGCGCAAACTAAACGCGTCGATTCGTGCGAGTCAAAGTTCAATAAACGTCCAATTACCTCGGTGCTCGGGTCGGCCACAGTCTCGAGGGGTGTTAAAAGAGCACGGATGTGAATTAAGATTTTAGTGAGAAATTTCTAACATTTGGATGACAAACGGAAAAATAAAAAAAAAAAAATTTCTACATCACACACACGCATGCCCACATTGACGCGTATACGCAAGCGCAAAGGTTTATGCGCATGCGCACAAGGAGGCGCATGCGCAGCCCGCCCTACACTTATATAGGTAAGACACACACACACACACACATATATAGATATATATATATATATACCTATCGATAAATATACGAATGAAACCAGTTTCACATGGCAGGGCCGAATGCCGACACTTCTTCGGCTTGCGCAACTCTTTTAAATTATACAGGTTCAACGATACAAGCACCTCTCGAGTGCATGGATCTCGATCCTCCACGTGCACATGCCCTTTCGCGAGTTTCCGCGACGTCCTATCGCCAACCGCACGTGTAACCAATTTACCGCTTCATTTTTATTCTCCTATTTTTCCGTTTTTAGAGTTTTTTTCGTTTTTTTTTTTTGGGTATTTTTGTTTTTGTTTTTCATGGCGCGCGCATCTGCATCATTAATGCTCGTCACGCTCGAGATAAGGACGGGGTTTTCGACATCACTCACCCGACGATTATTTTTTTAAAATTCTTAATCTCCTCCCCGTCTGCAAGATCGCCATAAATGTGCATAATGCCTCGGCGAATCGCAATTTTCGCACACCGTAAAGTAAACGCGTCACTCTTTTGCCCTACTTCGTACACGAATATAATTATGAGACCGATAATTTTTAAGTTTGAATCGTAATCAATAATAAAAATGATAAACAAAATAATGTCAATGGGGAAAAACATAAAATTTCTCTTTTTCTTATATTGTTCTTTCGTTCATTACTACACGACGAACAAAAATACGAGGAATAACGCTATTTGCGATAAAGAAGAGAAACGAAAAAAGAACAAATAAGAAGAAGAGAGAAACGTAGAAACGTGATCAACGTCCGCGGATAGCGTGGTGTCGTTTCGTGCGCGTTGCAAACCGTCTGTCGCATCCCGCGCAAAACGCTCCTGCGTCTCATGGAGTGCATCGGTTTACACAGAGCCAGGTTGCACCTATATCGAGTGCGTAGCGCACGAGCTCCGTCAGGTTTTCGAGACGAAAAGCCGGTTCTTTTGCCATCTCTTCTCTCGAGAAAACCGTTTGCATACGCATATAAGGATATAAACCTATATATATATATATGTTATATATAAATATAAATATAAATATAAATATAAATATAAATATACATGTATACGGACATCTGCAATATTACATATATATATACATTGTATATATGCAGATGTGCGGATACATATACGCGTATGTAAATATATATATATATATTATAAATATAAAAATATATATATACATCTATACATGTCTGGCTTCGCGTGTGCGGGCGTCAATGCACGTAGGACCGTTATATCGAGTTCTTTGGCAAGGCAGATATCTTTTGCCATTCGTATATTTCCTGATCGTTTCTCCCGTACAGCTCGGTATCACGTAAGATTCACTACAAAGTAACAAACACGTTGGATAGAACGAATGTACGTCTCGTTGCCTCGACGTGCCACCGACGAACAGGTTACAATCGCATTCCACGTGTTACGACAAATCCAATACATATATACGTATGTACGACATAAATATATAGTTACGCACGTCCATAAATATCAATGTAGAATCGAGAGATATGTACGTTATAACAGTCCTGCAATAACATACTCACCTCTCTCCTTTGCGATTTCTCTGTTGCTATTTACTACTCCTCTTGGGTGGTTAACTCTCGAACGACTGCAATTCTTTCCTTCTCTCTCACTCTCTTTTTTTTCTTGAGCGAGTTCAAAAAATTCTTTGGGTCTTGAGATTCTGTCGTTGCTCGCAGATAGAACGTACCTCTACGCGTAGTACTTTTTACAATGAGATACAAAGTATTCCTCGCTCATAAGAATTTATATCGATACATTCCTTTCGTCTATCTCCTTTCTTCTTTCTCGAGCTACCTCTCTCATATACCCTTCGTCTCACGGTAGTTTTTCACATTTGCATCGATAGAACCGAGGATACAGCCGATCCTCCGCGCGCCTCTTTCGCTCACGTTCGGTAACGCCATTTGCATCCCGAGATGCCGGTCACATGCATCGCATGCACATATGCATGAGTGTATGCAGTCAGACGGTGTAAAATATATTATGTATGTAGTAGGTGGATAGATAAAAATGTTTTAGCGTCTTTCACGTTGCGCGTTGGTTACGCAAAGTGTGGTAACATATACGCGAGTATAGGTGATAAAGAAGATGAAAAACAAAAAAAAAATCTGTTGGATATGGTGATATTACGCGGCGTCATTCGTCCCATTAAAATCGCAAAATCCTCATTCTTCTTTCGTTCGCCGTCTCTTCCGTCTCCCTTTCTTCAACCTGTTCGGGACGGTGCTGGAGCGACGCAACGCTCCAATTTCTTCTTCTGCTTCGTCTCTCCCATCTCCGGGCAGCTCGCTCTCTCGGAGGGTGCGCGAGTGGCCCATGGACCATAATTACCACCGGTTGGCGGAGTCCAATGCGCTCCGAGCGCAATCTCCTGGCCGAGTGCCGCGACTCACCTACCGTCCGTTCCATTCTCCTGAATCTCTCGATCTCTCTCTCTCTCTCTCTCTCTCTCTCTCACGGCGCTATCTTTCCGCGCTGTACAAAGTAACATGGACAACTGGCAGTCCGTGAGACGATCGCGAACCATCCATCTTATTCCTCGTAGAGAGAGGGGTGCGCACGTTGGCAATAGCCGACCGGACTTAAATGTGTGGTGAAACGAATATCCCGGCTCTGTATTACTGTACGTTGCATATACCAGCAGGTTGTTGCGGCTCGCGTCGCTTCTCCCGGCAGCCACTAACACAGTAAATCATAATTCCCCACGCGATACTCACACTCCTCTCACTCGTGCCGCGACATGTACACTCCCCTCTCCTCCCTCTTCCCATGCATCTAACAGCCACTCACTCATGCACTCACACGTTCGCTAACGCAGCCACTGAAACAACCACTTATTGTAGCCCACAAGTGCCTGTGTGAGTGAGGTCGAATCGAACTCTTTCAATATACCGGGTGTTCGATTCGACACCTCTCGTACAAGGACTCGATAACTCTATATTTAATAATGAAATATGTAAATATAATATATTATCACTATCGTGTACTCGATAGACCCTTGACAGATCTCGATTTTGTCTAATCATCCCTTCGATTACGTTACCTCGAATCATTCATAATTTCCGCACGTTCCTACGCGATTCCCGTATACATTGAGAATTGAAAACGTGTGCGTCAAACCTCGCTCGTATCGAATACCTACTTGGTTGTTATAATCATCGCCGCTGCGATAGACTTCCTGTACAGAGTGGGATAAGAACGTATAAGGAATTAATTCACGTCTGTATACGCATATACGCGGCTGTGTGCATCGCGACTGTCCGGGGGGGTTCATCATTCCGTCAGACGCTATTTTATCATCGTCGAGACAAGGAACGAAATCACTCGTGTACATATAGCTTATCGCTATATTTCACTGTATACTTTCGTTGCTACCGTGCAACGCGACGTATCTCGAATGCTTTTATCGAGTCTTCTTCCGACCGTAAAACATGACCGCGTTATACTCGATATTTTCAAGGAGCGTGCGTGCCAGATGCGTATATAGACACGAGAACACTCGTGAGAGAAAATAATGATTGACTTATTTTTCCTACGAGAGGTAAATGGTGTGTAGATTTTTATTTTTGACGCGTCGAATAGTTTACAGGAGGTCGAACGCTTATCGCAGGTGTGCTGTGAATGGATCTCCCGACGACATCCTCGAGTGCCTTGAAAAGGAGGACGAGGAGGTTGGAGAGAGGGTTGATTTTTTAAATCGTACGTGCACTTTACTCGACGATACACCTTCGTTGTGTCGATGCTGTTCATGTATATATATATATAACTGCTCATAAAATGTTTTCTCGTGTTTTCGTGTACGCGAATAACACGCGAGGTGTCTTGAAGCGTGGTAATTCCAATTTATGAGAAACGTAAACGGCTCTTCGTAATTGATCGATGCAGTTTCTCAAGTGCAAAAGTGAAAAAACGTGATAAGCTTATGAAAATACAATTTTCGGATCTGCTGGTCGTATAAATCTGTAGCATTATCAAGAACACGTGACGAATTCGTTGCTCACGTTGTAACGACTGTCAAGATTTTGTGCCTGTCGGTTTCATTGTCGGATCAATCGTCCATCGGAATATCGCGAATTACAACCGCGGAATAAGTACCTGCGTCGAGTATATATTTTATATGATAATTATGCAAGCTTGGAAAGTTGTACCAGAGGCGTCGAAGTCACGAAGAGGCTCGTTTAATTTGCTATCATTGCCGTATTATAATTATATACGAACGTTTTTATCGTTTCTCAATGAAAGCGATTGGTTCAATGAAGGATGGACGTTTCTTTTTTTTAGTATCTAGGGGAAAAAACGACATTTAGATAATATGCTCTTTATGATAAGAGGCAGGTCGAGACAATACACGTGTCTCTTTATATTTAGTGCCTTGAATATTTAAGGAAAACTGAAGAAACATTGACGAGACCGTTGAAGAATGACTAATGATATGCTTACGATGTTCCGTGTACGATACAGTGTATAGAACGATTACGCTACGGTGTAATGTAATTGTACGCTACGTTAAGCTTGCTCCCATTTCTCGTCAAGATTGTAATCTAGAAATTCAATGAGGAACGCTATATATTACCTGTTCGGTATTTCCACGCCATTTAACTTTCTCATCGGTAACGTCTGATACGTTCTTCTTTCGTTTAACAGTGGCCAAATCGTTTTACAAATTTGTTTAGTAAGCAATGTTATCAGACACGATATATGTAATTATACTCTAGGTAATATGACAATGAACACTAAGAGGGCGTACAGGTTCAACGTTTCTAAAATCTAAATTGGCATATGGGCATATGGGCATTAGGCTTCGACAGAAATTGTTGAAAGTGTATCTAACCTACTTCAGCCGCAGGACGAACGATTCTTAACGATATAGTTTGAATTTCCCACGTAAAATACCGACGAGTTTAATATTTTGTCGAAACAATGGATTTGGGACGGTTGAGATATTGTCACGGGGGAAAAACATACTAGATGGCTAAGTGAAAAGTAGACACGATCTGGTTATTTTTTCTCACGAAAAGTAAGTCGTCGAAAATGGCACTGTTTGAAAAATTGTAACTATACGCACTTTGGGAAAGTACGACTATTTATTTGTTGCTTGAATATAAATAAAATTGACCTTTCGTTGTTTTTTTTTATACGCAAAAAATATAAACAATTTCGATCCAGAATTTTTCGGAAAACGACAAATTCATTACGTTTCTGTTTTTAAATACAATTATTATCCCGCCAACGCGATATACGTTACGTGTACTGGTGGATTTAAAAAATGTTTGATAATTTATGTTCTTTTTGTTTTAATTGATAAATTTATTTTCCAGACGAAAAAAAAAAATGAAAAATTCATTGCACGTATGAAAATGTTACCTATAGATAGCGTCTTGATGATGAAAGAAAGAAAAGAATGAGTTCCCCTGTGTCTGACATCTACTCATTATCTCTCAGATGTTAATACATACTATGTATATAAAAGTCGTAATTTATGCCTGGTATGATACGCGAACGAAGCGGGTATCGCATCTCGAGCGGGGAGGCGAGACGCCATAACGGTATACGTAAGACAGTAGTGTAACTATACGTATAGTCTTGATAGATAATTTTCGTTGCGAGAAAAGCTGAAATAAGCAGCCAGGCCAATTTCTCGATCGAATAACAACCGACTGGGTGTATCAATTCCGAATCAACCAATTATATTCACGGAGTATGAGCTTCGACGGTTTCCGGTTGTATATATGAATCCTATGTACCGATGTGACTCCAACGCGATCGGTATTCGCTACTACGCGCGGCCAACAAAATTCAAAGCAACGCGTAGACGAAATTTTTGCCTTCTTTTTTTTTAATCGCCGATTCTTTCAACTTTTCTTTATCAAATCGCAACTTTTTCTAAATCGACAAAATTTCACGATGTCCCTCTCAATGTTCCCTCCACAAGGAACGTCCTCTACGAGTACTTGAATTTTTTCAATTTTGACGCCACTGTCGGCGAAACTTTGCGAAAGAAAACAAAAATTAAAAGATCGCAACGTATAAATTTCAATTTGCGCTTTATTCTTACAATTAGTCAGTAATAAAAAAAAGCTCTCTCAAACGCATTCCACGGCAGAGATATACGATATAGGAAACTGTGCATCATAAGTATGCGCGAAAGTGTATTGGCCGATATTGGCCAAGTGTAGGTATCGTTTACTCTCTGCCGCAGTTGAAGGAGAAAAAACGTATGGCTTGTAATAAAGATTCGGGTAGACACTCGTCCAAAAGAGCTTTGAGCACTGACCAAACAATATAAAAAAATAAAAATGTGAAAAATAAAAACCGCAACAGCGTGCACAAGAGTAGTTAGCTCACGCGATACAACGTCCTCCGTGGCTTCGTGCGCATCACGTGGGTAATTAGAGTCGTCTTTTTTATTCTGCTATGCCGCGGGGGTCTCTCTCCATGCTCCTGCGATTTTTACTATATATATATATATCTCCCTCTCTGTTTTTCTCTCTCTCTCTCTCTGGATCGCACAGTGCCTGTCCGATGGTTCGTCGATGGGGAACGTTCGTTGCAACGTCCTGGGTTCAGTTTCGTGACTAAGAGTGGAATTCTCGAGTAGAACAGATTTGACCGAAACTCGAATATCTCGCGAATTCGTAGAAGTTCCGAAAGGAGGCAACGATGGGTTGAATGGCGGCTAAAAAGCATCCTGGCACGTTAACCTCTAACGTGAATGTATATATATATGTGTGTGTGTGTGTGTGTGTGTACAGGAGTATAGAACGTTTTCCTTTCGATTCATTTTTTTTCATCCGTTCCGAGTTGAGCACTATCGTAAAAAAAAAAAGATATGACGAAAAGGGGTAAGAGAAGGAATAAGCGAGTAGAAAAACCTGAGAAGCAAAGAAAAGAACGCACATATGCACTCACGAACACGGTTGCACTAATGAATGCACAAATAATGAAGTTACCAGACTCGCGAGCGGCATGCCGGAAAGGCTGTTTGCGGGAGAGAGAGAGAGAGAGAGAGAGAGAGGGAGAGCGATGCACATAGCTATGTAGGGACACAAAAGACTTGGCGAAGAGCGTAAGTAAGAGGGTAAAACGAAGCTGAGAGGTCAAGTCATACATACCACTGCACTACTCAAACATCGAGACACTGTCGCTTATAAGGTCGACCGTTGCAGGCGAAAAGAGTGAAAGAGAGGAGGAAGAGAGAGAGAGAGGGAGATATTAGGTGACTAAGATAGCGAAGCAGACGTGGTAAAGTGAGCGCACGAAAGAGAAAGAGAAGAACAAGTCGCGATCGAGCCAAGGCAAAGTAGTACCCAAGTGCAAGAGAATCGAGCATCTGCATGTGTGTGTGTGTGTCCGAGAGAGACAGAGAGGGTAGAAGGCGTGAGAGGAAATGAGAAAGAGCCAACGACTTTGCCGGTAATTTAATCACTCGCCGTTGCTTCTTGCACCGACTATACACACCGCTGCAACATTGTAGCCACAATTTGCTCCTCTATCGTACAGTCAACCAGGTAAATTCAACGTTTAGCATATGGACAAACTTCCGAATGATAACCCTCGTAGGATGTTGCGGGCGTGTTTGCGAATTACTTATGATACGAAAACGAGACAAACTTTTCGTCGATGTAAAATCGACGAGCACTTTTTTCGATCGCTTGTTTTTATCGTTATGGAGAACGTAGGAAATTGTTTTTTTTTTTTCGAAAAAAGAAATAACGATGGGTGAAGGTAAACGGTGAAACGAGAGTCGTTTAATATTTAATGAGCGTATCGGAACGCATCTCTTGAGAGAGCCCTTATATTATCGACAGGGCAAAGTGCAGAAAGGCACAGGACAGGAAGTTATAGAATTCGAGTTAAATGCATTTTGTGTTAGATACTAACGTGAATGGAATTGTGTGGAGAAACAAACTGGATCAAAATATATGGATTTATTTTATCTTCGGGCTTGTTTCGAATCTCGGTGATTTATACGAACTATATATATATATATATATATATATATATATATATATATATATATATATATATATATATATATATATATCTAGGAATCTTCCAGTTTGAATAATTCATTTGAATTCCTGTTACATTTTGCTACCGTGTGTCGCTTTGATCTTGATCGTAAGAATGCCTCGAACACGTAACATTCAATGTTCAACTTTATGTATTATCTCACAGTGTATTTTTACATATATCGCTTTATATGTAGAATGTGATGTGCGTGTCAACAAGTATATCATGAATAAAAGGGTTTTTGGAGGAAAACAACATTTGACCCCATTCTAGGAGCTTTTTTGTAGGTATAGTATTTTTTTCGTCTAAATATACTTTATAGGCGGGTTGCGCAATCGGAAATTCATCGCTGATAAATATTATGACGTTTTTTGCCCAATACTGCGAAAATTCTAGGAGAAAAACGCAAATAACCCGAAATAAGGATTTATTCACTTAAGGTCGATAAAATCTGAAATTTTTTAAACAAAACCATGATTTTCTTGTTGTATAAAATTTGCGATCGATACAGGCCCTTAGAGCTTGAGAAACCATTAAAATTCATCGGAATGCAATATATCGCCAATTTCGATGGGTATCGCGAAACCTCAAAAAATGGAACTTTCCCGATGATGTATCTCCGTTCTGGTTCGTCCGACAGAAAATTAATCAAATAACTTTTTGAAGAGCTCGCCGAGACGAGAAGAACGAGCCCAGGAACATCCGAATAGCTCAATTTTTGTGACCGTGGTGGAAGCTCAAAAATCGCGATTTTTTTAAGGACAGGGCAAAAAAGAGCCTCGTGGGAGGAAAAATTTTTCTTCTCAGAAATCATTGCAAATGAGTCTTATCTGATCGGAAATTGTTCGCTGATGAAAACTATGAGGTTATTTTAGCCAATATCTGAAGAACTCTAGGAGAAAAAGTAAAAAATCTGAGGCTTCGTAAAGAAAAATATTGATTTCTCTTGTTTCTTCTCGTACGCTCGCCTTTCCACTTTGTGTCTTTTTTTTTGCATTTTTCGAGCTTACACAAGATTGATTTCGAGTTGAGCGACTAAAGTTCAAAGCGACTGACAGCGAGGTGGACCTTTATTGAAAACGTGCCAAACGTCCTTGACTGCAATTTTATTAATCGCCGAAGGTAATTATTTTATTTACGAGTTGTGCGGATGGGTTTACGTATTTTTGACGTACGCCAATTTTTATATTGCTTTGATGATCGATGTTTTGCTACATTTTGTAACTAGGTCAAAGTGTACGATTTCGACATTAGCTTTGACCTGCGAAGCAACGAGCATTATCGGTCGTAACAGTAAATCGTGAGTGTTGTTGTAGAATCGTGCGAAGAGCATCGCAACAAGTGCGTACGAGTGATCGATAGCATTGGCAACGTTCGAACTCATCGCGTTTGAACTAGATCATGACTTATTTACATAACAAGAAGGAAATAAAAAATGGCCCTAGCCATTCAGTTCTGCATAATCGATTAAGATATTGTCCGTCAAATATGATCAAAACGTTGACATCGGAAGTAGCGATTCGAACAAATCATTTTCCTCGATGCAGACAATAACTCACATATGCTGAAACGAGTTAAAACAAATCTATTTAATTTTTTGCATATCTTTAATTAAATTTATTCAATTAAAAATCGAATATTTAAAGACAATCGAACAAATTTAATACATTTTAGTGAAAAATCGTGAAGAAATTTACTCAAATCGTAATAGCCGCGTCAAAAACGATCGCGATGCGATAAAAAAAACGTTCGCTGCTTCGACACGGCTCATAGCTATGTGATGTATCGAACGAGAGAGCTCGGATTTCGTGATAATGTTGAGAGCGAGGGAGCGTCGGTTCGAGAAATTTGTGTCGATCGAATCGAGAGTAGACCTTTCCCGCGCTCAGCGCGTAGTATTAAGCGAGGTTTGAGACAGATCGCATTCTTTTTTTTCTTTTTCTTTTCGTTTTTTGGTTTGCATGAGTGACTGGCTCGGAAGAACGCGAAGAAGGGTCTAGGGTGACCGAAATAAGTCACCACTCTAACGGGCCGTGCGTATACGAACGAGCCTCGAAATATTCTAAAATCATTAGCAATGCAATAAACTAACAAGTTTTTTGGCTATCGTGTCGGCAAGAACTTTTTTGTCTTCGGCCAGTTGCTTTTTTCTTGCCTTCCGCGTTCCCTGAATTCATCCTGTTCGTCCGGCGACACGATAAACAACCGAGAGTCTTTGGAAAAAAGAAACGGAAATCGGTCGACGATTTCTTTTTCCTTATGCCCCGAATTATCGTACGCTCTCGGTCGCGACACCTGCCGCACTGTCTCTTCCTCCATCCGTGGAGTGTCCGGTGGCTCTGCCTTTTTTTCTTTCGTGTAGGCTACATTTTCGCACCCAGAGGGAGATAAGCGCGTTGTTTTGCGCGCATATTTAATAGGATTTTTCGAACCTGCCGCGGAGGAAGTAACAGGGTTTGTTCGGGCCGATGAGGTAAATTACCGGAAGCGATAGTTTAGACTAATTGTAGGATGGCACCCAGTGAACACCGGTTTGAGAACCTTCCTCCACGGCAAAGTTTCACTTAAATGAATATATGGCTTAATGTTCATTGCATCGTATGCGAGATCGACCCAACGAGCAGACACCTCGCCACGGTCTCGATTCTCTGCGCGCATGTGCGTGCGGGCGTGCGCGCACACGTGTAATTATGTCTTTGTGCATGTCTCTCAATATAATCGAGATAATGAGCAGATATACCGAGTTGAAGATTTTTAACAGTGATAAAAACGATTATACGCGATATCATCGCGATAAAAATGTTATAGGGTCGCAAACTGTGACCAGTTATACAGATGCTCGACGATTGATGATTATTTTCTTTTTGTTTTCAAGAATGTTATGCTATGCCTCTGCCACCCCCCCAATTATCAGGTACATATGAGCATAAATTGGAGTGATTAAATTCGCGTAAATGTCATATAAAACGCCAGAGCATTAGGGAGGCCTGTCAAACCTTATCGAAATGAAATAAATAAAAATATAATCTGAAATATAATTTGATATTGTAGTGGATTTATTTTTAGCAATTTTTTACGTACGGACGTTTTACTTACAGACACACGTAATACCTTACTCGATGTAATTTATTTTTTACGGGCGAATGCCGGTAGGCGAGAGATCGTGAAATTTGTAAGGTAAAACCCGCTTTTGTGTCACGTCGAAAAAAAAACGAAACAACGTTTCAAGAGCGTTCGATAACGTTTCAAATGCACATCAGTTTTCCTCGGGCGTGAATGTGCGGGGAAAGAGTCGCGTCCTTTGAAATGTAATCCTATGTGCGTCGGCGTTCCGCGTTTGCCACCCCCTTAAAATCTTTTTCCAACGGTGGTTTTTGCTCACGTTTATCATGTTTTATTTATTTTTTAAGCTATTTTTTATTCGTTGAAATTTATTTATTATGATTTTTTTTCAATCTTTTCTACAAGACGAAATTAGATGGTCTGTGTTAAGCGGAGAATCTTTTTAATGTTTTATATTCTCTGACTCACGCTGTATACTTATCAAGTTGCATATACCTATATGCGACGATGCCATCTATCGTTTCGTGCGATTAAGAACGATTTTCAGTCCATGTGCGTGCCCATGAATATCAATTATTAATATACGACGGCCGCTTATTTACTACGCGTCCATGCCGAAAAGGGAATTACGAATGCGCGGTGCGTCTCGTAGTTTCACAGTGGCTCAATCCAGAAACTCAAACTATAATTAATGTACGACGGAAGAGAAACATGGAAAGACGGGGCGAGAGCGAGAGAGAGGGAGAGAGAGGGGCAGGGAGGGAGCAAGACTCGGTTGGTCATAATTACAGACCGCAGGTACCACGACATTGTATTTTTTTTTTAATTTGGACCTCCATCCTACATGTTTTAACGAACATGTCGATAGGACATTCCGCAATTAAGGAATATCGATGTAATCGATTTTTCTCAGATAAATGGTCATCGATAGGGACAATCGATTGGATCCATTGATCACGATCGACACTCATGATCCTCATGATATTCAATAATATTAATCTATATATAAATATACAATGTATTGATCCCGACAATATTCAATTAAATCCAATAGTACCGATGTGCCTATTTTTATGGCCATTTTGAATACCTTAGTTGCTACTTCTACGAAGCTACTACAATTTCTTCGATCACTAGCGGTCACTCCCCGCCTATACGATGATAAAAAAACACCTATATATCTATACTGTACGTAGATCAATATAAGCGACATGTTGCATTATATAGAGCGGCCGTTCGAATGAACTTTGTCGCCAGGCGCAAGCGAATATCTTGATTGCGCTTTATCGATTTGAACATAAAAGTCTACTGTCTCGCGCTGGTGTCGTGATATATCGTCGTAGCGAGTGCTCGGTAATGTATATATACACTTGCGTGAACCTTTCCGCGAGTTCTCCTAGCATTTACACTCTCGTTGAAATTTTACCCCGTCATGTGATATTTCTAGTGGCCGATGCTATTTGAGCGAGATTAATAATTATGCGTATAGCAGTCGTGATATGCAATTGCGGTTGATAATACAGGTCACGACCGTCCACCGCAGGGGCGATTTGCTTCTTGACCTCTTCTTCTCGTCCAGTCGTCGTTCGACCTAATGCACGAATGATACATTTTCCTTAGGCCAGTTTGTCGTATCGCGTGCTGTTACAAAGTGCAACAATGAATTCAGAGCGTATGTAAATCGTACGGTCGATATCTCTCCTGTTGACGAACGACCGAAAGGGGGGAAAGGACGGAAGTGTTCGGTAGAAACCGACACGTTCCGTTATCGGGTCTAATGAAAAAATAAATTATCCGATAAGGATAGGAAAAATTATCCGCACGACAGCGACAGTCGCGGATGAGATCGAAGATTGTGTGTACATGCTACGATTGGCGGTGACCAATCGTCGGAAATGGGGTTGGATATGACCAGTGGTCAGTTTCCGATTCTTGCTATATCCACCGTCGCTGCTTCACTCTGTTTTGCTGATTTACCCTGCATAGGCAGTCACTACTTTAACACCCTATGCCACCACGTTTCTCTTTGGATAACTCGATTCCATTGTGTGTATTTATGTTTCACAAGGGTGCTTGAGGCGCTTGTACAAACTGTCTACCTTACCGACTGCTGGTTCTTCGGTAGTATCTCCAATACACCGCTATTTGCAGCACAGACGAATTCAAGGAATCTCTTACCGTGCGCCATCTCTTATCGGTTCGGGACTCGTTCGTCCTGTGGTTGGTGCTACGAGGTTCTCGAAATCTCCGCTGACCAGCCGGCTGGGAAAGCTCTAGTATTGGTCGGCCAATGTTAGTTTTTAAACATTTTTCTTTGGTTATAATCATTTCACACGTTTGGTTATCGATCGACAGACAACATATTTTATAATGTATTTTTATTTGTAATGAAAATTACAAATTTGTCGATCGATGCAGAATCACTTAATACGTATAAAATGGGAAAAACAGAACGTGCCGCCCAACTGTACATTTTAACCTCCTAAAGAAAAACAATTTCCCAATTTTCGAGCTTTTCCAATTTTGTTTCAGTCTTAATCTATCGTTTCTCGTTCGTCGGCGAATAGCCAAATATTTAGAATACGCTCAACTTCTGGCCAAAAGATCAAGGGTACAAACAAAAATCGACAGCTAAGTTCGATTCAGATATTTCGTGTGATAAAAAAAAAACTAATAGGTATACAACGTTTGCATCGATTAAACAGTATCGAAAGATTGTAACAAGAAGTCCCAGTTGAAAAGGCAAAATCGGTTATCCCGGTTCGCGGAGCTGACTGCAGAGCGCGGGTCAAGCGCGATCTGGAGAGTGGCGCGCGGAGGGGAGGGGGAAAGGTACCCCGTCTGGCTGCGTTGTCGCCTACAACTACGCGAGGTGGGTTGCCGCACGTAAGGGGCCTCCAGAGGCTTATAAGCGAATGTATAAGCTGCTCCTGACACGCACACACACACAAACATACGTAAACACACAAGCACGGGTGATAATGGTGGAAGAGGGAGGGAGGACCCGTGGGTGTAGTCGACGAAGATACGGGCTCGGCCGAGCGTGAAAATGAGTTCACTGGTCATATTTCCGAGACGCGGCAGGGCGTTAAAGTGTTGAAATTTCATTAGCGGCCCGATGAAGCGTTTCCAGTCGCTTGCCATCCACTCTCCCTCTTCTGCCCCGTCCTTCAACCCCCTTAAGGTTTCGCAAAACCCGTGTACGTCACCCGCACGGCCTCTCTCGTTCTCTCGTACGACGGGGGTTGGATGCGTGCCCTTCTCGAAGGCACTCTCTTCTCGTCGATGCCTCTTCATCATGGCGGATCTACACGAGAGTAAGCGTTAAGGAGCCACTCGTGTGTACCCGCTACTCCGTCGGCGTTAGGGTGTAACGGGGTGGGTGGATTTTGCTAGCCGAAGCTTCGTTGTGTATAGAGATGCGCATGGACCGATCACTCACCATCACTATATCGTCGTCCCTCCCAAGAGGGTTGTCTCTCTTCTTTGCGCATATGTACCTACCTATGGCTCGATTTCTTTGAAGGTCTCGTTGCGAATGACTCGAGGAAAAATTAGGTTCTCTTAATTGGGCCTATCTCTTTGCGTTCGACGAAGACGAGACGATGAGACCCTCCACTTTATCACCAGGGTGGAACAAACGAAATTTCGATATGATCGACCACCTCGACAACGAATTTTTGTCCGAATTATGATAACAAAGTGATTATCCATTATGGGACCAGAATGGAAGGAGAAGGATTTTTTTGTTTTCGTTTTTGTTTTTAGGAACATGGGTACATTTACATACATAGTTTTATATCACACATATCGTGGATGTATTTTTTTATTAAGTTTATTTTATATATCGACAACAACACGTCATACATTAGAAAACAGAAGGTTTCTTGAAGCAAACTCGAATGAAAAGTTTTGTGGAACAATCCGAGAGACACTATGTGAGTGTGCCGCGCCATCATCTATGGAGTCGTATATATATAATATTGTTCGTGTATGTCTTTGAATGTGTATTTAAAACTGTGAGTGTGTGGGTTCATTTTCTTTGTTCTTCGCTTTTTTTCTTTTTAATCTCCGTGATCTGTTGGGCATTTATGCATTTGTGTATGTGTGTTTTTTACGGCTGTCCGTGGATACTCTCTTATTTCTCCTTTCCCTCTTTCTCCTTTAACTCGCTTTCTTCTCTCGTTCACACACGCAATCTTTCTCTCGTTCTCTCTCTCTCTCTCTCTCTCTCTCTCTCTCTTTCTCTCTTTGTTGCGGTCTCGCTGGTTTTTTTTTCTATGTCTCTCAGCAATCTTGCATTCTTGATGCGCATTAACGCTCTTTTGTTTTCTTTTTTTTTCGTCTCAAACATGTCGTTATTTATTTTTCGTTTGGCATATATTCCGTGTTCTCTCGGTTACGGGCCGTGTGCTTCAGCCGATCACAAACTGACGCACAAATCTCGCAAAATCGAACGAAATTTTATTTCGAAAATTGTTGTTATCGCAACCTCGCGGTTTACTTTGGAGTGTTAGTAGCCTGTATCGTTCTTTATTTTGTGAACCTCTTTTTCTCTCGTTTTCACGCTATCACGTTCACTCGCGCTTTCATTCTCGCAATTACACGCTCTCTCGCCTAAAATTCCAGGGATCTTGGGGTATTTTTTCGTGGTAACAGAATCGATAAAAATCTGCCGCTCGTCAAATCAAGAATGTTTGAAAATTAATTTAAAAGTAATAATTATCAGTGAACGAGACACCCCCCCATCACACGCGCTCCGCTACCCCAATGTTTTATTGTATTTATTATTTTCACATACGCTGTTGTTTGGTGTTCTTTTTTTATTGAATGTTATTCGGCAAAAAAAGAACCGTAGGTTCTTCGGAAATTACTTTATAACGGGGGTTGCGGAGGGAGGGAGGGAGGGCGTTCGTACTGGACGAAACGGCCTACTACTCTGCGGTGTGAACGTAGAATTTTTGTTGTCTGCGGGGCACCTGACGGCCGTACGGCGTCGACGATAATTCTTTTTCGCATTTTTTTCTTTTTTTTACATTTATATTAAATACTTTTTTGTTTTGCCTCGTTTAAATTTCACTCTTTTGTATCGTTTTATTTTTGTGTATTTTTGTTGTTGTCGTTTGTGGTCGTTTGCTTCAGTGAGAGAGATAGACTCGCACGTGTCATCGTTAGTTCGTTTAAATTTCTCTTTTCGTTAGTAACTCTCGTGTTTTTCGTTCGCTTTTCTTTTTACACAGACCAGCGACGAGCCACCTGCCGGCGAGGCAACTCTCCGTGCCTCCTCTTGCAATTTATGTACAATTTTACAACCTACCGCCGTCGACATATAATTTTTTATTAGTTTCCATCTTATTTCTTGTGTTATTTTTTTTCATCGTCTTTTTTTATCGCCACCCTCCAACTTCAAGTACACGAATAGGACCTAGACATCGTTAATTTTTTTTACACTATACTAACGAAATCTAAACGTTCAATTTTTCATTTTCACCACACTAGGAATAATAAATTTTGCCATATCGTTAGTATACCTTTTATAGAAATATGCTTACAAAAATAGAATTTTGCGAGGCGCGGAAAGTGCGTCGATGCCGGTGGGCCGTGCTTGGATTGATATTTTTATCTCTCTTATCCCCGTATTATCGTCGTCGTCTATTTCTCTCTCACTTTTTGTTTATTTCTCTCTCTTCTTTCTTTATTAAATCTGTGCACGCGTCGCGCGCTCGTATGTGTGCATGTGTGTGTATGTGTGTTTGTCTGGGTGTGTGCTTATCTCTCCGAAAACACCGTCGATTATATCGAAAAATTTGCAGAACTTTACCAAATTTATGTCTTTTTTTTGTTTTGTTTTCTCACTTTTGTTTTGCTTCTTCTTCGCGTCATGCGTCTCTCTCGATTGCCAAAAATTTACGTAAAAAACGAGCGTGAACCGTAATATTTAGTTAGCTATGTTTTTGTTTGTTAGTTTTTTGTTCTGCTTCCTTTATACACAATATTTCGTCGTACCGTAGGCCGTTGTCCCCACGCAATTAATTTAGCGTGTCATTTTTTGTCTTGTTTTGTTTATATCTCTTTTCTCCCCTCGCCCCTGCTCCAAAGTGTATCTTTTTTCTTCTTTTTGTTTGTTTGTTTTCCCTCACTTTCTCACCTTCTTATCCATACCTTTCTCTCCATTTCTCTCTCTCTCTCCCTTGCTCTCTCGTTCTCTCTTTCTCTCTCTCTATCTCGTTCTTTATAGCCCAAACTTATCTAGATATAATATGTGTTCTCGAAAATTGTGTACAACTCATATACCTTCCTTTCGTCGTCGTTTCATCATGTACAATGCAATCAATTGTCCAATAATCGTCACCATAATTATAATGATACATTAGTGATAAAACAATGACAATAATTCATCCGTAATTATAATAAATATTCGTAGCGATCGCAATGACAATGTGGCTACAATGACAATGACCATGATATCGATCACAATCGCAATATAATCATAATACACCATATTTTTTCTTCTTCATCTCCTCCTTTTTTCGTTTAATTATAAAGATGTGATTTTTTTTCCTTGTCGCTCATATGCACAATAACTTCATTTTTTTCAATTTCTTTGTCTTCTTCTTTTCATTCACGTGCACTCTCACGCGCGCTTCTAAATCTCAGATTAACTTCATCATTTAGACTCGTCATTACAATATTACATTATTAGATTACATTATATCATAATACGCTAGCGTTTATTCAATAAATTTTACATACTTTGATACGCAGTATGATGGTTCCAAAAACGGTTATCGGCCAACCAAATTTTGTCCACACATCAATAGACCTACGCTCAGTAATCGAAGTAATTTGTACTTGTACCATATATTATAAATATTTTTAGTAGTTCGGTTTCTTACTTTTTTTCCTTTTTTTCTCTCTTCATCTTCTTAATCTTCCACACTGCCATTATTTTTGCCTGTTCACACACTCTCTCATCTCGTTTTCTCTCTCGCGCTCTCGTTCTCTCTATCTCTCTCGCTCTCTCTCTTTCTCTCTATCATCCTCGCACATAATAGTTTCGAGGCCCTACACATTTTTCATTTTTGATACGAATATTTAAATATTACTTTACCGCCACACATTGTTTTTTCATTTTTTGTTTTTCCTCATCATCTTAAACTCCCATAATCGTTCGACCTGTCGAAATCTCTACGACAGCGTTGCGTCCTATCTCCCTCCCCCCTTCCCCCCACTTTTTTGTCTTTTCCCGTATTTGTGTATTGTTTTTCACCATTTTTGTTCGCGTTTTTATTTATTTTTTCCTCTTTTTTCATCATGTTTTCATTTTCTCGCCTTTTAAAATTGTTCATATCAATTTTTTTACGTTTTTGTTTTGTTTTGTTGCGCTTAATCCTTAAATAGTAACGAGACGTCGTTGCCAAAAATATATAAAAACCCAGAAGCGTCTGTTCTCGCCGTTTTTTTTGTTTGTTTTTGTTTCTTTAATACTCTCACTCTACTTCTTCATCGTTTTTTTTGCGTCATATTAATTCATCTTTTTTCTCTCTGTTTGTTCGAAATTCGAAACGAGCGTGTGTGTATGTGTGCGCGTGTGTGTACGTGTATGTAAATGAGGGTGTGCTTATGTCTTCGTGGTTGTTTGTTACCCCGCCGAAATTGACATGGGCGCCGGATCATCGGATTGATAGCCAAATTTGTCTATATATACATATACATATGTATATACGCTTACATTTATACGTGCATATACATATATATATATATACACGTTTCTTTCGCTTAAATGCATTTTCCACGATCGCGCGTGACATTTCTCATTTTTGTGGCTTTGGAAAGAGATTGAACAACAAAGAGAAGAGAATTCCTCTTGATCGACATCCTTGCGTGGATTTATATTATATATATATATATATATATATATATATATATCCTGCGCCCGTGAAACTTCGAAACTCGGAACGATTACGAGACGCGGTCACCGGGCGACCGGATCACCCCCTAAAATTTACAATAAATTTTCTGCATTAGTTTCGTTTATCTTTATCTCCTTTTTATTCTTCACCTTCCTCATCTTCGTCATAGTTATTCTTTTTTTGTTTTGTTTTTTTTTGTTTTTTTCGTTCACCAGTCTCGCAAAAAGTCACGCATCGTTCACAGTCACTCGGTCGTAACTCACTCACGCGCGCACTCTTCGTTCGATCCCACAAAATTCCAACGGATCGAACGTCATTCGCATTCGCCTGGTTCTTAAAAATTTGTTCTCTTTTTTCGTCATTTGCTTTTTTTTTCTTTCCTCTCCTTCCACTTTTGTCCACCTTTCTTTTATTCGTCATCTCGCTCTATAATAAATCCTTTGTTTCTTTGTTTTTACAATAATTTCTTTAGAACATCCTAAACCGCGAGAGAAATAGTTTCATTTTCTTTCTTCTTTTTTGTTTTTTGTTAAAATTTTTATACACCTAAAGTTACTTGCACCCGTTTTGGACGGGGCCGCCGGTGACCACGTCTTGTCGTATCGTTTCTGACCACTTCTCGCACAGTGTGGGTGTCAATATTCGTCGCTTTACCTCTCTTTTACTCTGTTTACGTCACTATTTGTTCGTTCCCGTTCTAAGGTTTTTTGGTTTCACAAATATTTTTTCGTCCGATGTTTTTTCCCTCATCTTGTTCAACCATTTATCGTAAACATCGTTTTTTTTCTCTTTCCTCTTGTCGTTAATTTCTTCGTTATTACTTTTGTTTCTTTTTTGTTTTATTTTTTTTAGCTTTCGTGTTATGAGCTATTTGCCTCTAACTCAGTTTCCTTGTTACGTGTTTCCCTCTCTAACTTTCTCGCGTATTTCTTTCTCTCTCTCTCTCGCTCTCTCCCTCTCTTCGTCTTTCTCGCGCATCTTAAATCTCATTTAATTATCGGCACGAACCTGCAACCCTTATAAAATGTACACTCACTACGCTCTATTGTCTAAGATACAACAACATTACTATACGTATATGGCTCTACAGATGTTCGCTTGCGCTGCAACTCAAAATTGTGTCATATGACCCACGGCGATCACGAATAACGTAGACGGGCGTTTCGCGCTATCCGAGTCCGACGAAAATCTTTGCAACCCTCGTTCGTCGCTCTTGGTCCGAAATGAAAATAATAGTAAATCAAAAATTCTGTTGTCTCATCTCGATCGTCTTGCGACTCGAAATTTCTGTTCATCTCGCGAGAGAGAAACGGCCCTCGCTCGACGCCATTTTCTTTGTAATCTTTTTTTAGGCCATTCGTCGCCCGTCTCCTGAGAAAAGGGCGTTCTCTCTCACCCCTGCGACCCTAATAACGAGATCCTTGTATTTTCGTTCACATTTTTCCCTGGTCGGGAGTCTCGTGGTCAAATTGTCCAAGAATTATTCAACGCGAACGAGGGGTGAAACGTTTTCGCAAGATCACGAATCGCTCGTAACGCACGTGCAACAATGATCCGCGTCGTCGCGAGTTACGGATTTATTCATAAAAACTTAGGACTTTCTCGCGGTTCGGTCCCGCCTCGAACTCGCCAGGAAGTATTTAGAGACTCCTACCCGCGTTATGCTTCCGCCGGGATGCCCGCGGGCAACACACGCTGGCACACGTCGTTTTTTTTGTTTTTGTCTTTTTTTTCTTCCTCTTTTTTCATCTTCTTCGTCTGCTTTTTTTTAATTCCTTGTAATCACGACATAACACCAGCAACAATTGGTCAATAATATCGCGAGAGTATGTAACCGTGCTCCAAACGGTTCGCGAACGAACCGCTTCGATTGGTATTCGTTCGTAAACTCGCGCCTACCGCGTGGTAAATTTTTCGTTTATTCTTTCGCCTAATTGGGTTTTTCTTCTGTTTTTTTCTCAGTTAGTTAGTTAGTTTTTTTCTTCTTTTTATCATTTATCTCATCGTGTTTATTTATTATATGTCTTCGCTAACGGCCGAATCGATAACTCAGGATGTTAATTTACTCGGGTTTCGTAAATCACGAGGTTTTCAATATTGTATGTCATCTTTTATTTTCATATTTCTTTTTTTTTTACGAATTGCTCAAAGCCAATTTCTGACGCAAAAGCGTCAACTGAATCGGGCGGTCGTGCTTGGTGCGCGCGTTGTATCACACGTCGTCGGTGCGTTTTCTCCGTGACGAATCGCCCACCGAAGTTGGAGTTTCGCGATTGTTTCGAAATTTTCTTTTTTTTTGGTTGGGGTGGTTTTTTTCGTTCGTTTTTCGTTTGGTACGACGGAAACAATGTCGATCGTCCGTGAGACAGAATGGACGTTTTACTCGGGGGACTTTCGTCGCGAAGTAGACAACGCACGCGACGATAATCGACGCACCAAGCGACGAGCCTCACCCGTGCTTCTTTCTCTCGATCCTTGGTGTTGCGAGCGGGC